>JAZDUA010000130.1:562500-895000 GCA_038098605.1 Gryllus longicercus
ATTGCATAAAATACTATTTGGAAACGTGTGTAAAATACTATTTGGAAACAGGAACAGTGATAATTTTCAAACTGAAATTACTGTTCTATGAATTCTTTACAAATGTACAATTTATTTCCTGAAAATTTTAGATTAGAAGTTTAACCGAACTGTTGTATCGAAGAAAAAAAATATTATTATTATTTTTAAGTTTCTTTAGTCGAAATGGAAAACTAGTACATTCATTTGCAAATAAAACCCGTCTAAGTTAGGAACAATGAACAAGATATCATAAGTTTCAATAAACGACGGTATTTGGCATATTACAAGTAAAAAGTCAACATATAAAATTTTGTAACATTATTATTATTATTGTTATTATTATTATTATTATTATTATTATTATTATTATTATTATTATTATTATTATTATTATTGGCGAATCGGTCATTTACAACCAGGCTATCTTCCGAAGACCAGTCATATTTATCCTAGACAGATTGACATGTGTTATGGGGATCAGCTTTTTGACTATTCCTTGGTGAGACAAGGTTGTTACGCCTTGAATTATGAATTATGAGGTGATAGGATGATTATAATGATGATGATGATGATGATGATGATGAAAGATAAAGGGACAATCACAAATACGACCATGCGTTACGCAGGACTCGACCCTGCAGCCTCCTCGGTACAGACGACGACTGCCGCAACCGTCTGCCTCACGGGGGCCAGTTTCATTTGATTGTTACTATTGTCTTTTATTAATATTTTTATACTATTATTGTTTTAATTACTACTGTTTTATTATATTATTATTGTTTTATTATTGTTATTAGAAGTATTTTCATAAAACGAAAATTGTTAACAGTGCTACATTACATAGCATTCTTTTAATGGTGAAACACGTTGATTTATCGATGGACACAACAATCTAAGATTTTCATCCCAGAGTTTACACAAACAACACGTGCAACTGTACTCCCCCGCGAAGGTCGAGCGGCGCACATGTGACTGGGAGGGTGCACGTTGATTGTCACTCGAATTTTATTGCACTCTTTCTATAATTAAAAAAATAACACTTTTCGCGTAATTTAGTGAGTAATGTATAAAAAAATACATAGTTCAAATATTATTCTTACCAAACAAGCTCTTGTTTTATTATGTGCCAACCCGCACCATTCACCAACTGACATTTCCTGACATCGAAATTGCTAGTTTCACTTACCTTAATTTGGTGATCCCGCAATTTGATGTTGATTTCTTCAATGTGTATCCTAAGTGGCACAAATCTGTCAAATGCTTGTCAAGTCAATACAAAAAATGATGCAACGTACCGAAAATAAATTTTAAAAGGGACACATCCCGATAACGATTCGAATATATAGCATACGAAAAATGTGGACGACAATGGACACCTTATAAATACAGGAACACGAAACACGGACTCAAAACAAACAGAGGGTTAAACGCACACACCACACAGACGAGAAGACACGAACACAGCACACACAAAATACGCCTGGTCTACTACCGGTCTCTACCAGCTATAGGACACTGTTGGCGTGGTCTGACTGCAGCGCGCCATTGGGGCAGGGTCCGAAACTACCAGCAAACGCAGCCGCTCCGCGGGAAAGAGCGACGATGGCCAATATCTAAGCGGTAGCGTGTGAAAATGCGCGCTGAATTGTAATGACAGGAACCACAAGACAACCATACTTTAAAATATAATGATTTCGGCGCTTCTCAATGATGCTTGATGTCATGGAAACTGTAAAATACAACGTATTTCTTATACTAATGTAAGATATGTCAAACACGATATTTTCGAAACTATTTTACATTACTCCTTAAAAAAATACCATGAAGATTTGAAAATCGATTATCTATTCCTTACGGAAGACATTCAGGTGTGTTTATGTCTATATAAACGATTCACATGCATTGTATGAATATATAATGAAAAAGAACCTCTTTCAATTCTTGAAAATTACAAATTGACCGGGCGAAAACAAATAAATGTATTATCTCTTGGTCGTGAAGCTTGATAATCACTTTGAAAGTTGTAGAGGTAAGCGTTTCGTGCAAATAAATTAATAAAAAATAACACTAATATATTTCCTCCTGTAAATATATTCCCAGAATTATTTATTAACTTTTAACGGATACAATAAAATGATAACTAACTTTAAATATTATATATATATATATATATATATATATATATATATATATATACGCAAATTATGATACGCAAATGCTACTTTTGATCACACAATATTTTCCATCGCTGTTTTAGTTTTCTTTTAATCATTGAATTAATTTTCAGTTATTTATTATCATCCATCACGTTTCAACATGTACACTCATGTTTAAAAATGTAGAGAGGTTTGACGAAACACATCCTATTAGGTTTCTACAAACTATTGACATCTCTGGTAAACATATTTCATGATATTGACATTAATTGATTAATGATTCCTAGCGCGTCAACTGCAAAGGTCATAAGTCCCCGAAGATTAGCGCATGTTTTTCCGCGGAGATGGCAGGGATATTCCCCCGGTGAATAGTAAAATCCGGCGCCGATCTACCTGTCGACTAGCGGGGCTTTATTCAACCACGTATCTCCCGCCAGCGGGGAATGTAAGTAAGGGGTGAGAATGGGACAACTAAGAGGAAGGTAAGATCGCTAGGGGGCCGTGGCCCGTTTGTTAGGGTTCTGCTCTGGCATTCACCGGGTGTTGATCGGAGAAACCACGAAAAACAACCGATCAGAGTAGCCGGCCGCTAAAATTCTCATCCAAATAGCTACTGAACTTGACTTAGCCTATCTTAGGTGTTACAAAAATTGCAGACTCCGTCGGAACTGGAACCTACCGCCTCCCAGTCAGAGGCACTACAGGGACGTCAGTTGATTCCCTGAGCCACCTCTCCCGGTTGATAGGGACATAATATTTATAAGATATGTAGATAATATATGTCGAACTACTACACTAAGATGTACTGGGTAATCTGTATCCGGATATATTAATCGTTTGATACCGATGATTTCAGTTCGGCAATATTTAATAAATTCTACATATTTCTTAACATAAATCAACGGTTGCTATTCCTCCTCTCTTTTCTGGGAATCATTTTGTTTAATACTTATTATTATCCCATTATTTTACGTCACTTTTATACATAGTTATTACAATCTCGTATAGAAGTATGATAAAAACACATTTTGGGGAGTAGTTGATACCGAAAAAGTGGCTTTTCCCAAAAAAATTATCCATCCGACCGTTTATTTCCTTGTTCTAGAAGCGTAAGTTGGTAAAGCCCCATACTTATACATTGCACTGTACACTTAAGCCCAGACACTACAAGTTAACAACACTAGGGCCTAAATCGTGCACAGGATTCTCACCAAAATGGATATTTTCCAATCGATCAGGCTGATAGGCCGTCATGTCACATTTAAAACAAATCCTTTAATAACTGGGGATAGTTTATATATTGTACTAACTAAACATGTACATGTTTTCCTTGGACCAGTACGGAATATTCAAGATACATTGGATCATTTCAAGGTGTATACAATTTTTCCTTACAGAAGCAATGTTCCAGAGAGTTCTCTAGAAGACAAACTCCTGTATTGAAGCTCAAAAATTTTCAGAATACGTGTTAGAGTAAGAAATTCATGTATTCAAAAGTAGGGGGGATATGCGGGTCTGGAAACAGGAAGTAGATAAGATAAGCCACTTCCGGTTTCCCAGACCACAACATCCGGTGTCAACAACCGGCGCCACCAATTATAATGGGCCCGAACGCCCCCCGCCGAAAATCAACAGCCGTTATCAGCCCCGTTATCAGCCGTCACCCCCAAACCCCACCCCCTCCCCCTCCCCCTCCCCACTTCCGGTCTCCCACAACATCCGGTGTCAACAACCGGCGCCACCAATTATAATGCCCCCGCCGAAGCAGCCGGGGTCAACGACCCCTCTCCCCCTCCCCCTCCCCCTCGCCCCACCCGGTGTCAACAGCCAACCCGAACGCCCCCCGCCGAAGCAGCCGGGGTCAACGCCCCCCCCGCCGAAGCGCCCCCCGCCCCTTGCGACCTCTGGTGGCGAAGACAGGAAGGCTGACGGTGGCTCGCCTTGGTGGCAAAGGACGGCAGTGACGGAGGCTGTGAGGCTGGGGTTTCAAAAATGCTGCCTGGAGCCGATTCGATCCGAGCTCAATCCCATTTCCTGTGTGGGAGGCGGCCAGCACTCTGGCTCTGAGCTACGGCGACATCTCGAGTCAAGCTGTCTGGTTTGGGGTTCTGATAGTACACGCGGCCGGGTGGCTGATAACGGGCGCGCGCGCTGGGGACAACGGCCGGATGTTGTGGTTGATAAGATAGCGGCGGGCAGGGGCCGACGGCTGCCGGGTGGCAGATAGCGGACGCGCGCTGCGCAGGCTAATGAGTGTAGAGTTGCGCGCGCTCTCTATGAGCGACGTTTTGAAACAATGAGGTGGCGCGCCCTGTGAGCGACGTCGGGAGGCGGCGGCGCGCGCGAAAAAATACCCAGTAATCAAAGTAACTCGCCTTCACGGAAAAGACAGAAAACCATTAACAACACGTGCTGTAGATTTAGAAGACAATAACAAGGGAAGGAGCATTCGAGCATTAGATAGATTTTTATATAGTGTTATTAGGGTATTTCCTAGCCAAAAATTACCAATTCAATGAAAAATCTGTCAAAGATTTGATCACACTCAAGCTAACTGTGGGCGCGCTCCGAGATGCGTTAGATGTTTAGGTAACCACCATTATTCAAAATGCACGGAACCTAAAACAGAAACAAATCGGAAATGCGTTAACTGTAAAAGAGATCACACGGCCAATTGGAAAGGTTGTGAAGTTTATCAAAAACTGCTAAAAAATCAAACAGAGCGGTATAAACAGAGACGACAGGCTTTTAATAACAGAGAATCCCACGAGATTAAAAACCTTGACCGTAAACCAATCCCTCAAAATCATCCACAACAAACAAACCCAACACAACGACCTCCCATAAATCCCTGGTTTTCAAATCCTCAAAGACTTAATAGCCAAGTCCCCCCGTTTTCGAACTCCAATCTCCCTCTACACCAAGAACAGGTAATAACTACAATCATCAACCAAGTAATAAACGCACTCATTCCACAAATACATATATTAATACAATCAGCCCTCGATAATGGACGTAAATAAAAATCCAGAAACAAACATTCTCAACTGGAACGCGAACGGAATAAAAAGGCAAGAAAATCAATTACGACACTTTAAGAAGCCACAACATAAAAATAGCTTGTATTTCAGAAACTCACCTGTTACCTCAAATCAAGTTCTCAATACCAGGTTTTAATATCTATCGCAACGACCGTCTCTCAGCGACGGCCGCAGGAGTGGCCATACTAGTGCACAAAGATATAAAACATACGTTAATTAATAGTCCTATGAGCAACGACCTAGAAACTATAGCAATAAAAATCAAAATAAATAACAAAGACACAACCATAATATCGGCGTAGAAACCTCCTAATAAGCTATTCCCTAGAAAAATATATATTGAAATTTTTGGAAATAACGATAATATCATGCTAATAGGTTACCTTAATAGCAAACACTGCGATTGAAGATGCAACACAACTCCTCAAGGGCAAAATTTACTAAATCTATCTATCACTCTCAATTTAAGTATTCTGGCCCCAATAGAACTCACCCATTACCCTTACAACAATAATATAATTCCTGACATATTAGATATCCTCATCAAAAAAATATTGATTTTCCCCTATATCAAAAAGTAATTCCTGAACTCGATTCGGATCACAACCCAATAATCATATCATTTCATCCTCTCTATCTATCATCTTATTATAAACAGCAAGAAGGTAAAATAAACTGGTCTAAATTCAGGGAAATTTTAAAAATTAACTACAAACATCCGCAAAACATTCAATCTGAAAAAGACTTAAATAATGAAGTAAAACTATTAGTACACTTACAAGGATCCCGCACCAATTCTACCACATTTCTCAAAATAACAAACCCAATAAACAAGCAACAAACCCCAATAAATATCATAAACCTAATTAAACGTAAACACAATTTAAGACGCTATTGGCAAATGACACGACGACCAGACTTAAAAAGAAAATTAAACAAACTGACGAGACTAGTTAAAACTAAACTAGACCAACATAGATATGCAAGCTTTCAGACTTCTAAAAGAAATTCACCCGTCATCTAGGCATATGTGGTCTACCATACATAGAATAAAAAGACAAAAACAAGAATTTTCATAAATAAAACTAGGTTCACAAGTGGCAAATTCTGATTTTGAGAAAACATCTCTTATAGCTGACTACCTTCAAAAGTCGTTCAACCCAAACCCAGTCGAAAACGATCACTTTAATAAACAAGTAGAGGAATTCAATCAGAAACCATTATATACAGCTCCAATCAATATAAAGTACATATCCCCATCAGAAATTAAACAAAAAATCAAAAAATCAAAAACTAAGAAATCAGCAGGATACGACTTTATTTCTAACAAAGTTCTAAAAGAACTAAATAACAATTCGATAGCAGGCATAACAGCAATATTTAACGCAGCATTCAGAATAGGTTACTTTCCCAATGATTGGAAAATTGCAACAGTGCTACCCTTCCGAAAACCAGGAAAGATTCCAAAAGATCCAGCGAACTATGAACCAATAAGCCTACTCCCGTCATTGACGAAACTATTAGAGAAACTGATATTAAAACGATTAATAAAATTCATGACAAACACACATGTAATCCCAGACACGCAATTTGGATTTCGACCTAACCACTCCACAACACATCAAATATTACGGCTTACCGAATATATGGCGCAAGGATTCCATGCCAAACAACACACTATCGCAATATACCTAGACATTACCAAAGCGTTTGACAAAATATGGCATCAAGACCTTCTCTACAAATTAAGGCAAATAGACACTTCAGACTATTTATTCCAAATTATTAAAAGTTTTCTAAATCAAAGAAAGTTCCAAGCCAAAATTAACGATGCCATATCATCCTTACGCCAGATTTCAGCAGGGCTGCCTCAAGGGTCCCCATTATCACCGGTATTATTCAATTTATATATATCCGATTATCCACACCTAATAGATTCGCAAATAGCGCGAATAGCGAATAGCAAATAGCGCAAATAGCTTTTTAACGAGAAATAATACATAGATTAAACGTAGTTGAAGACTACCGGCCTGTCAATGCTAGCGGAGCGCGGAGCAAACTTTTCGCTCGTATTTATAGGAAACATTACAGATAATAATTCATCTCCACTGTAGTCTAATTTCTACACCAGATCATTTTTACATGTAATAGCCCCTGTTGGAGCTGCATCTATTACAAAGTGACAAATAAATACAAGAAACTATCGATTGTTAGAGCAACAGCCCTGCTCTCTCGGCGCCAATGGCCATACCAGGTCTATATTGAAACATTTTGGAGACAAATAATCAGTTTCAATACAAGACAGCCAGAGACAATATTGAAAATAAAATATGCGATAAAAGATATCACAACAGAGGTGTACAATGAAACGTTACTACTACTAGAAGATTTATGTATTTTGATTTGAAACTTTTCACTACACCACTATGGCAAGCCTTCGCCTGATCGTCCAGACACTGATTTAATGAATACTGATACACAACGAGAAAAACAATATGACGACTTTCACAGAGCTACACTCATTGCAAATAATGTGCCATTATTGAAGCTGAACAAAGAATTAATTACAATCGAATTATGTTGACTGTTGATGCAAAACAGGGTGGATTTTTTTCTTAGACGAACCTGGTGGTACCGGTAAGACATTTTTAGTGTCATTAATCCTGGTAAAGATACGGCTACAAAAAGATTGCATTGGTAATTTCATCGTCAGACATTGCTACCGCTTTGTTAGATGGTGGACGAACGACAAATTTTAATAATTAACGTGGCAGTGAGTCACGCTAAGAACAAAAAAACTGGTTCTATTACGAGAAGTAATACATAGATTTAACGTAGTTGAAGACTACGGGCCTGTCAATGCTAGCGGAGCGAACTTTTCTCTTGTATATACAGGAAAAATTACAGATAAATATTGCTCTCCACTGTAGTCTAATTTCTAAAGCAGATTCATTAACCAAGTAATGTCCTCTGTTGGAGATGCTTGAATTAGAAAGTGACAAAATAATGCTAGAAACTATCGATTGTGAGAGCAACAGCCGTGTTATCTGGGCGCCAATGGCAATACCAGACCTATACTGAAACATTTGGAAGAAAAATAATCAGTTTCAACACAAGACAGGCAGAGAGACAATGTGGCAAATAAAATCTGGTATATACCATGATTTAGGAATGATTATTGACTATTTCTACGAAGCCAGAAATCACACAGAACTTGTAGTAAAATTACAAAAAATAATTTAATGGTGGTAAATTGACTTATAAAAATCACAATAAAAATTCAAAAAAAAGTTTCAATATGAACTTATAAACTAAACACATACGTAATATTTATACACATCTCGAAAAGTGTGCAAATAATACACATGTTTGCGAAATTATAATCCGCCTACAACTTTTATAATTACTATTACAAGGAATACTCTTATTGATCTTATCTTCGGTGAAAACTTTACCTCTCAAATGTACACATTCTTGACAAAACCCATTTTTATCAAAGGTCCTATTTATATGAAAGTGCAACTGGCATTTTTTGTTCTTTCTCATTTTGTTCATTTTTCATCAATCTCTCATTGTAAACTGTTTCTAACAATTTTATCTGCTGACTAATTGAATATTTTTAGCGTACATCAAATTATAGAATTATTATTGAATATTTTATCTGCTATTAATTGAATATTTTTAGCGTACATAATAATAAATTATTATTTCCGAATACTCAGTTTTTCTTTCACAAGGTACGCTTTCATAGACCTAAATAAAATGAAACACCCAACGCATAATATATTTCAATTGATGAATCAAGTAGCAATAACTGGAGTTTTTTAAATACCTTCCTACATTTATTTCACAATAATTTATTTCATCTAAGAGAAATTTGCAAGATAATTTGGTGTACTATAAATATGACAGCGGTAAAAATCAGCATCACTCGAGGCGACATTTCTAAACATTTCATCGCCAAACCTTTCTAACAAATTTATTGCCTGTTATTTCGATTGGGAAATACATGCGCGAGATATTATTGTGTGCGCGACAGATTTTGAGAGCAGAGACATGTGTCTATTCCTATAAGCAAGTTTCGTGTTCATTCGCAGAAAGCCAGTTTAATATGCTAAGAGACGAGTGCCAGAGCAACCAAATGCACGTAATGTTGGCAGCACCACAACAGTGATAAAATATTGGAACTATCCTAAATCGTTTATACCAGATTGTTCCAGCTGGGGTTTCATTTGTACCAAAAACAATTAAGATATTGTAAATTTTAAAGTTGGGTGGAACCCTCACGTTAACCATATTACCATCTCCAGCCCTGTTACCTCCGCCCAAAATAAGATAGTGAGTTCTTTCACGAAGGTCAGGAACATATTATTGAAAATTTTAATAGATTTCGCGAAATATTGCGTGCAATATGTGCTATTTACAAACATTATAAAAACAAGATTTTCTCAAAACTGTCTCCAATACGAGACTCTTCGGTAAGGACATTTATTCAATTTGATTCGAAACGTTTTTCAGAAAAAGCGAGACAAGATGATAACTAACGGGCTCGCAGGCCTCAAGGTCCAGCGGTCGGGCGGGGGCCCCCCTCACCCCCCCTCCTGCAACCGGATGTTTCGGTTGATAGAGGACGCAAACAGAAAAAATATTTTATGAGGTTGAACTCTATTCAATTTTCATGCATACAAATCAACAAAGAAATACACCAAACACGTAAGTGCGGCGACACGGTGCATTTTAGAATGTGTTTGAATATTGCAAGAAGACAAGAAAGATGTAATACAATCATTCAAATTTTTTACTTCAAATTTTAGACAAAAATTATATATTATATTGAGGTACCTCATATTTCAGCTTAGAACCATCCATTATTAACTTACTACATGCAATACATTCAATGAGTTCATTTTTTGAATGAACAATAGTGCAGAAGTTTTCTGTCAATTGGATACATTGTGTATTTTGATGTAGTCTGATTGTAGCGTTTCCAATATCCAGTAATGGTTTTGAAAATACTTGTTCCATCGAATCATTATGTAAATGTACTCGCATATCTATAGTCAATCGAAGTGTTTCAACGTTTTTCCATAAAAATGATTGTTTCAAACATGCGTTATTCTCATCAGCATAAGTGGAGTGAGAAATGTCAGGTATGTCTATCGGAACAGATAGTAGTAAAACAGCACCACCGAAGAGTCGATTATTGCCGTTTATTTCTTGCATAGTTGTGTGAAAAGCTTCAAGAGAATGTTTATGACTCATAGTACACTTATCTCAGATAATAATTGAACTTTTTTTTGTAACACTGCAAACATTCCGCTTTTGTTTCTAATATTACACATTGCAATTGGTTTACTGTGAATGACTAATGACAGCTTCAAAGCTGAATGCACCATTCATCCACCATCGAACAAAATCCACGCTTCCACCCTCGCCGCTGGACAGAGCAAACCAACTCTATCAAGTGCTTATCAACTCTATCCAGTGTGCGTCTATCTATTATTTGGGATAAAAGATTTAAGAAAGAATTTAATTATGTAATTATTATAAAAATTATTGCATATAATTTAAGCGAAAAATATTGTCGCCAACCAGAATGTCACTCCGTGTTATAGGAAGTAAATGTTGCATTCAATAGTAAATACCCAAGGAATAAGTGTATGATAGCAAGGAATTATAATTATGAATGCGTTCTATGCTGAATGATAGAAGGGAAGTGTATTCTCGAGGTACAGCACTGGTATTACGTATTAACCTAACGTATCAACTTTGCCTTTCTAAGGACTTATCGACAGGTACTAGCTGCTTTTTAAGTAAGGATCTAAACAAATACAAAAAACATTACCATCGAAAGTATCATAAAACTCATTTTTCAGATTGTAAAACTGTAAGAAACACCATTTCCGACACTTCTGCCGTTGGGTTGTATGCATAAAAATTAAAATGTCTAAACAACCATGTCTTATAAAAAATACAAATATTTAGAATGAGCAATCAGTATGAATACACTCTACAATTCCGAAAAGTTGGGGAGTGGTTTCATAAGAAAGTGTCTGCCACCGGAGAAATTTCAATTTAACTAGCATATAATATACTATCAAGAATGTAGTAATTTTGTAACAAAATAAATAATTTTGTACTGGAATATACACAATTTAAAAACGGGTGCAATTGAATCACTTTATGGGTTCATTTCTGATTTTTTAATTCTCATTTTCAGTCAAATTTCTAAGTTAAAATTTAGGACTATGGACACTTTGGGGTGGTGATTTAGGTATAATAATTTTATTTTTATAATAATAAAACGAAAAAATTGCAATTTTTTATTTATGAGTGAAATCTCAAATAGATATGCTACTTACCGCTGTTATTTAACCTAAAGTATCTGCAATGTTATATGTTTATGGCTAGAAAAAAAATGAAGCCTGCAACTTTATTTGTTCTTAAACAATTACTCTAATATATTAGAAAATTCTCCATTCACTTCCAATACATTTTTTGATGCAAATATTTTATGTTTAAAAACTTTCAAGGAGATCATTTATTCCTTTGATGCATAGGACAGACCAATCCAGGGCTGTTTTGTTTAAGATTCTACTGCAATTTTGAATCAAAGCAGAGTATTCATAGCGGGCTCCTGTCAATCCAGTCGCTGCTCAGCTCGATCATACAATTTTATGGAAATGACTCTTCTAGTGAAATTGTTACTGAGCCAGTCACTCAGGCCGTTTGAAATGTATGCAGGAATGTTAAATCACATAAGTCGCAATGTTTAAAACCCGTTTTTAACGCATACGCAAACGCCATTTCTTGACTGAGAAAACGGAGTATTCGCCACCCTATGCCCGTCACTTGATTCAGAAACTTTTCATTATGCTAAGACATATTTACAAGACTCTTCGGTAAGGACATTTATTCAAATTCTTCGGTAAGGGCATAACCAACCTCTGAGGAAACAAGTCAAGATCATAGCAGGGGGGGTGAGGGGGGGCGTGCTCCGCGGCAAGCGCGCGAGGGTGGTTGTAGATAGTGGGCTGAGCTCTCGTGCCGAAGACGCGCGACCGGATGATGCTTTTGATAATGCTCCCCCCATGTTCCTGATATTCGAAAGAAATCCACTTTTCAGTCTACTTCTCGAGTACCATCGAGAAAGACGCAGAAAAAATGTTTGAAGAAAACGTAATGTGTTTCCGAAGGTTCGCGGGAGGCGCGATTCTTTCCATTGGATCTTTACGGTAAAATTTGAGAAAACTTAACTTCCCCGGGGGGCCCCGTCTCAAAATTGTGAAGGCAAATTCTTTGTATTCTGTTTCTTATTACAAATGTCTTCTATTGTGAATTTTTTTTATTTTTTTAAGCGAACATGTACATTTTGTACGAACCGCACTGAAATGAACATCGCACATTTCTTACTTCTTATCATATGACATAAGATTGACGCTTTTTTGAACACAACATTGTGATTATCAATAAAAAGATTGAACATACGCCCCAAACCCTGTGTAGAGAGTACAATGAGACCGCGGCGTTTTGATCTCGCACAAGAAGTCATCTTGATTCATATGAAAATACTATTGAAAACTTCATATCTGTTATCAAACAACCTTGTATAATGATTGTGGAGTAGAGGCTTTCATCTCTTCCTTGGACCGATGTCTGGCGCAGGTAAGATGCCGACATCCGTTAGTTATCATCTTGTCTCACTTTTTCTGAAAAACGTTTTGAAACAAATTTGAATAAATGTCCTTACCGAAGAGTCTTGTAAATATGTCTTAGCATAATGAAAAGTTTCTGAATCAAGTGACGGGCATAGGGTGGCGAATACTCCGTTTTCTCAGTCAAGAAATGGCGTTTGCGTATGCGTTAAAAACGGGTTTTAAACATTGCGACTTATGTGATTTAACATTCCTGCATACATTTCAAACGGCCTGAGTGACTGGCTCAGTAACAATTTCACTAGAAGAGTCATTTCCATAAAATTGTATGATCGAGCTGAGCAGCGACTGGATTGACAGGAGCCCGCTATGAATACTCTGCTTTGATTCAAAATTGCAGTAGAATCTTAAACAAAACAGCCCTGGATTGGTCTGTCCTATGCATCAAAGGAATAAATGATCTCCTTGAAAGTTTTTAAACATAAAATATTTGCATCAAAAAATGTATTGGAAGTGAATGGAGAATTTTCTAATATATTAGAGTAATTGTTTAAGAACAAATAAAGTTGCAGGCTTCATTTTTTTTCTAGCCATAAACATATAACATTGCAGATACTTTAGGTTAAATAACAGCGGTAAGTAGCATATCTATTTGAGATTTCACTCATAAATAAAAAATTGCAATTTTTTCGTTTTATTATTATAAAAATAAAATTATTATACCTAAATCACCACCCCAAAGTGTCCATAGTCCTAAATTTTAACTTAGAAATTTGACTGAAAATGAGAATTAAAAAATCAGAAATGAACCCATAAAGTGATTCAATTGCACCCGTTTTTAAATTGTGTATATTCCAGTACAAAATTATTTATTTTGTTACAAAATTACTACATTCTTGATAGTATATTATATGCTAGTTAAATTGAAATTTCTCCGGTGGCAGACACTTTCTTATGAAACCACTCCCCAACTTTTCGGAATTGTAGAGTGTATTCATACTGATTGCTCATTCTAAATATTTGTATTTTTTATAAGACATGGTTGTTTAGACATTTTAATTTTTATGCATACAACCCAACGGCAGAAGTGTCGGAAATGGTGTTTCTTACAGTTTTACAATCTGAAAAATGAGTTTTATGATACTTTCGATGGTAATGTTTTTTGTATTTGTTTAGATCCTTACTTAAAAAGCAGCTAGTACCTGTCGATAAGTCCTTAGAAAGGCAAAGTTGATACGTTAGGTTAATACGTAATACCAGTGCTGTACCTCGAGAATACACTTCCCTTCTATCATTCAGCATAGAACGCATTCATAATTATAATTCCTTGCTATCATACACTTATTCCTTGGGTATTTACTATTGAATGCAACATTTACTTCCTATAACACGGAGTGACATTCTGGTTGGCGACAATATTTTTCGCTTAAATTATATGCAATAATTTTTATAATAATTACATAATTAAATTCTTTCTTAAATCTTTTATCCCAAATAATAGATAGACGCACACTGGATAGAGTTGATAAGCACTTGATAGAGTTGGTTTGCTCTGTCCAGCGGCGAGGGTGGAAGCGTGGATTTTGTTCGATGGTGGATGAATGGTGCATTCAGCTTTGAAGCTGTCATTAGTCATTCACAGTAAACCAATTGCAATGTGTAATATTAGAAACAAAAGCGGAATGTTTGCAGTGTTACAAAAAAAAGTTCAATTATTATCTGAGATAAGTGTACTATGAGTCATAAACATTCTCTTGAAGCTTTTCACACAACTATGCAAGAAATAAACGGCAATAATCGACTCTTCGGTGGTGCTGTTTTACTACTATCTGTTCCGATAGACATACCTGACATTTCTCACTCCACTTATGCTGATGAGAATAACGCATGTTTGAAACAATCATTTTTATGGAAAAACGTTGAAACACTTCGATTGACTATAGATATGCGAGTACATTTACATAATGATTCGATGGAACAAGTATTTTCAAAACCATTACTGGATATTGGAAACGCTACAATCAGACTACATCAAAATACACAATGTATCCAATTGACAGAAAACTTCTGCACTATTGTTCATTCAAAAAATGAACTCATTGAATGTATTGCATGTAGTAAGTTAATAATGGATGGTTCTAAGCTGAAATATGAGGTACCTCAATATAATATATAATTTTTGTCTAAAATTTGAAGTAAAAAATTTGAATGATTGTATTACATCTTTCTTGTCTTCTTGCAATATTCAAACACATTCTAAAATGCACCGTGTCGCCGCACTTACGTGTTTGGTGTATTTCTTTGTTGATTTGTATGCATGAAAATTGAATAGAGTTCAACCTCATAAAATATTTTTTCTGTTTGCGTCCTCTATCAACCGAAACATCCGGTTGCAGGAGGGGGGGTGAGGGGGGCCCCCGCCCGACCGCTGGACCTTGAGGCCTGCGAGCCCGTTAGTTATCATCTTGTCTCGCTTTTTCTGAAAAACGTTTCGAATCAAATTGAATAAATGTCCTTACCGAAGAGTCTCGTATTGGAGACAGTTTTGAGAAAATCTTGTTTTTATAATGTTTGTAAATAGCACATATTGCACGCAATATTTCGCGAAATCTATTAAAATTTTCAATAATATGTTCCTGACCTTCGTGAAAGAACTCACTATCTTATTTTGGGCGGAGGTAACAGGGCTGGAGATGGTAATATGGTTAACGTGAGGGTTCCACCCAACTTTAAAATTTACAATATCTTAATTGTTTTTGGTACAAATGAAACCCCAGCTGGAACAATCTGGTATAAACGATTTAGGATAGTTCCAATATTTTATCACTGTTGTGGTGCTGCCAACATTACGTGCATTTGGTTGCTCTGGCACTCGTCTCTTAGCATATTAAACTGGCTTTCTGCGAATGAACACGAAACTTGCTTATAGGAATAGACACATGTCTCTGCTCTCAAAATCTGTCGCGCACACAATAATATCTCGCGCATGTATTTCCCAATCGAAATAACAGGCAATAAATTTGTTAGAAAGGTTTGGCGATGAAATGTTTAGAAATGTCGCCTCGAGTGATGCTGATTTTTACCGCTGTCATATTTATAGTACACCAAATTATCTTGCAAATTTCTCTTAGATGAAATAAATTATTGTGAAATAAATGTAGGAAGGTATTTAAAAAACTCCAGTTATTGCTACTTGATTCATCAATTGAAATATATTATGCGTTGGGTGTTTCATTTTATTTAGGTCTATGAAAGCGTACCTTGTGAAAGAAAAACTGAGTATTCGGAAATAATAATTTATTATTATGTACGCTAAAAATATTCAATTAATAGCAGATAAAATATTCAATAATAATTCTATAATTTGATGTACGCTAAAAATATTCAATTAGTCAGCAGATAAAATTGTTAGAAACAGTTTACAATGAGAGATTGATGAAAAATGAACAAAATGAGAAAGAACAAAAAATGCCAGTTGCACTTTCATATAAATAGGACCTTTGATAAAAATGGGTTTTGTCAAGAATGTGTACATTTGAGAGGTAAAGTTTTCACCGAAGATAAGATCAATAAGAGTATTCCTTGTAATAGTAATTATAAAAGTTGTAGGCGGATTATAATTTCGCAAACATGTGTATTATTTGCACACTTTTCGAGATGTGTATAAATATTACGTATGTGTTTAGTTTATAAGTTCATATTGAAACTTTTTTTTGAATTTTTATTGTGATTTTTATAAGTCAATTTACCACCATTAAATTATTTTTTGTAATTTTACTACAAGTTCTGTGTGATTTCTGGCTTCGTAGAAATAGTCAATAATCATTCCTAAATCATGGTATATACCAGATTTTATTTGCCACATTGTCTCTCTGCCTGTCTTGTGTTGAAACTGATTATTTTTCTTCCAAATGTTTCAGTATAGGTCTGGTATTGCCATTGGCGCCCAGATAACACGGCTGTTGCTCTCACAATCGATAGTTTCTAGCATTATTTTGTCACTTTCTAATTCAAGCATCTCCAACAGAGGACATTACTTGGTTAATGAATCTGCTTTAGAAATTAGACTACAGTGGAGAGCAATATTTATCTGTAATTTTTCCTGTATATACAAGAGAAAAGTTCGCTCCGCTAGCATTGACAGGCCCGTAGTCTTCAACTACGTTAAATCTATGTATTACTTCTCGTAATAGAACCAGTTTTTTTGTTCTTAGCGTGACTCACTGCCACGTTAATTATTAAAATTTGTCGTTCGTCCACCATCTAACAAAGCGGTAGCAATGTCTGACGATGAAATTACCAATGCAATCTTTTTGTAGCCGTATCTTTACCAGGATTAATGACACTAAAAATGTCTTACCGGTACCACCAGGTTCGTCTAAGAAAAAAATCCACCCTGTTTTGCATCAACAGTCAACATAATTCGATTGTAATTAATTCTTTGTTCAGCTTCAATAATGGCACATTATTTGCAATGAGTGTAGCTCTGTGAAAGTCGTCATATTGTTTTTCTCGTTGTGTATCAGTATTCATTAAATCAGTGTCTGGACGATCAGGCGAAGGCTTGCCATAGTGGTGTAGTGAAAAGTTTCAAATCAAAATACATAAATCTTCTAGTAGTAGTAACGTTTCATTGTACACCTCTGTTGTGATATCTTTTATCGCATATTTTATTTTCAATATTGTCTCTGGCTGTCTTGTATTGAAACTGATTATTTGTCTCCAAAATGTTTCAATATAGACCTGGTATGGCCATTGGCGCCGAGAGAGCAGGGCTGTTGCTCTAACAATCGATAGTTTCTTGTATTTATTTGTCACTTTGTAATAGATGCAGCTCCAACAGGGGCTATTACATGTAAAAATGATCTGGTGTAGAAATTAGACTACAGTGGAGATGAATTATTATCTGTAATGTTTCCTATAAATACGAGCGAAAAGTTTGCTCCGCGCTCCGCTAGCATTGACAGGCCGGTAGTCTTCAACTACGTTTAATCTATGTATTATTTCTCGTTAAAAAGCTATTTGCGCTATTTGCTATTCGCTATTCGCGCTATTTGCGAATCTATTAGGTGTGGATAATCGGATATATATAAATTGAATAATACCGGTGATAATGGGGACCCTTGAGGCAGCCCTGCTGAAATCTGGCGTAAGGATGATATGGCATCGTTAATTTTGGCTTGGAACTTTCTTTGATTTAGAAAACTTTTAATAATTTGGAATAAATAGTCTGAAGTGTCTATTTGCCTTAATTTGTAGAGAAGGCCTTGATGCCATATTTTGTCAAACGCTTTGGTAATGTCTAGGTATATTGCGATAGTGTGTTGTTTGGCATGGAATCCTTGCGCCATATATTCGGTAAGCCGTAATATTTGATGTGTTGTGGAGTGGTTAGGTCGAAATCCAAATTGCGTGTCTGGGATTACATGTGTGTTTGTCATGAATTTTATTAATCGTTTTAATATCAGTTTCTCTAATAGTTTCGTCAATGACGGGAGTAGGCTTATTGGTTCATAGTTCGCTGGATCTTTTGGAATCTTTCCTGGTTTTCGGAAGGGTAGCACTGTTGCAATTTTCCAATCATTGGGAAAGTAACCTATTCTGAATGCTGCGTTAAATATTGCTGTTATGCCTGCTATCGAATTGTTATTTAGTTCTTTTAGAACTTTGTTAGAAATAAAGTCGTATCCTGCTGATTTCTTAGTTTTTGATTTTTTGATTTTTTGTTTAATTTCTGATGGGGATATGTACTTTATATTGATTGGAGCTGTATATAATGGTTTCTGATTGAATTCCTCTACTTGTTTATTAAAGTGATCGTTTTCGACTGGGTTTGGGTTGAACGACTTTTGAAGGTAGTCAGCTATAAGAGATGTTTTCTCAAAATCAGAATTTGCCACTTGTGAACCTAGTTTTATTTATGAAAATTCTTGTTTTTGTCTTTTTATTCTATGTATGGTAGACCACATATGCCTAGATGACGGGTGAATTTCTTTTAGAAGTCTGAAAGCTTGCATATCTATGTTGGTCTAGTTTAGTTTTAACTAGTCTCGTCAGTTTGTTTAATTTTCTTTTTAAGTCTGGTCGTCGTGTCATTTGCCAATAGCGTCTTAAATTGTGTTTACGTTTAATTAGGTTTATGATATTTATTGGGGTTTGTTGCTTGTTTATTGGGTTTGTTATTTTGAGAAATGTGGTAGAATTGGTGCGGGATCCTTGTAAGTGTACTAATAGTTTTACTTCATTATTTAAGTCTTTTTCAGATTGAATGTTTTGCGGATGTTTGTAGTTAATTTTTAAAATTTCCCTGAATTTAGACCAGTTTATTTTACCTTCTTGCTGTTTATAATAAGATGATAGATAGAGAGGATGAAATGATATGATTATTGGGTTGTGATCCGAATCGAGTTCAGGAATTACTTTTTGATATAGGGGAAAATCAATATTTTTTTGATGAGGATATCTAATATGTCAGGAATTATATTATTGTTGTAAGGGTAATGGGTGAGTTCTATTGGGGCCAGAATACTTAAATTGAGAGTGATAGATAGATTTAGTAAATTTTGCCCTTGAGGAGTTGTGTTGCATCTTCAATCGCAGTGTTTGCTATTAAGGTAACCTATTAGCATGATATTATCGTTATTTCCAAAAATTTCAATATATATTTTTCTAGGGAATAGCTTATTAGGAGGTTTCTACGCCGATATTATGGTTGTGTCTTTGTTATTTATTTTGATTTTTATTGCTATAGTTTCTAGGTCGTTGCTCATAGGACTATTAATTAACGTATGTTTTATATCTTTGTGCACTAGTATGGCCACTCCTGCGGCCGTCGCTGAGAGACGGTCGTTGCGATAGATATTAAAACCTGGTATTGAGAACTTGATTTGAGGTAACAGGTGAGTTTCTGAAATACAAGCTATTTTTATGTTGTGGCTTCTTAAAGTGTCGTAATTGATTTTCTTGCCTTTTTATTCCGTTCGCGTTCCAGTTGAGAATGTTTGTTTCTGGATTTTTATTTACGTCCATTATCGAGGGCTGATTGTATTAATATATGTATTTGTGGAATGAGTGCGTTTATTACTTGGTTGATGATTGTAGTTATTACCTGTTCTTGGTGTAGAGGGAGATTGGAGTTCGAAAACGGGGGGACTTGGCTATTAAGTCTTTGAGGATTTGAAAACCAGGGATTTATGGGAGGTCGTTGTGTTGGGTTTGTTTGTTGTGGATGATTTTGAGGGATTGGTTTACGGTCAAGGTTTTTAATCTCGTGGGATTCTCTGTTATTAAAAGCCTGTCGTCTCTGTTTATACCGCTCTGTTTGATTTTTTAGCAGTTTTTGATAAACTTCACAACCTTTCCAATTGGCCGTGTGATCTCTTTTACAGTTAACGCATTTCCGATTTGTTTCTGTTTTAGGTTCCGTGCATTTTGAATAATGGTGGTTACCTAAACATCTAACGCATCTCGGAGCGCGCCCACAGTTAGCTTGAGTGTGATCAAATCTTTGACAGATTTTACATTGAATTGGTAATTTTTGGCTAGGAAATACCCTAATAACACTATATAAAAATCTATCTAATGCTCGAATGCTCCTTCCCTTGTTATTGTCCTCTAAATCTACAGCACGTGTTGTTAATGGTTTTCTGTCTTTTCCGTGAAGGCGAGTTACTTTGATTACTGGGTATTTTTTCGCGCGCGCCGCCGCCTCCCGACGTCGCTCACAGGGCGCGCCACCTCATTGTTTCAAAACGTCGCTCATAGAGAGCGCGCGCAACTCTACACTCATTAGCCTGCGCAGCGCGCGTCCGCTATCTGCCACCCGGCAGCCGTCGGCCCCTGCCCGCCGCTATCTTATCAACCACAACATCCGGCCGTTGTCCCCAGCGCGCGCGCCCGTTATCAGCCACCCGGCCGCGTGTACTATCAGAACCCCAAACCAGACAGCTTGACTCGAGATGTCGCCGTAGCTCAGAGCCAGAGTGCTGGCCGCCTCCCACACAGGAAATGGGATTGAGCTCGGATCGAATCGGCTCCAGGCAGCATTTTTGAAACCCCAGCCTCACAGCCTCCGTCGCTGCCGTCCTTTGCCACCAGGGCGAGCCACCGTCAGCCTTCCTGCCTTCGCCACCAGAGGTCGCAAGGGGCGGGGGGCGCTTCGGCGGGGGGGGCGTTGACCCCGGCTGCTTCGGCGGGGGGCGTTCGGGTTGGCTGTTGACACCGGGTGGGGCGAGGGGGAGTGGGAGGGGGAGAGGGGTCGTTGACCCCGGCTGCTTCGGCGGGGGCATTATAATTGGTGGCGCCGGTTGTTGACACCGGATGTTGTGGTCTGGGAGACCGGAAGTGGCTTATCTTATCTACTTCCTGTTTCCAGACTCGCATATCCCCCCTACTTTCAGAGTCTATGAATTGCAAATTTATTGTACTGAGAAAAATATATTTTATGTCATTGTTTTTAGTTTCACTTACTTGGATGACTGTAATCGTATTTCAAGTGGGAGTAAAAAATAGCTCCGGTCCATAAGTGTATACAAGAATACGTTGCGAATCTTGGGTTAACAGAGGCGATGAAAGTATGTGAAACGAACATCAATTTGTTTGCAATGAAATTATACACGCTTTGTTTCTTAACAGATGTTCAATTATACTTCAACTACAAAATATTGAGAGATTTTCTCGCACGAGTACAATTACACTTCTCTCACATTACATAAAATCTTTCTATTTCCACCATTTCCCCATTTATGTTCTCACAATTACTTCGTAAGAAAAGTTTTGTTCTCCTGCCGGAATCTGTCGGAAAACGAATTTTGGACAAAAACTTTTATTGCCGGGCCCTGGTAACGAAAAAGAGAATAAATCATGTTGCTATATTTGGTAAATTACATCCTCGAACACGTGGTGTAGCCAGAATCCATGTTTTCTGGGTTCATCAACCGTACTAATGGTGCTCAAACAATACGTACTAAATCGCCCGTATTTTCACGCAAAATCACGTGAAAAGTACTCAAATTTTCGAAACATTGTACATGATCTTATTTCAAAATCTATCTTTAAGGAACAGATTTCATTAAGGGAAAAATGTCTTATAATATCTTTATAATTGTAGTTGTAGGAAGACGCCGAAAAAATTTTGAATTTTTGCAATTTTCGAAAAATCAGAGTATTTAACGAACACAAGATCTGCACAATTCTTTTAAACATCCTTCACACTACCCAACAAAGAATAATCAAAAACGATGGTGCTAGTTTTTTGAAAATTCGGAAAATGTCTCAGGATCGTCATGTAAAGTACACCCCAAAATTAAAATATCGGTTTCAAATTCAAGGGGTCGTGACATCAGACATATCGATCAAGGAATATCAATTTTGCAGAAAATCAACGGTTTAGCCGCTTGCGTTGTTGACAGACGGATAGACGGTTTGTCGGACAGATTTATCTTTTGCCGTCATTCGATTTTTCGGTGTCAAGGACCCATAAAACATGGATTATGGCTACACTATGTGTTAGAGGATTTTTTCCTAAAAGCAACTGGCTCTATCTACATTTTGGTTGCTAGGGCTCTGTGACAAGAGTTTTTCTCCCGAAAATTTTCCGATGTTTCGCGCATAATTATATAACTTTCTCTTTATTCCGGAGCGAGAGTGTAAAAATCGATTGACGGCAAAACGGATGCCTGTCTGTCCGTCTTTTGTCAGCGCTAGCACGTCCGTGAAACTGGCCAAGAGTCATTTCCACAACTTCTATAATCAGATTTTGTTCTATATTTTTGCTTTTCAAATATCTCAAAAAAATTGTTTTTGCTCGAGGGTTTTTTCCACACTTAGGTGGATTTGCTGGCTTCACGTTAAGCTAGCAAAGTCAATTCAGCAAAACGTTTTTCTTTATTTACAGAATATTGTGCTATTTTTGTGATTTTCAAATATATAAACATTTACAATTACAAATACATACATTTACAATTCAAATACATAAACATTTATTGCTTTCACCGTTGTTCTAATTACAAAATAGGAAGCCTCCTCGAAATCCCGGATAGGCGAAATACCAATGTGTAAAGGGACTCATAGAAAAAATCCAACAATATTAGATTTTCTCGAAACATCAATGTTAAAAAACAATACATTAAACAACAGTATCGATTTGTTGTACTTCACATATTATATTACCCTCAAAAACTATAATTCATTACACTTCTGTGAAAAACTACACGTTTCTAGATACAAAAAACTTCATAAAAACTAAACTTTAAAAAATATGAATTTTCCTGACCCAACAATCACAACCAAATACAAAGCTAATAAATTACACTAACACTGATTTTTTTCTCTCATAATTGTTTTCGAAAATAAAATGAAACACTTACATGAGCACTGGATTGACACACCACCGGCGAATAAGAAAACCGCTTTTGGAACCAAAACTATCCATCAAGATTAAATTTTCTTTACCCAATATCAAGTACAATAGATCTATTTTTTAAATTTATTTAAGGTCACATTAACTACGAGGTCATTAGCGACCACTATTGATTAACTGGAGGTGTGTCTGTCAACTGAATGAAGTGGTATGGTGATGATGAGGGGTAAAGGAACGAAACAAATATAATCATGCCCGAGGCGGGACTCGAACCCGCGATTCTTCAGTCCGAGATCACCACGACACAACTATCTGAGCGATCTCGGCCACCCGTCATCGGCATCCAATTTTGTTATTTTTTACTTCCGACACTACCCATAAAAAATAATTCATTACACTGCATATCGAAAACCACAGGGATGAGGTACATAAAGCCTCAAAAATTCTTAACTACTTAACAATTCGCATTTTCCTTTTCCAATAAGAACCACACATTATTCTAATAAACTACACAAACACTGTTTTTTTCACTCGTACAGTTTTTTAAAAAATTGAACAAATACACATTTGGGAGGACCGGACTGGTTCACAATCGGCGAATAAGAAAAACTCTCTTCGAAGCAAAACTATTCTTCAAAATTGAAGTTTCATAACTTCAAAAATCAACCACAATGCATTTCACAACACAGCTACGAGTACATTGCTTTTGTATATTTCACCGACACTACCCATAAAAAATTAAAATTCATTATACTGTGTATCGAATACTACACGGATCGAGGAACATACTTTTAAATACTAAACTACTCAACATTGCGCATAATCCTTTGCCAAAAATAAGAACCAAACTTTATTCTAATAAACTGCACAAACAATGATTTTATTTGCTCTTACCACCTTTTCGAAAACTGAAAAAAACTTTTCGGAGGTCCGGACTGGCGCACCACCTGAGAATAAGAAAAACCCTCCTCGAAGCAAAACTAGCAATCAAAATAAAATTTTCTTAACCAAACATCAACCACAATGCATTACATTAGTAGTAGTACATAGATCGCAAGCGATCCCTCGTTATCCTAATTGGATGTACTCAGCAAAAGCATGTTCACTACTCACTCGGACTCTAACTGCCTCTTCCTTTTGTTTGTGATATCATGTTTAGTTTTCTTCCCTGGTTTTTGTCTTGAACACAATTATGTCTGGCCATGTGAGGTTTGTAGCCCAATTTTTTTATTGTGTCACTTTCCTCTTTTCTACCCCTCTTCTTGTCTTCTTCTATCATTCCAAACATTATATCCTTTTCCAGGGATTCTGTTCGCCTCATAATTATGTCTGTCCAAAATATTTTAGTTTCAATGAAGTGACTTTGGGTTCTAACCTCTGGCTGGGTTTATTTATTGTTTTTTTTAATTTCTGCATTTGTCTTTTGTCTTCCCATTTTATGTTCAATATTTTCCTCCATGCACAAATTTCAAAAGCATCTAACTTCCTTCTTTCTGCCTTTCTTAATGTCCAGCTCTCACACCCATACAACACGATTGGATATACCATTTTTTCGATTAGTTACATTTTGGTCTTAAGTAATATGCCTGCATCTTTTATGAATTTGTGTAATTTACTTTCTGCTGCTTTTTCTAAAATTATGCACCTCTTTAGTTCTTCTGTACAGTATCCAGAGTTTGTTATTGTAATTTCTAATGATTTAAATTCGTCTTACATGTATACCTCTTCTTCGTTAATGTTCAGACCTTCCTTTTTTACCAGTTTACATAAATGTTCTCTTTAAATATAGTTTTAGTCTTGCTTTCCAGCTGTCTTTTGCCACTTTAATCACCAATCTTTCAAGACCTTCCCTGTTATCAGTAATGAACGTGGTATCATCACCAGTCCCCAGCCCCCATCTTAAGTCATTGATTGCCTTCCCCCAATTCTGATGCCTATGTCCATTACCTCTATATTATCCAGTGTCATTATATATTCTGTATTACGAAGATCGACCGATCCCGGTGACAATATGCACCCGTTTCACTCATTTGTTGACTTTTAACCACTTTGTTTCCCCTTCACTTGTTCGTACTTTTGTCTCTTGATTCGTGTATAGTACGTACAATGAGGTGTATTGGCGCTCCCATCTTTGTCAGCCTCATTAAGTCATGGTCAAACGCCTTTGAGTAGTCCAGCTGTCAAAAGCCTTTGTTTCAAAATATGGCATGGATTTCCTTGATATTATGAAACCTATTATCTTTGATTGTTTTGCATCATCCCGCAGACTAATACGGAAGCTTCAGTAACAATTTTCACATTGCGCCTGATGGCCTGAGTGTGGTATGGGAACCGTATCTTATTTTTGAGTGAGGTTCAACTACGATTCTTCTCAATTCATCGTCTGGTATTTCTCTCGAAATATGTGGTTCTGTGATGGTATCATCCCACTGTATCAATACATTTCGATTGGTATTAAAATTGATAGTTTTATGAATTCGCGGTACTGTGCTGCTCACTTTTCCGGGTGCGTGATTGATGATTAGTGATTCCGGGCATATCAATTGCTAGGGTCATTCGTCTCGTAAGTGGAGTGCATGTTTTAATCGCGTGATTTGCCCCACTGTTTAACGACATCTGACGCCAACCTACATCGCTTGGTGGGGATTTTCCCCAACCAGGTAGTATCCACCAGCGTGGCACCACCCCAGCTCTAAGCTCCCGACTGGTCTCCCAACATGTGTGGTAGAGTACTGCATGTGTATGTGTATGTAAGGGGTGAGGATAGGACAAGGAAGAGGAAGGATAGACGGTTCGTGGCCCGTTTGGTAGGGCACTGCACCAACATTCGCCTGGTATTTATCGGTGAAACACGGAAAACTGCTGATCTGAGCATCCGGCATTGAGAACTCCTTTTCCGACAGCGGTTGAATTCGGCCCAGCTGACAAGCTAGTGTCGAAAATCCTGCCACCGTCGGACTCGACCCAGAGAGCTTCCCGGTCAGAGGCACTGCAGTGACATTGGTTGATGCCTTGAGACACCTATTGGCGGTCAGGGTGCTTGATGCTTGCGCATGGACATGTTAATAAATCTCGTTCACTGAGGGTTAGAAAATGTAGAATAAATCTGCGCCAAAGTTCGTTGGGTCGTAAATCTGTCTTTCAAGTAGGTGTGATTGCCGCCGACCGTGTTGACGCGCGGTCGCTTGGAGGGAGAGTCACCCATTCTGAGTGCTCGGCGGGGAAGCGGTTGCCTACAAAGATTCCCTCTTCAAACGGTGCGGAAAGTCAAAAACGACCCTTGTCTCAATATAGCAGGGATGACAGGCGCAGGGTCAGGTACCGCCCTTCCAACGGCCGCTGGCCGCGCAGGATGCCTGCGATTTTATCGATAAACATACGCGATGTTGAATTCACGGCAGCTCCTACCGTTACAATATATATATATATATATATATATATATATATATATATATATATATATATATATATATATATATATATATACGCATACATATACACACGCCACCCCCGATCCAAGACATGTAACTTCATGCATTCAACAACATGCATTCAATGGGCATACAATATACACAAAATTAAAATTAACTCAACATGGAAAAAATAGCACTAGATTGTTCAGGTTCGATTCACGAACTGCACCTCAGAGGCCTCATCAATAGCAATTAGTTGATCATCTGTAAAAATTACTCAGAATTTGTAACTTTTTTTTGACTAAGAGTCAAAAAATGTAAGCCTCACTTTCCGCCCACCTATGTACATCCCTTTCAATTCCCTCAGATTCAAAATAAAATTCCCCATAACTTAACATATCTCCATAATTCATTAATGGCGTGCATAAAAAAATACAACCCACTCTTCCAACAACTAATCCTACTCCACCACCACATTCTCCCACCCCCCTCCCCAATACACCCGAAAATAAAACCCACTGGACCTCCTGCAATTCCCTTCCCCGTCACTTGAGCCAGTGGGCACACAGACAGACGTGACTTCGACGAAGATATAACGCAATGATACACAAACCAATAACGACAAATACGGATAACGAAACTACAACAGTTGAAAACACCGCTAATAGTTTTCGAATATCCCACATTTCTCATCCCTTTCCCACCCCTCCCTCCCCCACCCCAACTAATCCTCACCTCTATCCAAATCCTTCCCCATCTTTCCCCGTCGCCTAGAAACTCGTAAACAAAATAACACGTCTTCCCTAATAAACAACCAGACTCCCGTGTCTGTTTGGGAGAGAGGAGTCGAAACACAATAGAAGAAACACCAATCTACAAATGAGCTCGAAGAGAGCTCCAGGCAAGCTGGACCAAGCACCCAAGACGCTGGCATTGGAACCGAGGAAGGCCACAACATGTTGGCCGAAACGTCAGCCACCAAGAGCGAGACGCGGCGCGTCCTGGACAGCCTAGAACATACAAACTCCGGCCACAGAAACCTACGCAATCATATCCATACGGTTTAGTTCATATACAGCGCTCAGAACCCCTGCATACCGTGGCTTCAATATATGGTCCAGACAAAAGGCATCTGACCCAGGAAAAAATTCCAGACGTTTTTTCTCAACTGTTCTATACGTTTTCGAGGGATATAAATTTAAATTTCATGATTGCCACCTCAGAAAAGATCGGCTTCACAGAGAAAATCGTAGAAAACCCTTAACATTTTGCCCTAATTTGGTTTTTCCTTACGAGTACAACATTCCTCGAAAAATCGCACAAATTTAAGGAAAATTTAACCGTGATGTCCCAGAATTTTAAACCTTTTTTTCTGTGAAGAGTATGAGCAAAAATATGAAACACGTTTTTCATTTTTTCCCAAATTTTGTTTTTCAAGATTATATTAATATTCAAATTTTTCGATAAAATACTCGCTACTCTAAAGTTAATCATTTTTAACTCCTGTTGTAATACGTCTAAAGAACAAAAGATGCTCTTTTACTTGATGTATGTATTGAATACATTAAATTTAAAAATTAAGTTTTGTCTTTTTTTTACTTTTTTATTTTTTTCCAAAAGCCGACAGTTCAAAAATTCGCAAAAAATACCATTGTAATCTCTAAGAAGTTCTGCATAAGTATGAAGTTACGTAATGTCAATGGTTAGTCGACAGATTCTTCAAACAGACTTGGTGAAATGAAACTCACGAGAGATACAACACACTGAGTTTATAAGTGAAGTGAATATATACAAAGTTATACAAATTTCCAATACAAAGTCTAAAATAGTGATGAAAGTTATACAATGCTTTCTTACAAACTATATATACTTAACCCCGACTTCTATTTCCAGATAGAGGGTGGAGAGGGGGCGACGCTTGGCATTGCCAGTTGGAGCAAGCGGGCTCCGCATGGTCCATATTAAGGGAGGGGGTGAGCACCTCGAGCCAGGGAGCTGTCCCCTAGCCCACCATTTAATTCTGAGGGTCACATTGGGCCTTCCGCCCGCCGTGATATCAACCTCAGCTCCCTCGCTCGAGGTGCTCACCCCCTCCTTTAATACAATTTAACACAATTAATACAAGATAAAATTTATCGGTTCAGAGAGAACGCCTCGTCTTCTACTCTAATTGAATGCGTAAGCCCTCTCTTGCTCTGAATTACATTGCCTACAGCGTACTGTCTGTACTTTGGGATATAACTGTGGTAAGTTACAAAGTGGGACGCCGAGATGAATCTGAGAAATTAAATACAATAGAAATGTCTACTTGCTGTTTTGCTGCCACGTCTGCTAGAACGTCATCCCTCAAACACATGCCAATCAGCAGTAGACGATTACCATCAATATACTTTCACAGAGCAATAAACAGAAGTATCCCTTCACATCTTACTATGTGCCAGATTTGTACATATGACCATCATAGCCGATTAAATTCAAATTAAAAATGTCAAACGGATTCAATTTAGTTTTAAACGGACAGAATATTTATACGAACAAGAGTATGTGATACAATTAATTAAATTGATACTTCTTTTACTTCCTTTATAGAGAATATAGTTAATTGAACTTTTCATAAAGAAATGAAACTTTATATTTTATTTTTACCTTCTACTGTTTTTTTTATTATATCATGTTTGCAATAGTCGGCTTTCTAAATATTCAACATTGCATAAAATATAAAGGTAATGTTCTTTGCATTATCATCAACCCACTTAAATAACTTCTTGGATAAATTAATGGGTTCCTGTGAGAATTGAAGGCTACCTTTTATTAAGAATATTATAGATGCGTTTTGGCCCTCACTACGTCGCAAGATCCCTTTCCATAAACGTTGCGAAGCGAAGAAATGCCATTTAGCACTAACAATGATAGCATGTTTTTTTTTATTTCTACCTGTTCAATTCTTACAATTTTTCAGGGCAGCAATTTACATAATAGGTATGTTATTTTTACCTATTATTGAATAATTCTGTTTTTTCAATAATTTAATTTTTTTTAATTAAATAATGTGCTGAAAATAAAAGATTTGGAATACGTTTGTGTGTGTTACTGTGTGAATTGAAGGGGGGTGTAAAATATCTTTCGGAAAACGGGATTTAATGCAGGAAGAATTGTAATTTAAACATAGTTGTAGTGTTGAGAAGCGGGAGCAGAAGGTGAAGATTTAAAAATTTATGGATATGGTTATTAATTTTGTCTATTTGGAGTTAACGGTGTATTTGTATGTTGGATATAAACCATTCAGCTTTTCGTAATTTTCTTAAAAAGTTGTGTGTATTTATTTTTTACTTATGTGTGCTGTAGAAACATTACACCAAATGGTACAAGCATATGTTAGGGATAGACGAATTATTGATTTAAAAAATAACAAGTCGCAGTCAACGCGTAATTTTGTGTGATGCTTTAATAAACGATATAACTTTGAAATTTTGCGATTATTCGAATTGGATATGCTTTGAATATGGTGTTTCCATGTCAATCTTTTATCTATAGATAAACCAAAATATTTAACTGGAAAGTTATTTTCCATCTAGGGTTCATATGTGTTATTTATTATTAATATTGGTCTGCAAATTGTAAAGATTTTGGCTTGAATGGGTTTGGATGGGTTTACCACAATTTTGTGTCTATTTCATATATTTTTGTATTGCAGTTTGTAAATTATTTTTTTTAATTATAATATTTTTGTGGGTTGAGAATAAAGCAGTGTCATCAGCATAAAGGGCAAGTGTAGTAAACGGCGGAGAAGGAATGTCAGACATATATATGTTAAAAAGCAAAGAAGAGAGTGTGGATCCTTGAGGTATCCCTGATACTACTGGTCGTTGTGACGAAAGAGATATATGAATTTTAACAGCGAAATGAAGGTCAGTAAGAATTATTTTTAATATGTTCAATAGATATTGGTGTACCAATATCTAGTAGCTTATCGAGAAGACCTTGATGCCAGACATGATCAAATGCTTTAGAAACGAAAAAAATATACCAATAGTGTGTTCTTTAACATGAAAACCATTTGCAATTAATTCTGTAACCCTAAGTAACTGGTGAGTTGAATAATGAGTTCGAAAGCAAAATTGATAATGTGGAGGAGCTTGTATTGAGAGAATATACTTATTTAATCATTTCAATAACAATTTTCCATATATTTTTGGATAGTGAAGATAATAAGCTATTTGGACGACAGTTAATAGGAGATTGATGGTCTTTTCCAGGTTTGCAAACGGGAAGTATATGTGATACTTTCCATTATTTGGGGAAATATGAAATTCGGAGCATGGAATTAATGATGTTAGATAATTTTTGCTAAAATAGGTAGTGTTTAATTGTTCGTATTAATTTATTTATTTGACGTTTGATATATGGTCTACGTGTTTGTTGCCAAAATCTTTGTAAGTTACGTTTTGATTTAAGTTAATTATATTGAGAGGTAATTGTTGTCGACCTGAAATGTATGGCTTATGAAAGATAGTTGATATTTATAAAAAAGACTTAATGTCTTACTAATATTTCTATTTCATTATCATTTTTTTAATAGTCTATAAGTTTTGGGGGAATTTATAATTATCATTTATACATTTTCTACAACTTTCCCAATAGATATGTATATTATTTGAAAAGTGATTATTACTGGAAGATGGTCAGAATCTAATTCTGGGATAGATGATTAAAAGATTGGAAAGTAACAATGTTTTTATATGATATTTAATGATATAATAATGTCTAGATTGTTGTGAACAATATTATTACGAGAATAATAGAATGTGGGTAGGGAGGGGCATGTACGTCAATGTATAGTGTGTAATGTACTGGCGTAGACGAATACCTTGAAGGTTAGAACTGTTACATACTCACGATGTATTTTTAGAATTGAAATCACCAGGCAATAAACAATTTGGATTTTGGAAAATGTTGTTATAAATTGTGTACGGAAATAATTTATTACGTGGTGCATATATTATGCTGCATATGTATTAAAATCTATGTCGCTGATATTGATAGCTAAATCAATTTATTTATTTACGTCAAAAACAGTTTAAAACTGTGTGTGACGTGCTATGGGGAGAAGTTAATTTGAAGTTACATTTATGTCCAGAACCAAAACAAGGGGCCATCTCAGCATTTGCTCGAGGATCAGGAAAACTGGACGAAAACCTGATCGAGGTGGGGGTCATTGACCCAGAAGCTGAAGTACAAAACTTGTTACAGGTTCTTTACAATTATACAATCCATTATACAACGCGCCCGTCATTATGTACCCGTTAACTATTTATTAAATATTTAATGCATTAAATATTTAACATATTTAATGTATCCTTATGCACAGGAATTTTTCCAGATATTTTTAAAACAGCTAAGATTTAGCCGCTTTTCAAAAGAGGCAACAGAAATGAAATTCAAAATTATCGGCCAATTTCTCTTTTGTAGTGTTTTCCAAAAATATTGAGACTTTTTTACATACGAATGGAAACATGTCTTAGTAAACACGACGCGTTTTCAGATTGCCAACATGGGTTTCGAAAATCATAATCTATTGAAACAGCCATATTTTCTTTTTTTTTTCTCATCCATGGATCAAAACGAAGTCCTTGTTGGAATATTTTTAGATCTTTCAAAAGACTTTGCCGTCATTGATCATAACATTTTACTCTCAAAATTACCTTCGTACGGAATTCATGGTTTATTCATATTGGTTAAGTTCGTACCTTAAACAACGATCTCAGAGAATAGAAATATCTTACTGGAATAATGGAACATTATGTATACACCTTTCTGATTCTTTGCCAAGTGCATGTGGAGTTACGCAGGGATCGATTTTAGGTCCTATTCTCTTTCTACTATACGTAATCGATATGCCCTCGATGATTAGTAACCGAAGAACAGTTCTCTTTGCGGACGAATCGAATATTCTTTGCAATAAAGAAACCATAAATAGTGCAACAGCAGATATTTCAAATTGGTTTTGTAATAACAAATTAATAGTAAATGAAAAGAAAACTGTTTCAATGCAGTTCTCCATTTCAAATAAACAGCTCGACACTTCACTAAAAATGAACGGCGTGCCATTGACTGATGTTAAGGTAACAATATTTTTAGGTCTTTCAATTCAATCAAACCTTAAATGGAACGTCCATTTAAATGAATTGAACACCAAATTAAGTTCTTAATGCTACGCCTTCAGAATTCTTTCAAATTCAGTCAGCCTACACACTGCTCGTTGTGTATATTTCGCGAATGTTCATTCCCGCCTGAGATATGGCATAATATACTGGGGAAATATATTTTATAGTTCCCAGACTTTTAGGTTACAAAAAAGAATTGTACGAATAATAAGTAAATCCCACCCACGTGATTCTTGTAAGTCTCTCTTTATTAATCTACGTATTTTACCATTACCTTGTCTCTTAATATATGAATCAGTGGTTTTTGTCAAAAATGACTTACTTAAGGGTGGGAATATACTTTCAGCAAACTCCGTTGTCTATAACTACAACACTCGACATAGTAATCATATTCATCAGGTGACAGTATCAACAGCTCACTACAAAACATTCACATAAAATACCTGTATCCTTGTATGTATAGTTTTTCTCCTGGAATTAATTGTAATTCACTAATACAAGCTATGTCAATGTTATGATTCTCTAAAAAATACTGAAATATATTTCTGTCTTTTTAAACTATTTGCATTCGTTTCAAGCCACCACCAACTCCACATGGAGTTGCTGAAGCACGGGGGTCCATCGCCCGTCAAGTGAGAATCAGACCAAAACCCAAACGTAAATGAATGTGGACTGGTTGAATTGAATGAACCACGAGCTACAGCCACTCGCTGTCCCGCCACCATGTGTTTCCGATCAAGTTCATGTTAAACTAGTAATATAACCTGACAACATTCTGAGAAAAGTTAATGCAAATGTATCAAAACTTGATATATTGACCAAATGTTATTATTATATTGTTGTTACTGTTATTACTCAAGGTTAAGAGAATAGAAAATATATCTATTACAATGAATATAATATACCAGGGCACTCATCTGTCATTATATTGTATAAAACAATTTTAAATATTATATATATATATACACATATTGTAACGGGACAAGCTCATGCGCTGAAAAAATTCCATAAAAAAGGGGGGAAAGCAGACGCCCGCGACGCAGCTGCGAAAGGGGGTCGTAGGTACCCGCGCCCGTTTGGCATTTGAGGCGAGGGGTTGTATGAGATTTTATGGCAGGACACCCCCGCGCGGTGCCGAAGGAGGGTCTATCGGCAGCCGGGTCCTCGCCAAATGTCAAGTAGGTGTCCCCTATACACCCACGCGACCGCTCGTAAAAGCAACCCAACGCTAATTGCGCCCTCTCGGGAGACAAATTTACGAGCCAACGCTCAGCGGCGCACGTGCGGATCCGAAGAAAACATTCCCGAAGTTTTTTATAACAGCAATGGACATTCTGGCCGTTGAGAAAAGGGTTCCCGTGTGATTGGTTGTACACACGCCTCCACCCTGCTGCGCGAAATTCAACCCCGCGTATCGGGAGGATACACGCTGTTTGAGGAAGGTGGTACCGAGGTTTGTTGTTACCAGGCCGCCGCTCTGAAGTCTTTCGATTTGATAGTTCGGCCACGAGCACTCGATTCGACTTGTTTTCTTGACTCGGCCACGTGTGGTCGTTGGTGTTCTTAGATCGGCCATGAGTAGCCATTCGATTTCGTGACACGGCTACGAGTAGTCACTTGATTTTTTGTAACTTGGCTCCAAGTATTCACTTTCGTTCAGTTATGCATTGACTGAAACTCAAGTTATTAACTTCACTTCGCTGGCCTACTTGACCTCACGTAGCATTCGAAGCCTCTTGCGGAGGGAAGTTGACCCCTCGCGCACTCTGTCAGAAATTCAGGCGAAAAGGGATGTAGTCTCGCGCCTAAGTCAATTTACCGCGTTATGACAATCGTCCGCGACTGCTGATTCGGAAGTTGATTGGCTTCCAATCAATCATCGCCGATGAACACCGTCGCTGCCTGAAGTTGGTAACGCTGGTTGAAGTTGTGGACCCCAGAAAGCGCGGCGACGTCAGACGGCCACGCTGGGAGCTCCTGTGTTCACCGCCTCTGCCTGGAAGGGGGCGGCGCGCTCCAGAAGACGCAGGCCGACGACTCCACCACCAGGCGTGCTGTATGCCCGCCGACAGAAAACGAGGGTAATAATCCGCTTAGCTCCCGCATAAATGCGGTCGAACACTTGCTGAGCGAAGCGGGGGGGGGAGAGGTTGCCTTCAGCACAAGTATTTATGACGACCCATTGTTTGTTTTTTGTAATTAATTTAATAGATGGCTAATGTTCTAATAAAAGAAAGTGTCGTTTCTTTATTGTAATTAATGTAAATCATCACCATCATTTTAGTGAGTAAATGTTTATTAATGCAAATGTTATGTCGATTATTATTGAAATTCCCGTTCCCGTTCCAGCCTCACGACTCGTTGGGTTACTATATATATATATATATATATATATATATATATATAGTTGTAGTAGTATATACATATATGTATCTGTGTGTTTATATATACACATATACATATATGTATAAATATTTTATTTAAAATTGTATATATACATACCTATACCTACACACATAAAATTAAACAATACACATACACACACATGTTCATTTGCATTCCAATTTAATAGAGTTATAGTATTTATATTAATAGCCAAGAAGTAAATTTGGAGGCTGTTTTACATTAGATTTGCAATTCGTGGAAAAAGCACAGAAAGTATTTATTGTACAATATTTGATATTGATTTTGAAGTCAGGTAAGAGAAAGCAATTTTAGTAGAACAGGAATAAGTGAAATCATTCTTATTAGAAAAGTTTTGAGGGAAGTGTGTAGAACGGGTATGGGTAGTAGTAGTAGACGTAGTAGTAGTAGTAGTGGTAGTAGAAGTGGTAGTAGTAGTAGTGGTAGTAGTAGTGGTAGTAGTAGTGGTAGTACTAGTGGTAGTAGTAGTGGTTGTAGTAGTGGTAGTAGTAGTAGTGGTAGGATTAGTGGTAGTAGTAGTAGTGGTAGAAGTGGTAGTAGTAGTGGTAGTAGTGGTAGGACTAGTGGTAGTAGTAGTGGTTGTAGTAGTGGTAGTAGTAGTGGTAGAAGTAGTGGTAGTAGTAGTGGTAGAAGTAGTGGTAGTAGTAGTGGTAGTAGTACTGGTAGTGGTAGTAGTGGTCGTGGTAGAGTGGTAGTGGTGGTAGTGGTAGTAGTGGTGGTGGTGGTGGTCGTAGTAGTAGTAGAGGTGGTGGTAGTAGTAGCGGTGGTGGTAGTAGTGGTGGTGGTAGTAGTGGTGGTGGTAGTAGTAGTGGTGGTGGTAGTAGTGGTGGTGGTAGTGGTGGTGGTAGTAGTGGTGGTGGTGGTAGTATTGGTAGTGCTAGTAGTGGTAGTGGTGGTAGTAGTGGTAGTAGTTGTGGTAGTGGTAGTGGTAGAGTGGTAGTGGTAGTGGTAGTAGTGGTGGTGGTGGTAGTAGTAGTGGTGGTGGTAGTAGTAAAGGTTGTGGTAGTAGTAGTGGTGGTGGTAGAAGTAGTGGTGGTGGTAGTAGTAGTAGTGTGGTGGTAGTAGTAGTGGTGGTGTTAGTAGTAGTAGTGGTGGTGATAGTGGTAGTGGTGGCGGTGGTAGTAGTGGTGGTGGTGGTAGTAGTGGTGGTAGTGGTAGTAGTGGTGGTGGTAGTGGTAGTAGTGGTGGTGGTAGTAGTGGTGGTGGTAGTATTGGTAGTGGTAGTAGGGGTGGTAGTGGTGGTAGTAGTAGTAGTAGTAGTAGTAGTAGTAGTAGTAGTAGTAGTAGTAGTAGTAGTAGTAGTAGTTGTGTTGAGATGAGAGATAGTTGACAATGAAGATAAATTTTGAACATTTAAATTAAGAGTGGTAATGCTAATGTTTGAAGAGGGATTAATTGGAGTATTGCAAGAACGCTTTTTATTAGAAAGAAGTAAGTCTTTATATGTTTTGCAACCTTTATAATTCACAGTATGATTACTTCCACAATTAACGCATTGAGGAATAGTAGTTTTAGGGAGAGAGCAATTTGTGTAGTGATATTATTGTAAACAACGAACACAACGTGAGACTAAATGAGAATTTGCTTGCGAATGGCCAATCGCTGCCATATTTTACATTGAATATGTATTTTATGAGACTTTCGATTTTTAAGAAATCTATTGAACAGATTTCAATAGGTTCTTGTTTTTTATTGAAAATAAACTTTTAGAACTGGAATTTGATGTTGTTGAAATTATATTTATATTTCTCCATTAGTATAACTAATAGAAATTCTTTAATTACAACAGAGGTAGTTTGAATCGTTGGGTCTCGATAAGAATAAAATTGGATACTATTTGATTCACAAGCAGTCCTGTGGTTACGAAAGTCCTCAATTGAACTAAATGTAATTTTCTCTGCATTCTTATTATTTTTGTAGAAAAGTCACTTTTAACAATTTCTTGTACATCGGCATGGAATTATATAAGTTATTGACGTTTGATACAATGATGGGTGGGATTCTGATTTGTTCAGGTTGTTCTTCTGTTGGTTGCATTTCCGAAAGTATTGTATATTTATTAGCTAATAGAATTCCAGAAGTTGATGGAAGATTATTTGTTTTAGCCAGTCTTTTACCTGAATAATGGCAATAATTAGCTCTTTCTTTTGAGAATATCTTTGTTGCTGAGAACTGCCTGACGTAATGGTAAAGGTATTATTCATATTTGCATTAGAAGCTGATGAAACATTTGGATTAAAATTGAAATTATTTTGTTGAGATGGGAAGTTGAAACAATGGAGAATCACTTAGTGAGCCGTGTTGCATATTGAGAGAGGAATACCTTGATTTTGTTAAAAAGTTGATTCATTTGAAAAATTCTCTTGATGCATTGGAGTTGCATTGATAATATTCGATGTTGTATTCATATCCACATTTATTGCAGGTAGGGCAATGTTTGGATCAGACATTGAATTGCTACTGAACTGAATCCACTTGTAGGAGGAAAATTAATATGGTCCATTTTAAAAGATTTTAGAGATCCGAGGCACTTGTATTATAAATAAGTTGTCACTATGTAATGTTAAAGGCACTTTTAACAGTTGATGTCAGTACTATCAGATCAATAATGATAGTAAATGACTTACTTACGTTTACTCTTCACTCATACGTATAATCGTAAGGCGCCATACAATCCACCAGTCATCTTTTTGAAAGCATAAATTCGCGTTGTTCTGTAATACTAGGCACTGACCCCGTCCGAAAAATATCTGTTAACACTGTCATAAACTTACTTGTGAAGTGTTATGTGTTTACCCTGGCAGTGGTGAATTAAATTTGTATCGTGTTTCAGGCACTCAGATTTTTTTAATCTGGGCTCTCCGAGTGGGGCTTCCTCAGGACTGTAGTGCGAACACTACATTTCTGAAGAAGACCGCGATATGTCGGTCGACACGTCGGCACCTCAGCCTGCGACGCAGCGTCACTCGGACAGTCCAGATCATGACTGGCCTGAGAAGCTTACATCATTTTTTTTATTTTCTTTGCTTTCTCTGAAGAATAGTTCAAAAGGATGCAGAGTAGCTAAGACATTAATTCTCAGCAGTCACTGAATTACGTCTTCAAGTAAGAAAGAATAATTTTCTAAAAACATCACACTGGAAAATGAAAATTCCCAGCGACAAATTTTATTTTTGTTTCATGAAGCGAGGAGAAGACGGTAAACAATGAGTGAAAACAGCTGAAGAAACACAAGACTTAGTTACTTTATTACTCGTGTCAGGTGATACGTTAGGGAGACCAAGACCAGTGTAGGATATTCATCATTCTCACTACCCACCATATTTGCGCCATTAATAAGTATGGACGATTTTCACTTTCCTGATAAACTTCACTTGACTCGTCACGAGAAGGAATTTTGAAAACTAGTTTTTCCAATAATATAAGGTTTTTCCGGCAAACAGTCAATTTTTCATTTCCCGTATACTTACGTATATACGAAGTAATACATGTAGTATAGGGAATGATATATAATGCCGCGGAAAATCGATTTCGATATTTCAACTGAAATACACGTTCTGGGTCCCCTGACACTGAAAAAGTAATTTTTTCAAAACGTCTGTTCATCCGTCCGTCCATCTGGTGTCTGTGAATTCTACTAGCGCCTAAATCATGCGTAGGATTTTTCCCAAATAGATATTCCCCGATCGATCTGGGTCGAATCGAGGCGCTACGATTTTGAAAATCTTTCTTCAAAATTGGGGGTAATTTTGATGAAGTAAATTTTCAAAATTGTCTAAAAAACCGCTCCAATTTTTTAAAAATGTCTTGTAAGAATAGAGCATCATACACCTATAAACGTGACATAGGTCCTCTGAATTTTCGAAAATTTCAAAAATATGAATTTCTTTCGGTGTCTACCTGCAACAACAAAGTTGTAGATAGAGATTTTTCCTGAAAATAAAATTTGTTCTCCATAGTAAGTTCTTTCATTGTCATGTACTTTTTTCAAAATTTTAGTCGTTTTCGCGTAATATTGCATAATATGCAATAATATAATATACTATAATACTCAAACATTTTCTATGTGCTATAGATTTTCTCAAAAACGGCTCCAAATTTTTTCTTCAAACATTTTGAACCAGTAGTGGTAATTGCAATCTTTAATATGATGTAAAGTTAATTTCCGTGTTTTTTTGTAAATTTTTAAAAGATCTCTCACGCCGTTTATATGCACATTTTCAGCAATTTGTAAACACTATTGTAATTGTGAGTTAAAAGTACTTAAAATGACTTCAAATGAAGTTTTTCGAAAACTCAAACATTTTCTGTGAATAAGAGCTTCGAATTTACAGTAGCTCTTATATGCATTTTTTAATTTTTCTATGAAAGCTCTAAATTTCTCTAAGAAAATTGCCATTTAGGACAATGTTTTACTGTTCTTTAATAATCTTAAACAGAAAAAATTGGAAAATGTCAAACAAATGTACTTTGGGTGGCGATATATGGCAGCAGGCAAGACTATGTGGCAAGTTCGAGTAGCTAACCGAGACCAAAGGAAATAGAAAACTAATACGGGAAAGTATGTGCTATTCTGTAGCACCACTAGTTAACTTCTCAAGAATGCTGGTTATAATGATCTAAACGTACACTTCTTCTGCAATTATAGATTTTCATATTACGAAAATGCAAATAATAATAATAATAGTATTGATATGATTGTAAGTATATCTGTGTTAACTAACTTCCCAGTACAACGCACATGTTTCACGGATTCCTCTGTTTACACAACAACTAAGTATATCTGAGAAAGAAGGTCGCTCTGTTTCAGGCAGACCCTAGCACTGTCAGTTGTTTATAGATAAACTTAATAGTCTCATTTCGTCAGAAGATTTCCATTTTAGATGGTATGTGTGTTTCTGCGATTCATAGTATGACATGTCTCACGATAGCATTGTGTTTAGAAGTCACGATGCGTAGTAACATTGACGCCCCAAGTAGCCAGTCCGGACAGCGTGCTGCCTACGTGTGCCGGTGAACAAACTGTTTTTTAAAACATTTTTTATGTGTGTCCCACTTTGAAACTTTACAGATCTATATTAAATTAGTATAGAAATACATGAGTGTTTATATAAATAATTTAAATGTCTACCTAAAGCAGAAATTTGAACTTTAAAAATTAAACTATATTTTCAATATTCCAACAATATGTTTGCAAAAAATCTATTTACATTACATGAAACTACATCTTTTTAAGTTGAATTTAAGTGTAATTTTATTTTTCTTTATAAAAAGGGTATTTGCGAAAAAAAATTAAACATTAGCGCGCACATGATTCTTTGGAAAAAGTCATTGGTAATATTTCTGAAAGGAGTGGGATTAAAAAGAAAATAAAAATACGTGTTACCTAATTTCAACTCTAGAACTCATAAAAAAATTTCAAGGCGCTAAAAAATAGTGTTATGTGAATGTGCGATTTGACGTGGAATGACTTATATCTTCAAAAGTGTGCGTTTTATCGAAACAATATTATTTACAAAATTAAAGTCGACATTTTCTACACAATGCATATATTAACTTTTATTTTCTGAAAAATGCTTTAGGCGCTAGAGACCACTGAAAAGCTCTAGTTTCACTTTATCATGTTTGAAAACAATCATTACGAACAAATAATTGGCATTGTTAAATGAGTAACACTCATATTCACGAAATCAGTAAGGATGTATTTTCTCGCGCGGAGTACCTGTAAAGTTAAGTCTTACTAACCAAAATAAGACGGAAATTAAAAACTTATTGCAATACGTCCTGTACAATAAATATATTCATCAAATTCTTGTACCAACAATATGGTTTGTCAATATGCGTCAAATTATGACGTAAATGTAAGAATTACACAAAAGAGGATATTTTAGGTATTTAACAAAAGTATTGAACCAGATAATTTCATAGCTGTTCTTTTTTAATTATTTTATTTAATAGGTAATTATTACTCTTATAAATTAAATAACATGATACTATGTGGCTAGGCCGAAGGCCTTTAAGCCATTACAATACCTACATCCTACCGTGTTCTAACCTTTCGAATTCTGGTATTCACTCCAATTGTTTCTCCATCGCATCAAAGCCGCGGTAAACAGACCATAAGATGTGGCTGAGGAAAAAAACCTGAAGGAGGGAAACCTGCCGTGAGAAGCCGAGCACATGCTAATCTTCCAGACTTTTTCTAAGGTATTTGTTTATTTCCTGGTGTGGACGTCACGCATTCTCCCTCCAGCCTCCTGAAATCAAACAGCACCACACCAACAGCCTCCTGAAATCAAACTGCACTTACATTTGGGCAACCCTCTCCTCTTTCCCCCGTAATATTCTTATTTAATTATTGACAGTATCATTTTTTAAATTTATTTATTTACTTTATTTATTGATTTACTTATTACTTAACAGTTAACTACGACTGATGGCTTATTTACTTAGCAGTTTACTAACTTAAATTATTGATTAAATTATTAAATGTTTGCTTAACTAATTTATTTTCTCTCCAGTCGTGGCTCCGCTCCTACAAACCCGTACTGTTTTCCCTCTCCCTAATGGACCGAATTCTGTAGAAATATTCCTAATTCTTTCATGAAGTGAGACCTTTTTTCACCTAATAAGTTCTGGGCGAGCGTTACGTTTCTATGATGGAAGTAGTAGTTTCCCATTCATTTTCGTCTCCATGTTTTGGTCGCACAGCAATTAAAAAGGATGTGGATCCAATCTTCCCTATCACCGCAGAGCACACAGATGCCATTACCATTCACGTCTTTCAATCTACGTTGCATCCATCCCCCGACCCTGAACCAAGCGTATTCTCCTCTTGCGTCCTTTCTAAGTGTGTGAATGTAAATTTAATACCAGGTGGAAGTCCGCCGCCTTCGGGATCATATCCGTACACCTCGGATTAATGTGATGGAAATTGGCGCAAGCCTAAAACACATAGCTATATTTGGAAATGAGTCATTCCACGTCAGATCGCACACTCACAAAACATCACTATTTTTTAGGGAATTGAAACTATTTTATGAGTTCGAGGGTTGAAAATGACACCTTTTCTCTCTCTTTTTTTTTTCCTAATCCCACCCGTTTCAGAAATATTATGTATTACTTTTTCAGAAAAAGTATGCGCGCTGATGTTTTAATTGTTTGCAAATATACTGTTTCCTTCAGAAAAATAAAATTACACTTACACATAACCTTAAAAGATGTACATTGATGTGATGTAAATATAATTTTTGAAAACATATTTAAATATTTAAAATATATTTTAATTATTACATTATATCTGACACTTTAAAGGAATTGTAAAAAGTACTCGTGTATTACTTCACTAATTTTGTATAGATTTGCAAAATTTCAAAGTGGGACACACACAAATAAAATTTTAAGAACTACACGCAATTAACGTCGCTTGACGTGAGGTGCAAACAAAGAGCAACCATGAAACTTACGCCGTGTTATGAATCGCAGTAATTCACATACGGTCTCAAATGGAAGTCTTCTGACAAAACGCGTGTATTCAGTTTATAAACAACTGACGCTGCTAAGGTCTGCCTGAAACAGCAGCTTTCTTTCTCAGATACACTGAGTCACTTGAGGAACAGCGAAACATGCATTGTTCTGTGAAGTCGATAACCGCAGATAGCCTTAAAATAATCAGTACTATTGTTATTTGCGTTTTCTTAAAATTAAAATATATAATTGCAGAAAAAGTGTACGTTAAAGTAGTTACAGCCAGCATTCTTGAGAAGTTGAAAATTGACTGTTTGCCGTAAAAAAAGTTATTTTATTGGAAAAACTAGTTTTCAAAATTCAAACAATTTTACAATATCGTTGGCAATGATGACTCATATAATTATTTCATTGTAAATACCAACGATAACTTACCACAATACCAATATTTCAAAATTCCTTCTCGTGACGAGTCAAGAGTAGTTTTTTCAAGAAAGTGAAAATCGACTATACTTGTTAATGCTGCAAATGTTGAGCAGTGACAATGATGAATAAACGTGCACTCTCAGTCCTGGTCACCCGAACATATCACCTGATACATGTAATACAGAAACTGATAGAGTAAGTTGGTCTTCTGTTTCTTCTCCTGTCTTCCCCCAACGTTTGCCGTCTTTTGCTCTATTCACGAGACAAAAGTAAAATTTGACGTTGGGAATTTTAATTGTCTAGTGTGATTGTTTAGAAAATCATTCTTTCGTACTTGACGTAGTAATTCCTGTCCTATCTACTCTGCATCCTTTTGTGCTACATTTCAGGGAAAGCAAAGAATTTAAAAATAAAAATATTTTTCTGGGTCCCTGAAACACGACTCAAATTTATTTCACCCTTTTCAATGTAAACTCATATTACTTCTCAAGTACGTTTTTGAGTGTTAATATTAATGTATTTTTCGGACGGGCTCAGTACCTAATATTACAAAGCAATGCGAGTTTATTCTTACACAAAGATGCCGTAAATACGAATACTGAATGGCATTTTATAGCTTTGCAACGTTTATGGAAAGGAACTTTACGGCATAATGAACGGGAAGGCAAATGTAATATGCTTAATAAAAACTAGTCTTCAATTCTGAGAGGAACCTATAAATTTATGGAGGAAGTTATTTAAGTGGGTTGATTATAATGTGAAGAACACTATCTTTACATTTTTAGCAACGCTGAATACTTAGAGACAGACCTACTGCAACAATGATATAATAAAAAAAAAAAGCAACAACAGAAGGCACAAAGAAAATACATAGTTTCATTTTTTTATGAAAAGGTCAATTAACCATATTCTCTGTAAAGTGAAGTAAAAGAAGTATCAATTTAATTAAATGTATCGCATATTCTTACTCGTATACATATTCTGTCAGTTTTATACTAAATTGGCTCTTTTTAATTTGAATTTAATCAGCTATGATGATCATATGTACAAATCTGGTACATAGTAAGATGTGAAGGGATACGTCTGTTTATTGCTCTGTGAAAGTATATTGATGGTAATCGTCTACTGCTGATTGGCATGTGTTTGAGGGAGGATGCTCTAGAAGACACGGCAGCAAAACAGCAAGTATACATTTTTATTGTATTTCTCAGATGTCCCACTTTGTAACTTACCACACTTACGTAGAGCATTTTAGAGATTACAATGGTATTTTTTGGGAAAAATTAAAAAATAAAAATAAAATTGAAAACATCAGTAATTGGTTGAACACTTACAAAAATAAAAATAAAAAATCGTTCAATCAGTTTGACATTGAGAACAAATGCACGTTTCTTTGTCTTTAATAGTTTGTTCTATACCCTTGGCCATATTGACAGCAAAACCAACTTTATAAAATCTCTCCAACGTTGGTAAAATATTGTGCAAATTTAACGGCATTAATTTCATTACATTGCTCATTATATGTGCTAAATGTAGATGTATACTGTCAAAATACTAAATCCTGCTGTAACTAATAATAAAATTACCTGGAAAGAAGTTATATGGACAGAGCACCTTTGGCACATTCTTGACAATAGAGGCTCCTGAGTGTGAAAATGCATGTGTCAACAAGCCTGGTAGGGGGCTAATGCACTTCTTACGCTCTCCCAGACAGCGTGCTAGTACTATGGTAAACAGTTTCAGCTAACAACATCGCCGCTACTTGGCTGTATTACCTGTAATGGTCATATTTGCATCACTTACCTTAATAGTAATTGCAATTGACTTCTTTCCTCCTGACACACGAGCCAGAATTATAGACCAGTGATCTGTTCTTATGTGATTGGGAATGTTTCACGGAATACAAAAAATTAAATTTCAAAACCAAGAAGAAACAGGAAAAATAATAAAAAATGTCAATAAAAATGCAACTGAAAAGGGCATCATTCATTTAATATTGACATACATCATGATGGAATTTAATGCAGTCTTCATTATTCATTACTATACATAAGTTACTAACCGCACACAATCATCAGAGAGTAAAAACAGATTTTATGAGCTGCATAAAATGTGTCTTTGAAGTAATCATGGCTCTATAGTACTTTTGCTGTAGGGTAATAAAAACGAAACAGGAAGAAATGGCCACCATTTTCTTATAATGCAGTCCTATAGTTTCTTCCTTATGGTAGAATAAACAGTTAACATTTTTTAATACCACAATAAAAACACAGAAATACAATTATACATATAAATGCGACTCATTACAATTAACATAACACTTATATTTGCTAACATCATAGCTTTGATCTGGTGGAATGCACTGGAGATTTATTCCAGCACTATTTTAACATCAGTATTCAAACCAAGATATATTGAGCTTTCTGACAAGACAATTTCATTGCTGATCAGAAAAAATTCACATCAGTTAGCCATCATCAGGTAACACCAGATTTCAATATTGATGGTAACAACTGAACTCCATTTGATGAGCCCAATAAATATGAATTCAGATATCTTCCCTTCCCCAAGAAAGACACTCAAAAACTGAAAGGAGATATGATTTGAATAGAACTGAAAGTAGACAGATATTTTAAAACCAAGTTTGACACTGACTGCTGTTAACTTATTTTTATGATTAATACCATACGTAAACACCTATAGATTGCAAAATTATTAATTAATAGTACAAACTTGCAACAAAAAGCTAAGCTCTTAACATCCATATACATAATAATAATAATAATAATAATAATAATAATAATAATAATAATAATAATAATAATAATAGTAATAATAATAGTAGTAATAATAATAGTAGTAATAATAATAATAATAATAATAATAATAATAATAATAATAATAATAATAATATTTGATTCCAGTTGTTTCCACTAAGTCGATTACTGGTTTACACTTTAGCTCATTATCTTCATTCTTGTATACAGACACAGATTACTAAAATTTTATCTTGCTGGCTGGCTTGAAAATACCATACATTTCTTCAATTCAATTTCATGTAAATTGCTCAAAATAGCCATTAGAGAATAACATGTGGTCACTCATAACTTCTATAAAAAGCTGATTCTTAAATCATCTGTTCAATGAGCACATTAAATGAGCCCTATTGTTTGGACATCTGAATGCGTCTAGTTCAGTATATTAATACTGCTTCATCAATGACCCATTATATTCAAATTGTATAAATATGAGAAGTCACCATGTTCAACTTCAATTCAGAAACATTCAAACTGTGAAACAATGGACAATATTGCATATCTGTCCATTTCATAAAATCATCGCATTTTTCTATTTTATAACAAAATATTCATGTATATTATTTGACTAAACAACTATAGCATATCTAATAACACAGTGTGTATTCAAAATACCAGTGGTAGGAGAGCAAAACACATTTAACTGCAGTACTTAAATTGAATGGTCATTTTACACTCCATTTCAATGAATTTTCATATGAAAAAAATGGGAGAGACAAAATTTGCTTCTGTGTCCTGAACATCAAAGAATTTCTCTTTTTTGTTTTCATTTTTTTATTTATTATGTACATGCTTTAAATCTTATTTTCCACAAGACATAGATTAGCACATATATTTTGCTCACCAACCACCAAACTCACATACTGTCCAATACAAAAGTAAAGTAATAATCCGTATAAATCTAATGACCTGTTTTAATTATCAGTAAATGAAAAATGTCTCCAAACAAAGAATGCTTAAAAACTTTTTTCTTGTAGTGAATGTCTACAAGAAGGGAGACAATGGCAATGAACAGAGAAAAGTTTCTTGTGCAAAAAGCAAAATTCCAATTATTATGAAGAATTCGGTAAAACTTCTGTTCTTCAAACTGTCAAGATTTCCGCACAACAGAAATGGAATGAGAACTTACTAAATGATTACATGTTACACATTTTATACATACTTGATTAACCAGAGCATGAAAAAAAGGGAAGAGGAAGTGAAACAGTGAAAAGAGATAGTAGTCAAGAATTATAAAATTCTTTGTAAATATGCTAAAACAATATTTTTCATACATCTTTGGTGCAAATAATTTAACTGAAAATATGAACAGATGCCATAAATACTTCACTAAATTATGGTTATTTCATTAGAAACTACATTACTTTTTCTTAGAATTTGTATTTAATAGCAATTAAAAGAATTTGCACCCTTTCCAGTGCAGCTAGTCAGTAGATTACATTTGTTAACGGGTATGGAACAGATGGACTTTTGCAAGCAGTAAATTAATTAAATCAACAATACTCCATACTGACCTGCTGCATCGATAAAATATATTCAATATGCTTACAATAATTTACAAGTCACATTTTCTCTATCGTGTCATTGATATATCAATAGTATCTTGGAAGAAGAATGCACATCTTTAGCGCAAAGTACAGGACACATCAACTCATTACCTGTGGCCAGTAATATATGGCAATATTTGAAACAAAAGCTCATTAAGAACTAATCTTCCCAATAGGAGGCGCACAAAGAAAGCTAGTTCACTTATCTTCAAGATTTGTCAAACAAATTAAATAAATAAAAACAAAAAACAAAAATTTAAAAAAAATTACTGTTCACATGACCGAGACATAAATGTTCCACATTACACCAAAAATAAATGTTAATATACTCACACGCTAGTATGCATGAGATTATATATTTATAAATGTACATAGTATATTGATATATACTATACATATACTATATTTTCCATTTTTATTCTCTGTTTATCACACATGCTCACAATTTTGCTATCTGGAATGATTCAAACCACAGTCAGCATACACATTCACAAGAATTCATTCAATTACATTCGTCTTTTTTTTTCTTTCTTTCTTTTTTTTTTTTTTTTTTTTATCACATAGTAAGAACAGGATGTTCATGCTTCTTGAATACGTAAGAATTTCTTCCACATCTGTTGCAGGAAAATTCAACACTTATTCTTTTGTGGATGTTATGAAAGTATTTTCTTCTTGTATTCCTTGAAACAATTCTTAGTTCATACAAATGTTACTGTGGGAAGAGCTTATAACTGCTCTCGCCGCCACAGTATTTTGTGTAGTCAGCGATACAGTCGAGCAAATCCTCTTAATGCGTGGGTAATAGCCTTGGAGTCTTCAGCTCTGCAAGGAAAACTCACAATTATTTTCTTGCAAAAAAATTGCAGAATTTACAACTTATGGCAGAGAAGTAGTTTAAACAAAGGCAAATATTTAGTATTGAGCATTTTAAATGTGACTGAATATAGACTGTATGTCTGAGGAGAATGGTAAAACTAGAACTGTAACATATTTATTGAAGTAAAAATATGATAAAAAGATTTGAATTAAAAAAAGGGGGGGGGAAGCTTACTCTCATTATGAAATAACCCTCATTGTAACACAATTTTAGCCTAAAAAGTATATTTCATTATGAAGAAAATACTTGTTTCCAACACAAGTTGAAAATTCCAAATACTTGTTTCCACACAACTTTACTAGCCAACTGGGGATTATATTAGGTGTAAAAAACAACTCGACGTATCTTTACAAATAATATTTATTATTACAAACTGCTTTTATTACTATTTATTATTAGTACCTTTTATCCATGATTAGGAGATTGGGTTACAAGGATTCCTTCATTTAAATTTCGGTACATCATCTTTCCACAATTTCATAATCACCATTCATTGTACCCATTTTTAAGGCCTATTTACAACTCTCTTAACCCGGTAACCTGTAAGGCATCGTAGGAAGAACACAGGGTAGACCAGGCATGCACTCTACCTATCTCGGTCTGCTCCTATCTACGCCAAGGTAGTCTGTAGGCCAATCTCAGCACTTTACTTCAAAATATCAAGAATGGGAAATGAATAACTTGGCACTTAGGTATAAGATATATGGAAATTGTGTGCTTACTCTATATTTTAGTGGGAAGAGCTCATAGTGAATAGTGAAACGAGCCAGCTCAAGAACTTAAGATTTCACTTCTTTGTATCTGCCAGGTGAGAAATTAATGTTATCTCATTTAGTTCTGATCAATAGCTGAAGAATAATACAAGTGTTATTGATTACTGTAGGAAATATGGCTTTACCAGACGACAACCTCATAGATACTATGGTACAATCCCTAACAATGTCTTGGCACCAATTTGTAAAGAACTATTTTTTACTCCTTTATGTAATAGTAACATAGCAAAATTCGGGGACCATAGACTCACATTCTTCAAGTATCTACCAGGTAAACAAGCGAATAATAATCTCTCCGTTAAAGACAGAGGAGAGTGTTAAATAATACGTTAATCTGCTTTGGAGCCTACTTAGGAAAGATGATCACGCTAGGTTACTGAGAGCAATACCACATATTCCATAAGAAGGTAATTTTGATGGTAAGATGTTATGGTTAATAACGTTAAAAACTTTCGAAAGATCTAAAAATATTCCAATGGGTGCTTCATTTTGGTCCAGTGATGAAGCACCATCTTAAAGTAAAGAAAAAGTGGCAGTTTTCATAGATTTTCACAAACCATGTTGAAGTCAATGCTTCATTTTACCAGAGTAAAGTTTCCATTCACGTATGGAAAAGCCTCTCTAATCGTTTTGAGAAATTGACAAAATAGAAATTAGTCGGTAATTTCATTTTTTCCCCACTTTTTTAAAAGTGGCTTAATTTTTGCTGTATTGAAAATATCTGGAAATATTCCTGTGCATAAAGAAGCATTGAAAATGTGAGTTAACATGTGTATAAATGCAGGTACACAAGTTTTCAATATACAATCCGGAAATTCATCTAAACCAGATGAATATTTATTTTTTTTGTTTACTGACTATTCTCAGAATTTCATTAGAAGTTCCGGAAATAAACATTGTGTCGAAAAATGTTTGGGAGGCAAATTATGCTGAATTTTGTAGTTTTAATTCCTTCATGATTTAAGCCGCAATTGTAGAGAAGTGTTGTTTGAAAAGATTTGAAACTTTTTCCGGATTACTTGCTTCTCTTTCATTATACTTTAAAACAACATTCTCTACTAAGTACCGAAATTATGTGGGCGAATTTTTTTACGATATTTCGCATTACTTTAGTTTTGTTACTAGCGTTCAAAATATCCTGATTATTTTCATTATTTTTGCCTAAAGAATTACTTCCCTCTAAATTCTTTTGTATATTCGGAAGTAGACATGGAAATCAGGTGATACGTTATGATGTTTAGAAATAAAGTAAAGCATACGTTTGTTTTTACACAATGTTCTAATTCCTTGTGTAATCCAAGTATTATTTTTCCGTGAAATGTTTAATTTTCTCTTTTAAGAGGAAAGCATACATTAAAGTGAAATAAAAGCTTTGAGAAAAATATATTAATTTTTTCATTTGTGTCAACAGCGTTATAAACTGTGTCCCACGATTCCTTCGGCAAGTAGTCTGTAAATAATTTTATGTTAACTTTAGTGAATGCTATGCATATGTGTGTATTATTTGTGTCAGAGTTCAAGTTATTAGTAATTGTAAGAATTTGTGCATCGTGATCACTGTAACAGAGAATAGTACATTTTATTCCATATCTAGTTAAGGTTTTGTTAATTACAATTTGATCTATTGCTTCTTGTGATTTAAATGTATTCCATGTAGGTACATTCCTGTAATATTTAATTAAAAGAATGCAGTAAATTGAGAAACTGCTCTTTTTCGTGGGATTTGCTCAGTAAATATTGAAATCTCCACATATAACAATGGATTTAAAAGATAGATGACTAATTTTGTCCAGTTATCTCTAGATTTTCTAAGAAAATGAAATGATCCAAAGGTCTCTTAGATGCTAGTGTTCTTTTCGTATATTTTAATTCCTGTTCAAAGCACTTTATCACATCCAATGGAATGTTTAGTTGTGCCCCGGTAATTTTCCAATTGAGTGATTTCTGCAGATAAAAAATTAACATTGGCCTTTCAGTAAGCCAAGTCGACTTTTAATGTAGCACTTGTGAAGAAATCTTGAGTAATTTTTGATGGAGGAAAATTCTGCAGGATCAAAAGACTTTATAACCTTCTCTACAAGTTGTTGCAATAATACATCGCCGCATGAAGCTAAGCCCGCAACGGGTAACTGGCTGGGGAGGTAGGGGCATTGAAGATTTGCTTCCTCTTGAATTTTTGAATGTGAGGTGGATCTTTGACAAACACTTTCTTACAATTGGATATTTACTTATCTACTTCAGTGTTGCTACTTCTAATTTCTTCAGCTTCCCTATGCAAGGCGTGTGCAAGACATGTCACATGAATGATTTTTAGGCATAGCATTTTAAGTCCCTTGGCTGCCTTCAGCATAGACGAAGTAGCACCAGTTACAAATAGAAAACAATGTGCTCTCTCGTTGCCCCGTTCCGCAACAAGAAATTCATTGAATTGTCGATAAGAACTGCGATGGTGGAATGATTTGTCTTCTCTAGCACTACACATGTCAGGAAGAACATATTTCCAGCCCTGCCTGGAATTAGTAACTTACCCCCCCCCTCCGCGCTATGCCTTATTTTATCCAAACACTTCATAACAAGAGATCAGAAAATCCTTCCCGAGAGTAGATTCATAAAGTCCAGGATGCTGTATACATTTTTAAACAAACTGTAATACTTCGGTTGTTCAATTTCCTGATTAGAATATTTCACGAAACCATCATCGTGCAGAGATCTTTCGAAAATTGTGAACTTGACGTCGGGGTTTTGAATAGAAGACGTTGCGAATGTCTAGTTACAGAATTCGTGTTTCGCGATGTTACCGTGTTGAGACACGGTGAATCGGTTTTCGGCAGTAACTTTTCCCTCGTAAATTTAGAGAACAATATCACACCATTGGTACTGAATAAGCTTTCTCACTAAGGGCGCCTTTCCACGCCGCCACGGCAGCGCGCGTACGTCAATCGGCAGGGCTTTTCGCCGACCCTCCGGCGACGTCGAACAAAGGTCCCTTTGACCGCAGCAGGTAGAACGCAGCGACCGGCGGCCGCTGTGGGAAGGCTCCCATTTAAAGCTGTATTCTGCTAGCGGTGGCGCGTCCCCCCTCCTCCGCTTCGCGTAGCGCGAGTCTTGACGGCAGCGCGCTGCCGTCGCGACGTGGGAAGGCGCTCTAACTGAGAGCTTAGTCTTCTTCTTCTTCACTTCACGGATTAGGATCATGACCTGTTCCGTTTTCACAAAGCATTCATTTCCATCTTTTCCTCGGTCTGCCTATATTTCTACCACAATACTACCACAATACTTACCTACTATAATACCATTCTACTATATTGTACCACGAGGATGATAGTTATAAGCCTTTTTGGGTATTCTTGTATTTTCCATTCTTCCTATGGGTTCTTTCCATCTCTCTCTGTATTCCTCCATTTTCCCATTTATAGCTTCTATTTTCAATTCCTGTCTAATGTCATCGTTTTTTATCCTGTCAGATCTAGTACATCCTTTCACGCTTCTTAAAAATCTCATTTCTGCAGCCTGTATTCTGCTATCATCCTTTTTAGTTGTTACCCAACTTTCACTTCCATATAGAAGCATTGGCATGGCCATCATCTTATTAAGTTTTATTTTTGTATCTTCTCTAGTTTTTTGGCCTAAAGTTCTAGTTATTGTGGCGCAAATATATTGAAATTTTTGGATCTTATTTTCTATATCATTATCTCGTTCGTAACTAACATCACAACCGAGATAATTGAAGTGTGAAACTTGATCTATAATTTCATTTTCTATTACAATTTTTGATCTCTGATCTCTCTATCTAGAGAGCTTAGTTTAAGGCATATTGAAAGCAACTCAACGACTGAAGCGACGGCGCGAGCTATTGTTAAACAATTATACCTCAGTGTAAACAATAACCCGGTTTCGAGGAATTGCCACAACGCCAAACAACACCTCTTACATGTTACAAACACACCACCCACTACTGAAAATTACCATAACATGTCGTTATAATGATATTTTGTTCAAAATATATCACCAAACAAACAAAAAAGCCTTAATATGCATTGGCACATACAAATACGACTTGTCATACAAATCCCGATCCCTAGTTATAAACATACTAGACAGGTTTTACTGAATTTAATTTCTGTAAACAGTTTTCTCGAAATTCAACAAAAATATACCAATAAAAAGGGTTTAATTTTGTATAAGTAATTAAATCACGAAATATTCAGAAAGGGAGCATTACCTGGTCAACAGCTGATGAAAATCTGCAAGCTGAGTTTGGGTTGCAGTCACACTTCCTCCTGAATTCTGGGTAGGAAGTGACTGAAGAGCATTTTGCAACCATTGACTGACCGCCTAAAAAAGCATATTCTTATGTTAGTACATATTCATGTGTGTGAGTGCGTGTGATTTATGCACAAAAAATACAATGTGTAACCTTTACACAATTAACTGTGTAGGCCTTCATGTGTCGTACAATTTTTAAAAAATGTAAAGAATTCAATATGCCACATACTGTGGCGTCATATCTGTCGCCAGCACAAACGTAATGTAACAAACGTAATGTATCAGCCATGTGGACAGCGCTGGCGGAAGTGACGCCGGGCTGCACAAAGGCTTGGGAAGGAGTGCCGTGTCGTGGGTGCAGGTTTGGAAACTCCGAAGCCGGCGGAAAAGCGGCGGCGGACACTGCGGGTGACGCGCTTCCGTCAGCCTGCCAGAGGGTATATAAGCGGACTCCGACTTAAGAGCTTTCTTCTGTTCTTCTGATTCTTCAGGTTTGAGCGCGTCGGTAGGGCGTCGTGAGGGTTGTGCGCGGCGTTGCATTGTAATGCATAGGCTACCGAGGCGGGGAATCGAAGCCGGCGTGCTACGTCGTGACGGCAGGTGCGGCATACTCGCATGTATGCTCGCGTAAGGTACTGGTGCATCACACCGGGGATGGTAATTAATTATCGGGCCAGCGGTGGTGGTAACCAGGGAAGGTTCCTTCTTGTAACGGGTAACTTTAATTGTAAATATTGTATATAGTGTTATGGTGTCGGAGTATCTTTATTCTAATAAATACTAAATATTTACAAGCCGTTCACGTCTGTAATTATTTGCCCCGGCAAAGACGCCACAGACGTAGGAGGGAAAGAATGGTGGCAGCGGTTAACGAACTACCACGCACGTGTAGAATGGTGGCAGCGGTTAACAAACTACCACGCACGTGTAGTGTAAGCAGCGGTTAACGAACTACCACGCACGTGTAGTGTATGCAGCGGATCACGAACTACCACGTAGGTATAGAATGGTGGCAGCAGTTCAAGAACTACCACGTAGTTATAGTGTAGGCAGCGGTTCAGGAACTACCACGCAAGTGTAGTGTATGTAGCGGTTCAAGCACGCAGTTTATGGTTAGTAAACGACCACGCAGTTGTGTATGTGCGGTGTTTGTCTGGGGTAGGCAGCATCACACGGAAGCACGCCAGGAACGGCAGGTAGAATAATTACGCCAGTAAGGGGCTTCATCCGTCCATGGGTAATTAGTGAGCGTAGAAGGGATAGAATTCTGCGGTTCACGTTCAAGGTTCGGTCGGTATTGTAGCAACAGCTATAGAAACGAACAAAACACCCAGCAGTTAGGGCGCTTTGTACCAGCGGGACAGTCACCCATAACAGCGGACCGTGCGCGCGGAAGTGAAAGTAAAATTGGCCGCAGGTATCCGCCGGAGAAAGATTAAATAGTGGGCGAGCGAGCAAGGCTCAGCCAGGGAACAGTTACGACGTAAATATATTCATAGTGCGCGAAAAAAGTAAAACGCGAACGAAAACGTGCGAGTACACCGGCGGGGCGAAACTTCAAGCAGAAGGACGGGAAGGAAGGAAGGAAGCAAGGAAGGACGAGTTGCAGCCAATCCATCCATCTCATCACGACATCCGTCAGCGCCGAACGTGCACGCATAAGCAGCAGGAAGCAGCCACGGACGCAGTGGAAGCTAAGGGTAAGTGTGTTCTTTTGCAACGCGTAAGGCACTGTTCGAAAGCAATGGCGCATTTACTGAGATTTCGAAAGGAGGGAATGATCCGAATCGCCAGGGATTTAGGAATAGAATTAGATGGATCGGAAACAAATCCGACTTTAAAGAAATTAATAGTAGAGCATGAGGATTATTCCGTTGAATTAACGGAGGAATTGGGGCAACAGCACGAAAGAGATAAGAAGGTAGAAGAGGAGGATAGGAGAATATTAGAAGAAAGGGAATATCAGTTAGAACTTGCGCGAGTGCAAAATGCCCAGACGGGCGAAACAAATTCTGAGATTCGTTCGGAAGCGCGCTCGGAACACGCGAGAGATTATATTAGAATAGGCCAAATAATTGGTAGATTTAAAGGAGAGCAGGACGACATCACTTCTTATCTGAGCGCATTTGAAAGCCAGTGCAGGCAATTGAAAATCTGCGAAGAAGATTGGGTTGTTAATTTAATCGGATTACTTCCGCATAATGTTAACACATGGCTTACATTAGATGAACAAGAAGAAGCGTTAGATTATGCGGAGTTGAAATTGAAATTGTTAGAATTGTACAGGTTTGATGCCGAGAAATTCCGGCAACTGTTTAGGAAACATAGCAAAAACGGAGCGACTTGGAGCATATTCGCGAGGGAATTGCTAAACTATGCCAGAGAGTGGGTAGCGGGACTTAAAATAAACACATTCGAGGGTTTATTGAATTTGATCGTGGCCGATCAAATGAAGCATAAAGTTTCAGGGGATATGCGGGAACACTTTGTGGATAAATGGGCCGAATTTGCGAATCCGCTCGAGTTCGCGAAAAGACTTGATGCGTACGAGAATGCGCGGCAAGGGTGGAAGAAGCCACAGTTACCATCTTTCCGGCCGGAAAGAACATTCCGGAAAGAACACGGAAACAACAGGGCACCTGTTGCTCCTCACGTGGCCCCCAAGCCGGCAGGAAGTACGAATAGGGTAGAAAAACATTTTGCGAAGAAAGAATTCGAGGCACCTTATGTCCGCAAGTGTTATGAATGTCAGTCGACAACGCACTTGATTAAGAACTGTCCGCGGAAACAGGGCAATCAAATAAATCACGTGTGTGAACCCGAGGCAAGGGAATTCTTGAGGCAGCACATTGTGGCAGGGACCGTGAATGAGCAGCCGACTGAGATCTTGAGAGACACGGGCGCGTCATTTGATCTTGTAACCGCGAATCTAGTCACAGATCGTGATTATACGGGCGAATCGGTCTGGATCAAACAGCCGCTTCATTCAACTGCCATTAATTTGCCGGTGGCGGAAATTCGCCTAAATTCAGAATTAGGTAATGTAATCACTAGGGCCGCTATAGTGCCGAAGGAAAACGAACTTAATTATTATCTATTGAGTAACAGAACGTTTCAACTTCTGCAAGATATTAAACAGGGCTTAGTAGAAGAACAAACGGTAAACATGGTTACGACGCGCAGTAAGGCTGCGGCGGAAAGTAGGACAAAAGCAGAGGATGCGGGGGACCCGCAGGTAGGATTGCCGGAGGCGGAAGGCGACCTCACAGCAAAGCCGGGCGAAGACGAGCATGAGCCGTCGGAGGAATTCCCGGAAATCTGTCTATTAGCAGACGGAGAAGAATTAGAATTGGCAGTGCCGATCGCTGAAATGTTGAAAGTAAATACGGAACAATTCAGCGCGGCGCAGAAGGGAGATGAGGGTGTAAATACTTTGTTTGAAAAGTATAAGGACGTAAAAGCAGAATCTGAAAGAGATACATATTTTGTTCGGAATTCCTTATTATTTAAACGGAAGAGCAAAAAGGGCGACATTTATGAAATGTTAGTTGTGCCCGGTAAATTTCGTGGGCCTATATTAAAGATTTGTCATGAAGTTGTCAGTGCTCACCTAGGAATAGCTAAGTCAAAGAACAATTTGTCTAAGCACTTCTTCTGGCCAAATTGTTTTAAAGAGATGGAGCAATTTGTGCGTTCATGCGACAGCTGCCAGCGCGTAGGTCATAGTGGTGATCGGAAGAAGGCACCTTTAGTGTTGGTCCCCACTATAAGAGAGGTCTTTTCGCGATTGAATTTAGATACGATAGGCCCGTTTCAGAGAAGCAGTACCGGAAATGTCCACGTACTTACTGCTATTTGTGTTGCGTCGAGGTACCCCGAAGCAATACCGATTCCAGATCTTCAAACTCCTACTGTAATTGATGCGCTTTTGCAGTTGTTCAGCAGAACCGGTTTCCCACGGGAAATTCAAACGGATCAAGGCCCGTGCTTCAGAAGCACGCTAATGGCAGAATTCGCAAATAAATTTGGAATTAAATTGATTCATCAGTTTATCATCCGCAGACCAATCCGGTTGAGCGTGTACATAGTACAATAAATAGGCTGTTTAAGGTTCTGTGTCTTGAAGCTGAAACTGACTGGGAAAAACAGATCCCGGCCATACTGTTCGCTTTAAGAACAAGTTTTCATGAAAGTTTTGGATTCTCGCCCGCAGAATTAGTATTTGGTAGAAATTTAAGGACTCCTATTACGTTGCTTTACGAGAATCTCTCTGGAATAGAGCCGGAAAGTAGCGAAGTAACGGAGTATATATTTCGTCTTGCAAATAGATTGAAGGTAATTAGAGAAGCTCATGAAAAACTATCGGCACTTCAGGTGAAAAGAAAAACCTGGTATGATAAGAAAGCGGTGATACGTACATTTAATGTAGGAGACAAAGTATTAGTGTTTGCTCCGAACAAGGTGCGTAAATTATCTGTGCAATGGATAGGACCGGGAGAGATTGTAGAGAAGGTGTCTGACACGAATTACGTCATTCAAATGCCGAACAAAAGTACAGGCAAGGTATATCATGTCAATATGATCAAAGCATACGTACAAAGGACAGAGTATGTTAACTTTATTGTCAATCAAGAACAAATAGGTGAAATTATGGAGGACGGAATAGAGAAATACGCCTTAAAATTAGAACCGGAGGAATTTGATGTAGAGGCAATGCTCGCAGGCACAGAAATGGAGCCGGAAGGAAGTGAAAGGCTGAGAGAGCTTGTAATTGAGTTTAGGGACATCTTTTCTGATAGGCCAGGGCTCACAAAAAACGTTCAGATGGACATTGAATTGCTGGACGAAAATGCAAGGGTGAGGAGCGCTCCGTATCGCACGTCTCATCGCCAAACTAAAATCCTCCAAGATAAAATCACGAAAATGCTAAGGGATGGTATCATCGAGCCTTCAGATTCTGATTTCACATCCCCCATGATTTTGGTGGAAGCACCCGGAAAAAAACCCAGGCCATGTATTGACTACCGCAAGTTAAATCAGGTTATTAGTACTGAATATTTTCCGCTTCCGAGTTTAGCCGAGCGTATTGAAACAGTTGCGAGGGCCAAAATCATAACCACAACTGACTTATGTAAAGGATTTTGGCAGATCCAAATGAGCGAGCGCGCTCAACGGTATGCCACCTTTACGACAAAATTCGGGTCTTACAAACCCCTCAGGATGCCTTTCGGCATCAAAAATGCACCATATGTTTGCAGCAAGCTTATGGAGGCATTACTGAAAGATTGCGCGGAGTTCGCCGTCCCGTATATTGTGGCGAAACCGATTTCATCATAATTTTATAAACGAAATTCACCAGATCCAAAATTTAAACAAACAGATTCGGCCACCCAGGATTTCTGCCGAGAGATTACGCAAACGGTCACACGTGCGCAACTCCGCTTATCGCGAGAGTCCCTTACGCCCCCGGCGCATTAACGAAGTCGTTTAGAGGGCTGGCATTGACAGATTCAATGGACACACGTGTTCACTGAGCCGGCTACGCAATTTCGACATCGCCCGCTCGTTTCGGGGAATCCCAAACTCATAAATTTCTTTCACGCAAACGTGCCCCCCGTTTACGCAAACATGGGGCGATGTTCTAGAAGGAATTGGAAAATTCTGGACGCTTGCAGCTGACGCGGGGAGCGGAAAGTTCTGTGGCTTCATGCGTGGCGATTGGCTGGAAATAGTTCACTGCGCCACAAATTTAGGCCAATAGCTACACGTCTATTACAAGGATCTGGGGCACATACGAGAATATTGGGTGGGGGGAAAAGTTTACCTTATAAGATTTCGACGGAGAGAAAATCAGAAGAGCTGGGGCATCAGACGGGGCCAGATCATTAGACGGGGGGGGACAGTCGTCGGTCAGAGGCAAAGTTCGCCTCTGCCGGACTTAGAAATTTTTTCATCAATCAGACGGGGCCAGAGTATTAGGCGTCGGGGAAAGACTATTGTGTTTCTGGGAAACTTCTTATTGTTTGAGCTTGAATATTAGACTGAGGACAGTTGAGAGAGGAACTTATATGGGGGTGGGAATTATTCGGGCGATAATGCCTATGTGGGGACTTATGTTATTTTACTGCGAGTTTTGAGCTGTGAGCCGACTGCAGTGGAGAGAGAATTTTCTCTGGGGTGGGTTTTCCGTCGTGAAGAGAGGCGAATGTTTCTCCAATCGAATTTTAAACTGTCCGAAGTTGTGTTCGACTTCTTATCATAAAAGTCAGAGAGAGACGCATAGTTGGTAACTCCGTTCCTGAGATCATCCGGCCAGCTCAGCTAGTACTGCCAGTCACTTCCAGAACTTCTAGAATCCGCCAGATCAACCAGAACTTCTAGACACCGCCTACGCGGCAACGCATCGCAGCCTTTTGGTGACGTCACAGCCGACCGTCAGCTGTAGCCCGGAGGGTTACTGACCTCTGCTGCATTTTTTCTGGAGGACGCCCAGCCGCCGCCCTCGACCGAGCCACGGCCGACCCCGGCCGCACAAAGACCCTCTCCAGGCAATATCGTTTAGGGCTCCCGCCCTATTGTATAAATTTTCGTAATGCGGTGTCACGCTCTGACACACTGACCAGTAGCAATTTCACCCATTGTAATTGTTAGTTATAATTCTTCTTAGTTTTTTAAGCTTAACTCCTAAAACTAACTTTTCAATTTTTTTTTTCTCTTCATCTAATTTTCCCACTATTCTTTTTATTTAATTTAAGAGTGTAACTTCCCTGGGGCATGTTAATCATATTGCCCAGGAATAAATGTGAATTTTTACCAGTGAACAAGTGTTTATTTTGTGTTTCCACCGTACTGTGTAACAATTCCTTCCATCACCGACTTGAGCTAGCATCAGGGCCGCTATCCGGTTCCCCAGGTAACCGGGAGTGTTACAATATGGACGACATTGCAATCTTTAGCGACAACTGGGATGATCACTGCAAACATCTCAGAATAGTATTCCAAAAGTTACGTGAGGCCAATTTACGCGTGCAACCGGCGAAATGTAAGTTCGCTAGGAAATCGGTTACGTTCTTAGGATACGAGATTGGCAGTGGTCTGATGAGACCAAATGAAGCCAAAGTGCAAGTAATAAAAGAATATCCACGGCCTACGACAAAAAAGGAAATCCGTAAATTTATAGGTCTGATATCGTATTATAAACGGTTCATCAGAAATTTCTCGGAGAAATCAGCTGCGCTCACTGATCTATTGAGGGGAACACATAGGCAAGGCAAAATCCGGTGGTCGGAAGAGTGCGAAACTCGTTTATACAGCTTCGCGACGCACTGTGTCAGGGGGCAGTCGCACATGCACCTGATTTTAGTAAGCCATTTTTACTGCAATGTGATGCGGCACTTAGGGGAGCAGCCATTGTGTTATCACAGTTAGATCAGGAAGGGAATGAAAATCCGATTCTTTTTCTCAGTAAAAAATTCTCAGACGGGGAATTAAAATGGAGCACCACGGAGAAAGAGTGCGCTGCTTTAATTTGGGGTTTAGGGAAGTTGCGTTACTATTTAGACGGTAATGTTTTGCTAAAGATAGAAACGAATCATAACCCGTTAGTCTGGTTACAACAGAATGCTGGGAATAATCCTAGATTGCTTAGGTGGTCTCTGGCGATTCAGCATTACAACATTATCATAAGCCATAGGAAAGGGATATTGAACGTAAATGCTGACATTCTCAGTAGGGTGTTTGAAAATGAGCGCCAGACAGTGTCCGAAGTTGCAGAGGGGCACACTGCACCCGGCAATGCCGATACGTGTGCGCCGAAAACACTGGAACACAGTGCAAAACAAATAGTGCAAGAAGAATGATGTGTAGGTGAATGTGATGTTTGTTGTGTTGTGTCAAGATTGAGTAAACGTTTCCCAAGAAACCTACGAAAGAATAGTTTCCAGCAAATATCATTAACTTTTGTATTCATTTATATTCATTCTGGCAAGAAGAAAACTTTGTACAATCCTTCAAGAGAGAGATGTAAAAATTGTTTATTTGTTTCATTTTAAGTGTATCACTGTATGTGGTTTTAAATGTAAAACAGGGTAAAAGTTAGTTTATTGTTTTTTTTGTGCATTTATCACTGAATCTGATTTTGAATGTTTATTGATGTAATGTTTGTGACTATATTGGTGATATTGTATGTGTCATTTTGGTAGTGGGTGTATTGTACAAAATTAATTTAATTCAAGAATTTGGTTGTAAAAGGAAAAGGAACATACTATGGTTATTTGAGGTTACCACACCAGGCTGAAAAATCTTAACAATGCATAAGAGGGACCGACCGTACGGCAAGATCTTTAATATTTCAAGTACAATGTACAATGTAGAGTAAAAATATGTCAATGGGGTAGGTTAGTAGGGCCTTCTCTGTTTGTTTTCTTTATCTGTGTATTAGCCAAGTCAGGCGCAGTTGTATATAATGTGAGCCGATCGGCCTAGGATTTTCACACTTGTGGAATTTTCCTTCTGTGTTGATTGCAACTGCGACGAAAATTCCCGGGGGGTATAGAGGAGTTTGTGGCGTCATATCTGTCGCCAGCACAAACGTACTATATCAGCCATGTGGACAGCGCTGGCGGAAGTGACGCCGGGCTGCACAAAGGCTTGGGAAGGAGTGCCGTGTCGTGGGTGCAGGTTTGGAAACCCCGAAGCCGGCGGAAAAGCGGCGGCGGACACTGCGGGTGACGCGCTTCCGTCAGCCTGCCAGAGGGTATATAAGCGGACTCCGACTTAAGAGCTTTCTTCTGTTCTTCTGATTCTTCAGGTTTGAGCGCGTCGGTAGGGCGTCGTGAGGGTTGTGCGCGGCGTTGCATTGTAATGCATAGGCTACCGAGGCGGGGAATCGAAGCCGGCGTGCTACGTCGTGACGGCAGGTGCGGCATACTCGCATGTATGCTCGCGTAAGGTACTGGTGCATCACACCGGGGATGGTAATTAATTATCGGGCCAGCGGTGGTGGTAACCAGGGAAGGTTCCTTCTTGTAACGGGTAACTTTAATTGTAAATATTGTATATAGTGTTATGGTGTCGGAGTATCTTTATTCTAATAAATACTAAATATTTACAAGCCGTTCACGTCTGTAATTATTTGCACCGGCAAAGACGCCACAATACTTGACAAGGAAGCGGTCTTACCTATTGGTGAATAATTAGTAAATTATACTGCAATGTATAGTCTATGATTTCAGCCATCTCTTCTAAAACCCTCAATATCAATATCAATAGGCTCGCAACTCACCACACAACTATGTAAATTACCTACTCAATCATGTTAATTTACTATCATCTTCTTAAACTCACTTCATAAGATACTTCAACCTTATTTGCTGCATGCGGCCAACAATCGTACTTATGGTTGTACTTATGGCTTACTAACTTATGGTTGCCAGGTGTCTACTATTTTCACATTATGTCCACTATTTCTTTTCAAAAAATAGTGGACATTTTTGTATTCAAAAGATTAATAATGAAATGGTACATAATCTTAAGCTGTAAAGTCTAAGAGAATAAGGGTAGGGCGTAAGAAAATATATAATTTAATTGTAATTTTTACTTTCTCGCACTTACTAACGTAAGAAGAGAAAGGATTGTAATTGTGCGCCAGAAAACAGCGAATTTTCGACACAAAAACTCTTATTGCCGGGCCCTGGTTACGAAAAAGTGGATAAATCCAGTTGCTAAATATATATTTTAAAAAATCCTCTAACACGTGGTGTGTCCAGATTCCATGTTTTGTGGGTCCGACAAATCGATTGACGGCAAAATGTCTGTGTCTGCTGTGTGTGTCTGTCGATCAGTCCACGCACAACGCTGGCGCATAAACCGTTCAGCCGATTTTTTCCAAAATTGAAATTCCCCACTCGTTTTAGTTGATGTCGCGGATAAAGATCAATGGTAACTCCCCCCAATATTCACATTCAGGTCTATAGAGTCGATTACATACGTGTATATCGAACTCAAGCGGCAAGAAGGAGAATAAGGTATTGGGTACAATACAATAATAGGTAGCCTCGTAAATGCGAACACATTGTGCTAGTTGGGCTGTTCTTCATTTCATAAGAAAGGGCCACGTTTAAACGTGATTTCGGCTATCTCCATTTAAAAAATGTCAATTTTGGAGTTGTACTGTTTTTTCACTCACCGATTCAGTTGGTACAACACTGCAGGTAATCACCTAATTGTTATTAAAACTGAAGCATTTTCACGTATGCTTAGAATGTTTTTCTGACAATTTTCTCATTTATGTAGTAAATTCTACAACATTATTGGTGATGGTTTGCATGGCATTATATCTTCATGGATTGCTTAATATTTCAACAACTATTTTTTAATTCACTGTTAGTTTCAAGAAATGAAACAACGTTTACATCAAAACCTTAAAACCCTAGGGCCTGAAAAGGGACATTTAAATGGAAATTTCAATTTCGGTTTACACCGAGAGAGCGGAGCGCCACCCTTCGCCACCGGGAAACCGTTGCTGAAAGACGCGCAAAACGTGGCTTCTGAGGAAAAGTAGAACTCATTATTTCTATAGACGTCCGACGCGATCTGGGAGCCCCCCGGCTGACCCTGAACAATGGGGCGGGCACACGACTACGGCTTACGGCAGCTGATGAAGCGCCAGCCGATGTTCGAGCTTAGCTGAGCTGAGCTGATTGGCATTTTATATCTCGAAAAATATCCAAGTCCTCATCAATTAGCTCGTCAAGTTCAATTACTTCATCTTCTTGCCCTTGTTCCAACTCGTATCAACTATCTCCGGTCATTTTCAGAAACGACAGTCATATTGTCGCAATACTTTTCGCAGCTGACACACAAGTTAGACCACTAATCCCTGCCTTCTTGCAGTCACTTTTTGCCGGTTCTGGAGCACTTGCAGGATTTAAGGTTAAACTGGTGGAGCAGGTGGTACTAACAAGTTGTAGTCAAAGGCGAACGGCCATATTTGGTAGTTTTCCCTCTCCACTCCACTAGATTTTTCTCCATCTGGCCGTTGCTGAACCTGATAAACTCTTTTAAGTGTTGCTGTGCTGCAGCTGCAGATGGTGGATGTGCATTAGTTTGCTTTGTAACTAATGGCAGGTTTAGCAGACATTTCTCCACTGTGAGAGTGAATGCACGTTCTCTGCACTGGAGCTGAATGTGAAACCCGAAAAAGCTCTCCAACATCAGTAACCATCTCGTTAGTTGCGTTGGAGAATGCGAATAATTTTATTGTTATACTGTGATTTTCCCAACTCTGCCCCTGGCAGGTATCAGTTGTTGACAGTTTCATCCAATCGGGAGATTGATGAAATCAAGCAAGATTTTTGTCTTTGGTCTGCCAGATATTCGTTATTCCGTGCTTGGTCAATGTTGAGGTTTTGCAGCCACTCATTGCTTGTGAGAAAATAATTATCGGTATTTGTTTCACGTTCAGAAGCAAACGGGAAAATGTGGGTAAAGAATCTTTATCTTTCTCCTGTTTCAAAAAGGATACATTTAGCATACTTGCAGAGAGCTCTCAGTATTACCAACATATCTATTACATGCACCAACTTCAATCATGGACGTATTTTTTGGATCTAAGGATAAAGCTGTGTTCATTAACGGAGTGTCAGCGTCTTCCTTCGCTTGTTGCATATCATTCCTGGTTTTAATATCTTTGTAATGAACATATTATTAGAGCCTTTTATTATTCATGATTGTAAGAAAATGTTCTTTGCACGTCGCATGAATCATTATGTCATCTAACACAACGTACAAAATCTTTTTAGACACTTTTTTCAGATTTTTTTAAAATAACTTACAAGTCGTCCAGTAAAAAACGCTAATGCTATTTGTAAGTAACTGTCCATAAAAATCAGGGTCTTCGAAACCTACGCGTTGCTGAAGGCACACTCGTCTTCCAAAATATTATTTTTTTCATATCATTAATTCCCTATTTTCCTTTTTTTCTTAAATAAAAAGTAAATTTATTCACAAGGCGCAATAGGTAGGCAAAAAAAATTGGAGTGGAGGAAACTATTTATTGAATAGACCGCAGCTTTCCTTTATAAATTAAAAAAGCTACTAAAAATGTCCGTTGTTTAAATTGCGCGGCTAGAATAAAAACGGGACGATAGCTTCATGCGCATCTTGCAAGTTGGCGCGAAATGGGAGAGTAACATGACGGAGGAAAGGTCTTGTTTAGAAAACGTGTTGCATTGTAAAAACGATTGTGTTACTACCGACAATATTACGATAAATTGTAAGTATTTTATGAAGTTTCTTAGAAACTAGCTGAACCCGTATAACTAAGTAAAATACCGTAAAACATTTCCATGAATATTTACGTGTTTTATACGAGCAAAAATAAGATCAATGTCACAATATTTATTCATGGTGAAGCTGTGCGTCATTTCTGTAGTATATCCCTCAACGCAGTCCGAAAATAATTTGTGAGCAACATCTTGAACGAATACATTTTGTGAAGGATTAGATTAGATTTAGTCAAAAAAACGTAAAAACTATGTGACGTATGGGGTAGAATATGATCTGCGCACGTTTTCGTAACTTCCAGAATCCCTTCCCATCTTTTCAACTATAAATAGTTGAAACATAAGTTAAAAAGTTAAAGATAAAAAATACATTTAAAAAATTTAAAAGCGCGAGATTAGCAACATTTGAAAAACTAGACATTTTCGTTCCAGAGTTGTATAAAACTTATTTGCAACGGTAAACGAACTGCAGATTTGATTTTTCTGCATTGCTAACAAAATAGAAACTCGCCCTTACCACTACTCCTACCACTACAAGCAAAAGGAGAGTTCAACAAAACGAGTGCAGAGTAAAGCTATTTACGTCTAGAAGCAAAACAAGGGGTCACCTCAGCATTTGCTCAACGTTTCAGGGAAACTGGACAAAAACCTGATCGAGATGGTGGTTATTGACCCGGAAGCTGAAGTACATTATTTGTTTTATTTACTTGGCTGTCCGGGTTACGCCGCGTCCATGGCGAAGGTGCCGACGTTTCGGTCGCCATTCAGGGACCTTCCTCTGGGCACTACGCCCTGTCACCCGGACAGCCATGTAAATACTGACTCCGGCCGCGGAAGCCTACGCTCTCACATTATTTGTTACGAGCATGTTAGGTATCTTTTATAAGAATATACAATACAAATGGAAAATAATTCATTATATATCACTGTTTTGTGAAAATAAACATTAGTTTTAAACATTTATTATTATTTTTCACAATCGACTGCAGAGTGCTGGGAGAAGCTGAAACAAATCGTAAACGAAATTCTGTCCAATACGGTGACTGAAAGGTTTTGGGCATTTTTCAAGATGATATAGTGTGAAATTATGGGGAATGTACAGATAATGTTTGCGACTTGCATTTAACGTGTTCTTTCACGTACTGCGAACCTTTACGAATGCGGACAGCCTGTATACTTAAACTAGGCATGCACCGGTGTTTTATACTGGCGTGTGGTCAGAAAATTTAGGTGTGTGGTGAATTTTTACGTGTTATGAACTTCAACGTCAACTCATAAAATGGGTAGAACACGACATGTTTAGTCTCCAAGACCCCAGGTGACAACGCTTCTCTGAATTTTTTGACGTGATCTCAGCACACCGCTACCATAGGATCAGTGACGGGCTATGTTCTCATCATGCGCAAAATTTTGCCGTTAGCCTGCTACATCAACATTACTAAAAACTATTTCATTTTGGCAATCTACCGCCTCCCATTACCAGACTAGCAATGAGTCTGTGAACGGACGTCAGAATAAGTTCTTTTCGATAATTTTCATTTGCGCAATACGTAGTTTTAGATATGACATAAAAACAATTCTTTGCCAGCCTTGGAGCCACCCAGAGCTCGAATGTACCACCGGCAGACTGACGGCATTAATTTTCGTTCAGATCACGGATTCTCTGTACGAATTATGAAACTTGGCTCAATGACATTTTTGTGATGCTGTATCTCGGAATGCAAGGAGTGCGATTAAGCTAACCCCATGTAAATGGTTTCTTGAACTTTTCTGGAGGAGTGGTGATTAACGTCTGAGGTGAGGTACGGCAACGTATGAGGCGGCTAGGTCAAATACTGACACCATTTAAAGCAATTTGAAAGAAAAATTCTCATTTAGTGCTTCAGTCTTCTATCGACGACTCGAAGTTACCAGCAACCTTTCCGCTTTCCTATGACCTCCGTTGCCCGCCGCATCTGTGACAGCGTAGCCATGCCCGCTGGGGTATGCGCAGAATATGAAAACCGTACCCGCCCCTGCTTCACCATGTATTGCTGAAAGAGCCACACTGCGCAGGACCAGGCACAGAAAGAAGAAAAATCGCATCTAGCACATAACTCTAAAGGTGTCATGGTTTTATAAGCTCTCGCTCGAGACATGCGCTGTGGGAAAGCGTTGTGTTTATACCCGAATTGTTTAAGTATAACTCAATATTTACTTACCGCACGATCAGTGTACATAAGTTCCATGATCACATCTGCGACATCTGATAACATGTAGGAATGGAGGCAAAGAACGGATGCATGAATTAAATTACTGACTAGAACTTGTCCACGTTCACTTATCAGTGACTTCACCAGCGTCTGGCGAACTTCATAGGCTTCATCTTCCTGTAAAGAAAACATATCATACATGTATAATTTAGGTGTCACTCTGGTGATATATACTTTTCTAACATACGTTGGAAAGTATATTAACACAACATGAAAATTTTCTAGTCATACAATTATCCATAAAAAACAATTATAAAATTAATCCAGTACTCTAATACATCACGAGCACATTCTAACAGAGTAATAATTAAAGAAACAAGTCTTTTTTTGGAAATTCTGAAAGAATGTGCTGTATTTCAATCTAAACCAGTACTGGCCAACCTTTAATTGCAATGTGTCTTTTTTCCACGTACGAGTTCACAAGAAGTTGCGTTAAAATTACTTCCTCACGCCCGGCAACACAGGTCGAAGAACACAAGAGGTTTACAGAATTCATAATCGCCCTTAATTTAAAAGTGGCATTGCACTTTGTCTGCCAAGCACTGAGTATGGAGCATTTCAGAAATGCTGTTGGAACACAGGGATTGACAATGTTAGACTTCCCAGTTACTAATTTTGCAGCCCGGTCAGCTAACTTCAGTGCCAATAATTCCCCACGCCCAGGGATCCAACAAAGTAGTATCATAGCTGCTAGAAAATGACCGATGCAGCAAGTGTTGCTTTGTTGTCGTTAAGTAGTCTGAAGGAGAAAGGGATATGGCTTGAGGAGAGCTCAGAGAATCAGGGCAAACTAGCCGCAATGACGCGGAATCGATATATTTAAGAGTTTCAATAATTGTATACATATCAGCACTAGAAGTAGAGTGAATTCGAAATTATTTTGTGGCCCTAATACAATGAAAACTGCGCATCATAGCATCATTTGAAAATGAGCCATCAATACATGGTCGGGGTATGGATTGATACTTACGGGGCAAGTATTTTATATCGTGAAAGTGGAATTGATATTCAACTGAACAAGCAATTTGTATGGGGAGGTTTGAGAGACTGAAGTCAATATTGTTCAAATGAGTTTCCTAGGCGGAAATGAGGTTGCCTGGAGGCTTCACGGGGGTAAGAGGGCAGATGTCGAGTTCTCACAGTAGATTTAGAAATCGAATACCTGGAAGCTGAGAAGCGATGTTCGGAGAGTATGAAAACTAGAGAAACACAGTTCAGTGGGGCAGATGGTTCGAAATACCGGTAATTTAGAAGCATAAGACCCAGGGGTGGATTTACGCATAGGCACAGGAGGTGCGTTCGGCGGTAAAAATTGTAAACGAAAAGTGTATCTAAAACGCCTTCTCATTGCCGCGTGCGATTTTTCTTATATCTATAATTTGTATTCTAAGAGTTGTTTAAACAAAATGATCAAATACTAGCAAATTAATTTATTAACAGGCTGATAATACCTTTTTTCTATAGGACTTATATGTCAAAATGAGCGATGTTTATATTTTCAGCAGTCATGCACTAAAGATTTAATTAAAATTACCGACTATGAGTTTTTTTGTAATCTCGAACGGAATTCTTCGAAGTTTTAATTCTATATTGTAGTCAGTTGCCTGATCAGCGGAATTCACGTCAGATTTAGCGGTTTTCAATGCAGTCAGCGGGGAAATATAGTTTTAGCGCTTAGCAGGCAATTTAATAAATTATATATAAATAATTGTTTAAATATAAATAATACATTCTATTATAAATTACAGAAAGAATACATATTTAAATTCATGTAAATTTGATAATTTGTTGAAAGATGATGTTAAGAATAAACCGTAGAACATGCGTAAGTACAGAAAACATTAATTTATTTTTTATTTCTGTACATCAAAGTATATGATTTAAAAAATGATTTCTCGTAGAAGAAAATACAAAATAAAACACATAAAATGTTAATTAAATTATACTGAATTTTAGTTATAAATCTGTGTCCCCGTTGTAAACATAAATTATATTAGTACATACAACGTTTACCCTGGATTATTAGAAAAACAATAGACGGCAATTTGTCGCCTGCCTTATTAATCCGCTTTTGATAAGATTTCCCTTCTTTGTTTTAGATACAGCTCTCTCGTGTGAGCCTGAAGGAAGTCAATCCTGCTCGTACGGTGTGCACCTGTCGAAATACGGATGCCGGAGTGGTGGATACTGTTAAGGGTTCTCAGAGTGGAGGAAGCCGTTTCTCCATATACAACTGTCGGAATTCAGAACTGAGCGGACGAGTGCTCTATAAAACGACAAATGCTGTCAGCTCCACATGGGGTACCACACAGCACACGTGGTGATCAGCTTTGCAGACTACAAATGTGTGCACGCCACAAACGGGTTTTATCGAACGTCCACCTGGAGTCTGGCAGATTCAGTGATTGGGAGCTGATGGTTTCCAAGGTTGAGATCTTGATTGCTATGCAAGTGGTATTCATGCAGAAGAGCACAACAGTAACTTTCGTAGTGGAAAAGTTGTCGTCAGTGGAGGATGTCTTTTCGTGTAGTTTACAAGGGATCTTTGGATGCTGCTGAGTGAGAAAACTAGCGGTGCTACAGAATGGCACAGACTTTACCTTACTAATTTCCCCTTTCCTTTGGTCTCGGCTAGCTATACGAACTTGCCGAATACTCTTGTCAGCTGCCATCTATTGAATTGAACTGTTGCCTAATTTTACGTGGCGAGACTCAGGCCATGACGCCTGCTCTTCCGTCTGACCATGCAAATTTCGGCGTTGCTTCCCCACCGAAAGAAGGCGTACGAAGGCACTTATGCCCTACTGTAAATTTCAAAATTTGAAGCTCTTTTTCACAGATAATTTTTGAGTTTTCGAAAATCTTCATTAGAAGTCATTTGAAACACATTAACACACAAATACAATAGTGTTTACAAATTGCTGGAATTGTGCGTAGTAAAGGCGTGATGTATCTTTCAAAAAAATTACATTTATGTACTTTTTTAAGAAAAAGGACCCTGAAATGGATTTTACATCATATTAAAAAAGTGCAATTAGCACTACTCGTTCGAAAAGTAGAAGAAACAAATTGCAGCCGTTTATCAGAAAATGGCGTTTGAGCATTTCTGAAAATACGGAATTTTCAGCTAGTTTTCACAGAAAACGGTTCAGTTAAGGAGAAATTTTATCTGACATTATTTAAAGCACGTGTACTGATACATATAAAAAATGTGAACAAACTGCCGCTAACGCAAATATTAACGACGTGAGAGGCAATTCAAAAAATTACATGTTTGTAATTTATGAAAAACGAAATAATAGGCGTTTATGCCATCTTAGAAAGTGCATCTATCACAATCCCTACCAAAAGTTTAAAGTAAAAAGTTTGAGCCGTTTTTGAAAAAAATATTTTTGTAACTTTTTAAAATTGCACTTATTGCTCGCAATATTGGGTGGAAACAACTAATATTTCCAAAAACTTTTATTTGAAAGAAAAATTTATACTTTCACGTTTGTAGTTGTAGGAAGCCGCCCGAAAAATTTCAAAATTTTAGGCCTGAGTTAACCCTGAAAATCGGATCTATGACACCTTTATAAATGTATTTTACTCTATGTTTACAAGAAATTTAAAGAAAAATTTGGAGCCATTTTCGAGAAAATTTTGAAAATGACCAGGGGTCTCCACGTAAAGTACCCCCAAATTTTGGAGAAAGTTTCAAAATCACAGCGCCTCGAGTCGAGCCAGATCGACAGGGGAATATTAATTTAGAAAAAATCCTATGTATGGTTTAGGCGCTAGGACGTTTTGAAAACAAAAAATAGAAATAAACAACGCTATATCTGTATCAAGGGATCGCAAAACGTGTATTTCCGTTGAAATTTCGATTTTGCATAGCATAACGTAACTTCCCATACTACACATATTACTCCATATATACGTACGTTTACGAGAAAGTACAATTGCAAAAATATTCACAAAAAGCGATGTCTTTGAAGGTTTTCGCATGGCCGACATTATACTGCACTATACCGTTTTTGGCTATAGCAAATAGATTCACTCAACGCCGTCACCGTTGTGACCAACAGGTGGTGGCGCGTGGTAATCAAGAGAGGAGACGTCTTCTCACTTTCGCTATGCATCTTTGCTATTCGATTAGATTTTCCAAGGCTGGATACTACAGTCGTGTCAGTATTTTTATACGAACGCTGACCGCTCTAGAACAGTTTAAATTCCTCCACAACGGCGTCGCGGTTTACCACTTATGTCTAGAATTGCAGCGGAAGCATAGAAGTATTGCGCTATTAATATGTGCAGCCCTAAATCCAGATCCTCGAAGGGCGACATTAGCTTGAATTGTCGATCAGTCCGCGTGTTGTACGAAGCAATGAGGGAGTCGAGCAAATCCACGAACTAATTCTACAGTATGGACGATGGTGGAGAAATGGTCGCTTCCATACAGTCTTCTAATATGGCGTATCGCAGAGCGGACGCAAGTGAAGGATTATAAACACTACGTCAATAGACGTGCTTGAGTTTGTCGCTTCGGCGAAATGTGTTGGTTCGCCTGTATTAAAAATAACCAGGTTAGTGATGTCGATGGCTTTTCCGAAATGGCACCCCTCTGACAAGCACGGGAAGAGCCTCAGATCGGCATCTGGGATTTACATCACCAACAGACAAGAACGGCGGAGGCAGTTGGTTTATCGGGTCTAAGTCCATCGGCTGACACTACTGGAGGAATGTAAATATTACATACAGTGAGCGTGAACGATGGGAGGTACATCTGCAGAAACACTAAAGGTGGTCTAAGTACCTCTGAAGAATACAGAAAGTCGTGAATCAATGTAGCAACGCCGCCGTGTGGGCAGAGGCCGTCATCAACATCGACCGTAAATGGTGCAAAACCGCGAAAGAATAGGCGGCGGCCTTGAGCATGGTGTTACTTAGGTGTCACTTATAAGTTAGGTGTCACTTATAAGCAGATTATCGAACACAATGTGACAAGAGTTTAAGTTCGTCCCGTCGAAGCACATTTAAGTTCCAGGATATAAGAACCATGCTGTGTGCAGACATTAGGTCTTTTGTTTTCTTTCGTAAGTTTCTCCCGTTGTGACTCCAAGAGGCGAGTGTCCCATCCACCGCTGATTTTGCCTCGGAAGCAAGAGTCCTTTTGAGCGTTGCTCGACATGCTGAGTGATAGCAAAGAGCGAGTCCCAGGAGTCGAAGTAGTGGCCAGATCATGGAAAAAGATCGTTCAGTTGAAAGAGAAACGGGGATGGAGAGCAGGCTGACATCGACATTCGTGCGGGGCTGAGAGGAAATGAAGTCTTGCGTGGACTTCGACGACCGAGTAACAGTTTTGTGTGCTTTTTACTTTCTCGTGTAGTGCTTACGCAGTATGGACAGTCTTGCAATGCTTTGGGAAAAACGGCGATTTTTCGACAGAAAAAACGCAAACGCCAGGCCATGGAAACGAAAAAGTTGATAAATCTTGTTCCTATTTACAGTAAATTACTGCATCTAACATGCTGTGTAGTTAGAACCTATATTCTATGGCTCGCAAATACCGAAAAACAGACTGACGGCCGTCTGTCTGTCTGTCTATCCGTCCGTGGTCAACGTTAGCGCCTAAACCAGCGTTTTCCAACTGAAGGGGAAATCATGAAGTCATGCTGCCGAATTCCCCTCCGAGAACGCGCACTCGGAGAAGCAGTGCTAGCAAAGGGGTGGCGGGAGGGAGGGAGGAGCAGATGGCGGACGCCGATAACCAGAGGGCCTTTACCGATGTTTCGGGAACCATGAGTGGGAGACCATCTACAGACATTTATTTTCTTTCGGTTTGGGAAAAAAATAATTCCTTTTGTAGATACTTGAACAATGGTGAAGTGATTAGTGTGTTCGAAAGAACTGTCGTATGTTAAAAAGTTCCACCTAGAGGTGCATGACGAAGCTTTGCGACCCAGAGAAACCTGCAAGATAAAAATACATTCTATGAATTGGCACACAGCCTGCAATCATGGGAAGCGTAAAGTAATTTGCAGATTGAAGATTATGGTAAGATACTAAAAATCAACAACATGTACAACATTCTCAAACAAAACTGTACATAAAAAATAATCAAAACTGTGGTCCAAATTCTCTCACGTGACCATTACTGGGTACCCATTTGTTATCTATTGTTACATATTGTTATATTACATATTATTTCAGAACAAAATAATTCGTTATACCATTGTATAAAATATTATTGTCCTAAAATGTTAGAACTGTCTTTTCCAAAAAAGTTATCTAATAGAAGAACGAAGTGGAACTATCCTTAGACGTCACAGAGCATTGAGTTGGCCGAGACATGAAAAGCAGCCGAAATGTGTAAATTAGGTGTTTTTTTTATTTCTGTGATAAATTTCTTTCTGAACAAATATATTAATTTCTTTTGTAAATAATAAACAATTTACATGTTTCTGGAGTGTTTCTATACTTCTGCAATGAAAATTTTTGCCTAGAAAGCATTTTTTAAAACCAATGAGAGCTTATTGCGGCTTAACCATTAGGATCCCAATAGTTTATTAGACAAAAAATGCTAAAATTGTCTTAAAACCTCATTTTAGAAGTTTCGACGTTTTCTCCCCTGACAGCCTGAATATGTGTAATTTTTAAAAGAACAAAAGAACACACACCAAAATGAGCTCTACGTCACATTAAACAGTACAATTCGCACGATGTGCATGTACGATTTCTGCAGAAAGCATTTGAAGCTGTTTTTGAGAAAATTACGTTTGAACATTTCTGAAAATGCGGAACTTTGAGCTCATTTTCACTGAAATCTGTTCGGTTTTCGAGAAACGTTATAGGGCATTATTAAAGCACATGTACTCATAAATATTTTAATGCAAACAAATCGCCGCTAATGTAAATTATAACGCGAGACAAGTAAAAAATACATTTTTGTATATTTTGAAACAAAAAAGGATAGAGCAAAATGGCACGCCATAGTACGTTTCGCACTATCCGTACCAAAAGTTAAAAGAAAAAAATTGGAGCCGTTTTCGACAAAATCTTGTTTTTTTATATTGCATATATTGCACGCAATGTTTTGCACATATTGCACAAAGTTGATCTAGGACCAGTTGGGAATGTCTTTTGATGATACTGATGCTGCCGAATGAGAAAACTAGCAATGCTACAGAATGGCACAGACTTTCACGTATTAGTTTTCTTTTTCCTTAGGTCTCGGCTAACTAGATGAAATTGACAAATACTCTTGTCAACTGCCATCTGTCGCTGCCCAAAGTTCATTTTTCCCCCTCAATTTTTCAGTTTTCTAATGGTAGAACTGATATATTACTGAAAGAATGTTATAGAAGAGTAAAACTTCGTCCTAAGTGGCAATTTTCATTAAAACATTTGGAGTGGTTTCTAAGTAAATGGCGTTTAAGTGTCACTGTGAATGCGAAATTTCACGCTCTTTTTCACAGAAATTTTTAATTTTCGAAAAACCTCATTTCAAGTTATTTGAAGCACTTTAACTCACAAATGCAGTAGTGTTTACAAATAGCTGGCAATGTACATATTAACGGATATTTTAAAAAATACATGTGTAAATTTTGAAAAAACAAGTGAATACCCCAAAATGAAGTGTATGTCATTTTAAATAGTGCAAATAGCACTACCCGTTTCAAAAGCTTGAAGAAAAATTTGAAGCTATTTTTGAGAAAATGGAGTTTCAGCGTTTATGAAATTGCGGAATGTTGAGCTCATTTTTACAGAAAACCGTTCAGTTTAGCAGAAACTTTATATGACGCTGTTTAAAGCACATGTACTCATAAATATAATAATTAAAAACAAACCGCCGCTAATGCAAATATTAACGACGTGAGAGACAAGTCAAAAAAGGTTTTTTTGTAATTTTTGAAAAAAACAACAACAAAGGAATAGAGCAAAATGACGTTTATGTCATCATAGAAAGCATTTTGCACTATCTCTACCAAACGTTTGCAAACAATTCGGATCCGTTTTTGAAAAATTCTTGTTATTTTTTAAAATCGCACACATTGCACGAAAATTACTAAAAGTTTCAAAAAAATTACTTGACCTGTATGAAAGAACTAAATACGAACAAAAAAAATTATTAGTAGCAAATGTCTCGTAACTTTAATTTTGTAGTGGTAGGAAAACTCCGAAAACAAATCAAACTTTTGCAAAATTTCAGAGTTAACAGTGAAAGTTGAACCTATAAGTGTATTTTACTCTAATCTTATTTTTACAAGAAACATAAAGAAAATATTTGGAGCCATTTTTGAGAAAATTTTGAAAATGTCCGTGTGACTTCAAGTAAAGTACCCCCAAATTTTAAAGAAACTTTTTCATCGCAGCACCTCGAGTCGAGACTGATCAAACGCGGAATATCAAGTATGGAAAAAAAATACTACATGTGGTTTAGGCGCTAATGGTGTTCAAAGACGGACGGCCAGACGGATGGACAAACAGTCAAACGGACGGTCGTTTTGAAAAAAACAAACACTTTTCGGTATCAGGAGTCCCAAAACGTGTATTTTCTTTGAAATCTCGAAATCGATTTTCCACAGCATTACTGAACTATCTCTTCGCACAACTATAATCACATACAATATTCACAAATCGTAAGAAAATCAAATAAATAACAATAAAGTAAAAGTTTTTGGAATAATGTGTACACTACAATAAGTTTCAAGCACATTCCAAGAGATGTTTTAGCTTTGGTTTACTTTACTTTTAGATTTACAATCAATTTTTCAATTATCTTTTGTTTCTCATAATTCGACATAGTACGAGATGAAACTATGTCCAAATTACATAATAATGAACAAGGACACTACAAAATGTTTAATCCCTGGTGTTCTATTTTTTAACTTATAGTAATGATTTCTCATTAGCGTAAGAAAGAGTAAAGTATTATATTAATCGAATCTCCATGTCATTCGTATATATGTTACCCGCATTATTATTATTATTATTATTATTATTATTATTATTATTATTATTATTATTATTATTATTATCTTGAACCCTCATTTTGTTTGATGCGAGAGGAGTTATTTCGATTAGCATTTTGACGACAGTACTATTACTATATATAGCTCAATTTCGTGCAAAATAGTGTCTATTATACGGGAGCGAACATTTGTGGTAATTAGATTTTATCAACAATGCTCGTCGCTAACCTTTATTATGAATTCAACTAAAACAGTACATAGACTGTTTTGGAGCTGTTTTCATTACCATACGAGTATTTACGAAGTTTACAAATGAACTGCTTTTCAGTCAACATCATTGACAGTGAAGATAGTTTTTCTTGTCCCATAGTTGAACTATAGAGATATTTCACTATATTCAAGGTGGAAAATTATCGTTCAACTGAAGCTGCCTGATGGTACAGTTAAAACTATAAGTTGTACACATCCGGCATGACCCAGGTCAAGTCGCTCTCGTTCATGATTTTTAAAAAGTGACTGACAGATTTCCCATTAAAATATTGATCTTGAGATACGTACACAACAATTTATTGTTCAGGCGTATTGAATCAAAGTTTGAATCATAGGTTTTCAAAAGTTTTGAAAATATGATTGAGAAAGGTGCCTTGTAGTCCATCAATTTTGAGGTATCAAGGGCGATGAAACAAACTTTCAATATCGGAAAATCTATTTCTTCTCCGATTGAGTACTTCGCCAAAAATCTCATTGAAAATGTTTCTGAACGTAACTTCACTAGGTCCGCTATTTTTCCTCTTCTTTTGTGCATGCTCATTTATCAATTCGAAGAAATATTTTGCTAAATGCTTAGGAATTCTCTTCTGAGTTCTTCTAAACATTCCATAGTTTCCAGCACTTCAGAACAGTAGTTCGTAGATTGCTCATGTAATATATTGAAAAGAACGACAGTATGGTCATAAATTATTGAGAATGTTTCAAGAAAAATCAGTATCAAATTAGCTCAAAAGGTAATGAAAACCTTGTGTTTTCACCAATGTTGTCGGTTTCCAAGAAGCATTGTTTTCTAGATCTTCATATGCTCAAAAATAAGAATAAATTTTCCCGTTGATTTTGAACAGCTTTCACGAGTCGGGAGTTGAAGTTTTAGAGTGTTGGTGACAGTTTGAATAGCTTTCCGTTCATAAAAACTCAAAGTTTCCGCCCTCCTTGTTAATTGTGAAAAGAAACTAGAGAGGCTGGAGAGAGTTGGAAGAAAATTCTACACTTGCCATTGCTCCCTGGTGCAATACTAAATTCAGAATGTGAGAGTAACAATGCACAAATGCCTGTGGAAACGTTTCTTTTACTTTAGCCTGAAGACTACATTTAAAAAAATATTCTTATATCAATTATTTTTTTTAACCACATTGCGCCTATGAATTCGACTTCAATCGTTCCTGCGGTATTCTATGGACTAAAAGGAAGTTTCAAAATTTTTTTTTCAGACGTTTACATCCGATTTGGTCCTTTACAATCAACAAAAAAGAGGGAAAAATACATTTTTCCTTCGTTTTTTGAGAATATTCCCGGCTCTGACACTGACCATAAAACGCGCTAGATACAAATTGTAGCTCAGTAAATTCTCTAGTTTCCCAAAATTTCAAACTTTTGCTGGGACAAGATCTAAGCTCCTGACCGGTCTCCCGGCATGTGGTGGTGTGGTGCACGTGTGTGTGTAAGTGAAGGGTAGGATAGGACAACGAATGGGCAGAAAAGAACGAGCGCGATCCTTGGCCCGTTTGGTACGGTATTGCCCCGGCATCCGACTGGTGTTGATCAGAGAAACCACGGAAAGCTATCGATCAAATCAGCCGGCCGCTAGAATTTTCCTCCACACAGCGACAGAACTCGACCTAGCTACCTGGCTAGTGTCAAAAATATTGCCATCGTCAGCACAAGTACCTAGGACCTCCCGGTCAGTGGTACAACAATGGCATTAGCTCATACCCTGAGCCACCTCTCCCGCCCAGATGTTAAGGGTAACTAAGTCGGTTCTATGGTAGTGCGAAAAGTGCGAAAAAAAGGTTTCCCATTCTATAGCCCCACTAGTATTTTCTAAATTCAACGACAGGATTTATCCACAGGACACACATTCCATTTATCCACAGGAATTGCGACAAAAAATTATCCCTGAGCGTGATTCGAACGAGCGACCCGTCCCTACCGAAACGCTGAGTCCGTGCCCGACATTTAACCACTAGGTAGGACAGAGAATTCCCACTGCTATAATGATCGTAAGCGCATGGTTGTTTCAGTTCTAGCATTAGGCAGTCGAAAAATAGAGAAAATGTGAAAAAAAGTCCTTTCGGCGGCAAAAAATGGCAGACAAAATTTATGAAAAAAATTTCGTGCGGGTTTTGAGATTATTTTTATAAATGTTACACATGAATTAAGCAAATTGGGCAGTTTTGTTTCTTTAAACAAATGTACATGACCTTTTTAAAAGAGATGACTTTTCATAACAGACTTTGTTCCAAGCAAAATCAGCTATCTCCAAATTTGTAGTTCTCAAATGATTTCAGCATTTTCAAAAAAATGGAGCAAAAGCCGACAATGGCACTAACACCATATTTGTTACCGTCGCTTACTATATATGTGGAGCAAATTTAAAGAAAAGACTGGAGTGTTTTTTTGAGAAATTTTTTTGAAATTGCGTAAATTTAAGACGCTAATTTATCCAAAAACGTCGTTTGTCAAAAAATTGCACATAACCCATATTAAAAAGATTTTTCACAATAGACTTTGTTTAAAGCATAAATCGCAATTTCCAGTTTTGTATTTCTCAAACGTTTTAAGCATTTTCGAAAACACGGAATAACAGCCCAAAATGGGACTAGCACCATATTTTCAGCGTCCTTTATTACATATCAAGAAGAAATATAAACAAAAAATTTGGAGCGGATTTGGAGAGAAAAATTGCATAATTTCGCACAAACTACACGGAAGCTAATCATATTTTTAAAAAAAATTGAACATAAACTATTTTAAAGATCCGTCTATAATGAACATTTCTTTAAGGGGAAAAATCTCTACCTTCAATATTGTAGGAAGACGCCGAAACAAAAATTGCGATTTTTCAATTTTCAAAATATCAGTGATTTTAACGAACATGAGATTAAGCAACCATTCTCTTAAGCGTCCTTTACGCTATCCCAAGACAAAGTTTGGTAAAACATTGGTGCAGTTTTTTAGAAACAGTTGAAAATATTTGTGAGGCTTCATGTGAAGTACCCTCAGGAATCAAAACATCCGTTTGAAAATCCCAAAAGCCAAAAGTTCAATCAGATGGATTTGGGAATATCAATTTTGAAGAAAATCGGCTGAACGGGTTTGGTGCTAGCGTTGACCACAGACGGACGTTTCGCCGTCAATCGATTTTTCGGGATGAAGAAGCAACACAACATGGATTCTGGCTATACCATGTATTAGAGTATTTTGTTTCAAAATTTAGCAACAGGATTTATCCACTGTTTCGTTACTAAAGCCAGTCAATAAGAGTTTTTCTGGCATAACTTCGCCGTTTTCCGGCGCACCATTACATAACTTACTTTTCTTACGAAGCATTCGTAAGGCAAAAAGTAACGAGCGTTTTTGGTAAGAATTGTTAACAAAATACTATCTCCGATGTAATAAAATATAATTTCAAAAGCAAACCAGTGATAGATTTGCGCTCTTTACCCTCATCATGTCCGGTCGTGAAGGAATAATACTTCCTCCCGCGACAACATGGAGAAAGATAATTTGACCAAATACACTGGTGATTGTGAAAATTGCAACACCAAGATGGAGACATACTAGTGAAATGAAATTTATTCTACAGATTAGGAATATCACAATACACAAATGATTAGAATTGCAGAATGGTACCTGCATTTTGACATTGAGTATTCAGTACAGTGTGAAGCCACCATCAGAGCCTCTAGACGTCGTGGCATAGATTCAAAGAGCCTGGATATGCTGCTGGGGAACACATCTCCACGCGGTTTCTATACGTGACAACAAAGCATCGACAATGGCTGCAGGACGACAAGAACGAACACGTTACCGTCCGATCGCTCTCTGCCCATTGCGTTTGTAGTTTCTGGTCAACGGAAACAGACGCAGTGGCATGCGTGCCACAAGTACAGACCACATCAGATGGCGTCGAACCGTCAACGCAGACATCCCACCCGTTGCCGTGTTCAAAAGACGAGCCAATGTACGACGCCCTTCTGTCGGTTACGACCACGCGGACAAGATGGCGGTCATCTCGAACGGTGGTCACATCGTATTGTACCCGCTGGTCGCTGTGTACGACCATCTTCTATCCGCAAGTTCTACACATGCATCACTGTCGTAGTCCCGTTCGAGCCGCAATGTCACGGCACGACAAACCCGCTTTTTGGAGGCCGATTATTCGGCCCCGTTCGAACTCACTCAGATGCAGATATGGCGCCCTTTGACGTCGACGACGAATGCCGGCACTTGCTTGTACGTTTCCACGTCGTTTGACGGCTCTACACCGACTGAGTGAGGCATAACACTGCCCTGACCAGTCACACAAAGGAGGGCGCTGCTATGCCAACGTGCACGCTATTTCTATGCAAATTTAATCACTTCTTATGGATACACAGTTCTACACATCCACCGATTTTTAAGTGATTCCGAACATTCCTTCTGGGAGTTGGAATTTTCACAAACACCAGTGTAAATTTCCCACTGAATTCTAGAAGATGAGCACAGATAATGAATTTATATTATTTATGTCGAGAAGCAAAACAAGGGTCATCTCAGCAATTGCTCAAGAGATCAGGGAAACTGGACGGAAATCCTGAATGAGATGGAGTCATTGACCCAGGAACTGACATACAATACTTGTATTGTATGTCAGTTGCAGGTTGCAGGTTGTTTAGAATTATACAATCTAAATGGAAAAGAATACGTTAAATAGCATTATTAAAATTAATACCTTTCCTCATTTATGCTCGGTATAGTCTCTAATTGTATAGAAACAGTTATGCAACAGAAGAGATTTTACTTGGGCCTCTAACGTTTGTATCGAATTTAATCGTTTGATGTCATTTGGCAAAGGGTTGTAAAATAATGTACATGCATTGAATGTGAATGTTTTGTAGTGAGGTGTAGATACAGTCACCTGATGAATATGATTACTACATCGAGAGCTATTGTTAGAGACATCGGCGTTTGCTGAAAATATATTCCCGCCCATAAGTAAGTCATTTCTGACAAATACCACTGATTCGTAAATTAAGAGACAAGGTAATAGTAAAATTCCTGGATTAATAAAGAGAGGCTTACAAGAATCACGTGGGTGGCTTATTATTCGTTCAATTCTCTTTTGTAATTTGAAAGTCTGGGAGCTATAAGATGTATTTTCCAAGAATAGTATGCCATAGGTCAGACAGAAATATACACAACGAGCAGATGACTGGATTTGAAAGAATTCTGAACGCATATAATAATTAACTTAATTTTGGGTTCAATTTATTTAAATAAACGTTCCATTTGAGGTCTGAGTTGAGAGACATAATACATGCCTTAACATCAGTCAATGGCACACCGTTCATTTTTAATGGAGTATACAATTGATTATTTGAAGTGGAAAAGTGTATTGAAACAGTTTTCTTTTCATTTACTATTAATTCATTATTACGGAAGCAATTTGAAAACCTGATAGGGCACTGTTTACGGTTTCTTTCTTGCAAAGAATATTACTATCATCCAACCAAAGATAACTTTTCTTCTGTTCCGAATCGTCGAGGGCATAACGTTTGCGTATAGTACGAAGAGAATATGGCCTAAAATCCATCCCAGTTGGTATGTGTAATGTGCAAAGTGTGGAACTGGCAAAGAATCAGAAAGATGTGTACATGTTCCATCATTCCAATAACGTATTTCTACCTTCGGATATCGTTGTTTAAAGTACGAACATAACCCATCTAGAGCAAAACCATGGATTCCACAAGAAGGTAATTTTGAAAGTAAAATGTTATCATCAATGACGTCAATAGGTTTTGCAATATCTAAACATGTTACAACAGATGCTTAATTTTGATCCACGGACGAAGGGAGATCTTTAAGAAAAGAAAATATGGCTGTTTCCGTAGATTCTGATGACGCTATTGATGACGGCGACGCACAATGACGCGGTGACGGCGGCGAGGCATGGTGACGCGACGGTCGACGACGCAGTGACGGCGGTGAGGGACGGCGACGCGGTGGCGGTGACGACGAACAGCGACACGGGAACGGTGGTGAGAAAAAGCGACATTACAATTAGGAATTACGCAGAATGCTAGTCTGGTTATTCTCCAGGTTAATTGCAGGAGTATTTACAATAAAACGTCATTTCTGGAACACGGTGGAATCATATAATGTAGATGTCGTCATAGTACGGAATCATGGCTCAATGTGGAAATATTAAACGCTGAAATCTTCAGACATTTTTTTTAACATTCGGACGTGATAGAATAGATCGCATATTGGGGGTATTTTTATATTTTATAAAAGACAACTTTAAATCAGTAGAGGCATGGATGGATAACAGATTTGAAATAATAAGTGTGGACATTCGAGATAGAAACTCAAAAAACCAATGGGAAATTATAGGCGTATACAGATCACAGCAAGATGGACACGAACCGTTGCAAAGACCCTCGTACTCAGGAAAAGTGGAAAAAACGTCATTACTGGAGGAGACGTAAATTTACCGCACGCTACCTGGGAGGGGGATGTGGGGGCTGAAGGCGCTGCACAACTCCTCATAAACGAGCTGGTTTAGGACAACGGCTTAACTCAGGTAGTGACTAAACCTACTCGCGATAATGCTTTACTGCACGTTTTCCTTATTAGACCGGTGGATAAACTTCTTGCCAGTGAAGTAATTCCTGGAATTAGCGATCACAAAAGTGTCCTAAAAATGCGTAGAGAGGGGAAGCGAAAAGAAAGATAACTTTTTCAGTTTAATAAAACAACCAATAAGCATCCAATTATATTTGAAGAGTAATTTTCCAACTTGGGCTTCTAACGGATGTACAGTAGAACAGATGTGGACAAATCATTTCAGAAAGCTTAGCAAAATTCGCGCCTACCAAGACACTACGGTACCATTCGGATCTTGTGTACTACAACAAAGAAGTGAAGCGACTGAAAAGGCTGGTTAGGTAAGCGTATAGTAAAAGTAACATAAATAAGGAACAGAAAAATAATTTTCTACAATTATCTAAAGACTTACTAGCATTAAAGTTACATACCCAAGGAAATTACAAGCAATCAATTCTAAACGATCGATTGACCTGTTGGCAAAATTTCTTCAAATATGTGAGACATAAGAAAGGGAACAAAGAAAGTATTCCAGCGATCTGCGGAGCAGACGGTTCGTTAATTTCAGATGACAGTGAAAAGGCGGCTTGTTGAAATAGACATTATGCATCAGTTCTCAAGCCGAAGGATCAAACCCCAGTAAGTGAAACAACACCCGTAATAGAAACCTTTCGAGTCGATGAAGGCATTATTAGAAAAAGGATCTGTAAGTCTAGAAAGATAAATAAATCTGGAGAGACAAATCCGGAGGTCCATATGGAATACCAGGAGAAATACTAAACTTGGGAGGGGAAGCCATGATTCCGTACCTTGCGCGGTTAATGGAAGTTACTATAAATAATAATACGATACCTCAAAATTGGAAAGAGGCAATTGTACCGATTCACAAGGAATGTGACAGAAGAATTGTTAACAATTACAGGCCAAAAGTTTGACATCAGTCGTATGCAAGCAGATGGAGCACATAATTGCGGAGTATATTAGACAAGTTTGGAATAAAACTGATTGGCTATTTCACAATCTACACGGTTTTCGTCCTGGTAATTCGTCAAACAATTGCATAATCATAAAGGTTAAGTCTCGTTTCAAGCCACCACACCCAACTCCATATGGAGTTTCTGAAGCACGTGGGTCCATCGCGCGTCAAGTGTGAATCGGGCCAAGACCCAAACGTAAATGAATGAGGATTGGTTGAGTTGAATGAACCACGCGCTACAGCCACTCCATGCCCTTCCACCAAGTGTTTCCGGTCAAGTTCATGTTAAATTAGCATTATAACCGGACAACATTCTGAGGAAAGTTGGTGTAAAGGTATCAAAACTAGATGTATTGACCAAATTTGTTATTATTATATTGTTATTATTAATCAAGGTTATGAGAAAAAAATATATTTACAATGAATATAATATACCAAGGCACACTTCCGGTCATTATATTCCTAAACAAATATATTCCATATCTATATTCCACATTGCTTTTGTTTTGTCATTTGAGTTCACAATATCCTGATCGTGTTTCATAATTTTTAGCGTGCATTACGACTTTTCTTAACAATGATTTGTATTTTTGTTTTAAGTAGATGAGGAAATCTTTCGATAGGTTATGATTACGGGACGGATTTTAGTGAATTGTCATTTTTTTCAGTGTCGTTTACTACAGAAATTAATTTTATGTTATGACAAAAGGAAAAGACCCACTTTTATAAGACTTTTTTTTCATCATTTTTCGTCGATTTTGACTAATAATTCATTTTGTACCTTTTCCCGTCGTTTTTCGCGAATTTTATCGATTTTAATACAATTTGAATGGAACTTGCTTCAAATAATGATTACCAGATGCAACAAAAGTTAAACAGTAAATTCCTGAGTAGCTTACTCGGTTTCCTCGCTCAGAAGTTGTAATGTGAGCCGTTGGAAAATTTCTTCGCTCAGAAATTGTAATGTCAGTCGTGTCAATCTAAGGTTTCGGTGAGACCTATTAGCGCCGTTGTCGGTTCAGCAGATTTCAGGATAACTAAAGAAAGGGATTTCTTGATAAAAAGATTCAAAACCAAATGTTTCAAAATTGAGTTCACTTGAACGAATAGAAGAAGCCTCGATTACATCCGTAACATATCCAACAGCTAGAGTTGCTCAAACTGGTTTTGATAACATTTTTTACGTAATTCTTGTTTGCTTTTGCGGCATTTTAAAAGCATATTAAGAGAATTTTATTTATCATTTTTGGCGATGTTTCAGGTCATCAAAAGTCGACCCTCGTTATGATGCTTAGAAATGAAAGAATGAATTCGTTTGTTTTTATATGACGCCCTAATCCCTTGTGTTATCCAAGAATTGCTTTTCCGTGAAATATTTAAATTTTGGAAGAGCAAAGCAAGAGTTAAAATGAAATGATATCGTCACATGTTCATGTGTAAAGTAACTACCCAAATTAATGTAATTCTGCTCTCCTACGATGACTGTGTCCTGATTGGTCCGTATCTTCGTGTGGGTGCCCAACTCTGCAGTCACGTCTGAAAAAACTCCCTAAAAATAGATGATACGAGTAGTTGGAGGGTAACTTCCTACTAATGGAGGAAAGATGACGGCCATGGCTGTTAGCTAAAATAAGTACCTGTTTTTTAGGCTCAGAAGGAATGTCTTTTACCATGTGGGATAGGAATGGATGCGCAGCTTTAGGTGTTGTGGTTCTTCCTAGCCTGTTTGTGTTGGTTTGTGCAAGCATTTGTCGATGGTAGAGAAGGATTGCGGAGATCAGGAAGGCGAGGAAAATCAGTATCACAATCTAAAACACTAAATTTGTTCTGAGTTGCGATTGGGAAGATTCGCAGTGTTGTCGACTTGTACCAACAGTCTGTGTAGAGCACAACATCTTTCAACCATCGAATATGTTCACTTAAATTATTGTTTATATGTGTGGAAGCTTTCAGAAGGTCGGTTTTGTGAGTGTAGAGTAAAAAGAGTAAACGAACGCATTTTAATGTAAGAAAATTGGAAATAGTTAAAAAAAACTCAGATAAGAGTAGCAAGCACCAAGCTCAATATTTTTAAGTGTAAGATTGATATTTATTCGATAAATTAAAATTATGATTCGATACCAGAATGAGAAGGTACGCTGCCTACAAAAAAGAATGAAAGATAGTACTTCTTCTAATCGTATAAACGATAGTACTCTTTCACAAGAAATGGTCATTAGTTTACAGATAACTTTTTCTTCTTTCAATATATTTCAAGGCAATGCACAAAATACTTTTTTTTACAGAAATCCTTGTCTATAGAAACTGCCTCAAGGTACATTCCAATTAACAAACCTTGATGTATGTTCTGTTGTTACACTTAAACCACTTCAATAGCTGGTTAAAGCCACGACGAGAGTAGATGAAAACATTTGTACTTATTATCCTCACAAGACAAAGAAGGCCAGTTGGAAGAATTTTTAACGACAAAGAGCACTAGTTCATAATGTATACATAAATTTATCGGATGTGCAAATAAATATAATGTCATTACTGCTAAAAAGATGGTGTCCCTTAATACAAGAGAGTGTGAATATCTTTAAAAATAAAATAACAAATTATTTAAATATCCTTACCGGTCGATGTCTGCCAGAGTGTATGAGGTCACAAAAAAATTTCATTACAGATGCATTTGCATCTCTGTGATCCAAAGTGCAAGCAAGAAGCGCACAATCTAAAATACAAGGCAGTGTAGCGGCCTGAAGAAACTGCACTGGCATCCTTTGAAGAAACCTATAATAAAAGAAAAAATAATACGTTAAAATTCTTATTTTTTGATTTATTTTTGAGATATTTTCAAGTATTTTCTAGTTGATAATTCCTTCTCGGTCAATGGTATTGATTTTAACGTACATTAACACAATGATTTTCTGATTTCCCATACTGCTCAATTTTTATTATTATTTCTCCCAAATAACAGAAAATTCCTAATCGAACCTCTCCATGGTGGGAAATGTGGCTCTGGGGACTATAATAGGTGATGCTTATACTGAGTAATTCGGTTGTAACTGAAGATATAGTTGCAACTAAAAAGATAAAAATTTGTTCAATTTTGGACTGGTGTACCAAAAAATTAGGTACGACTTATGAGTTAACAATGCGTTTACACACAAAAATCAAGTTACACTTGATCAAATACAATTGAATCGGTGGAGTGGAAAAACAGTACAACTCCAAAACCCTTATTTTGAGAAAAAACACAAAAATAGGTTTTGCGTAACACATATATATTTTACAACAATCAAATGCACAGAGAAGTTGTAAAAAATGACTCACTCTGCAAGAAGTTGACGAGTAAGTTTCATTATGTGCATCTTCGTGTGAAGCTGTACAGCCAAAAATAGATCTTGGAGTTACACTGTTTTTCTACTCAACATTTGTTAAACGTAAAACAAAGTAACTTATTTTAATATGAATGTCTTTATTAACGAATTTCTACACAATATAATAGCTTAGAACAGTAATGATTGAATTATGATTTCTGCTGATCTTCACTGTGATGACGCATGATCGTCTGACTGCTCGATAAGGTCGCGAGCATGTGACATCTAGCGGCACGAGCGAGAAAGACGCCAAATGACGTGCGATTTTTCATCGTGAAGACAGGCTCTCATGCGCCAAGAAATAAAAACCTAAGCATAGATATTTAATTATTGGATACGTAACTACGTTGATTCTATTAACTTAAACAATAACTCCCTCAATATTCGCATTGCAGGTCTATAGAGTCGATAACATTCGAGTATGTCGAACTCAAGCGGCAAGGAGGAGAACATTCGGTATTGGGTTTTCACTTTAAAACAATGCCGATTAGTACAGAAATTAATTTAGTGTAATGACGAAAGGAAATTACCCATTTGTATACGTCATTTTTTACATTTTCCGTAATTTCGACTAATAAGTCATTATTTACCTTTGTTGTATTTTTTAAGACTTTTATTCACCTTTCAACTATTTGTAGTTAAAATGTAGGAAGGGGATTCTAGAACTCAAGAAAGCGTGCGCAAATGATCTCCCCCATACGTCGCATACATTTTTTTTTTGAATAAATAAATATTTCTTTGTACTTGTAGTCCCTGCAGTTATTATTTTTCCATTTGTTGTTGTATTCGGTACGTACTGCCTTTATTTCGTATCCACATGGGAGAAAAAGAAATTTACAAGTTCTCTACAGTTTACAATGTATCTGATGAAGTTAAACAGTTGATTTCGTCAAACATAACCTCATGACAAAATCTCGATCGAATAATTAAAACCAATCCATTCTCTCCCACACACTTTGTCTTCGCACTAGTGAATAAAATTCCGAATCAATGCTGGAATCGTCTTCAAATACTATCATTCGTAATCGTCGAGCCATAACAACACTTTGGAGATACATGCACGTTGAAAACTGAGCTTACTCCGTACTTTACCCGACGGATTTTCGCGGTATAAAGTTACTCTCGAATTTACTCTCGAGTAGTGTTGGTGAAACGCTCGAAAAAGTTACTCTCAAGTAAACATGATTTACTCCAGAGTAAACCCTTACTCCTTGTTTGGTGAAACCGGCCCTAAATCTGAGGAAATAGTGACGTCAGAAAATGAATCAAGCTTTTCTAAAAAGAAATGTTTCAATGTAAAAAAATATTTTTGACCTATTTTTTCCTAAAAGCATATTTTTTATTTATTGAAATCGAGTTAAAACATACATAGACATATTTTCATTTATTGGTAATACAAAACAGAAAAGAGTCTGGTATAGCTATCACTTTTGATGTAGGTGTACAGATTTTGATGCAAAAATTGCGCCTGCGGATCATAAAACTTTTCTCCCTGATTATTAGAAATGAAACATCATTAACGGACTTAATGGAGTAAGTGAAAAACAGTGTCTAATTAGCTACACAACTCTTTAAAAAGATAAGGAGATTCCTAGACCTCTCTTTACGTCGAACCTAGTAGCACTTCATAGACATTGTTTTAGCTAATATTTAAAAAACTAATATCAATTGGACTGTAATGATTTAAAATATATTCGTCATTATGGTTGGCAACATGACTGACTGAAAATAATCTACAAGTAGATCAACAATAGTCACCACTTGCACTGCTTAAGAACATATTAGGAAACTAGCTGAATGCGGTGTCGCCGACGGTTTGAACTGTTCCAAGAATATTTTCATATGTAAAAAAATTACACTACGCAAGTTCAAAGAAACTCTAAACACAGTTTTCTCGTTCTTTCATCCTTGGGCGTAGTACACATAAAAATCTATTAAAAAATTAACATTAAATAACAAAAAATACTAAAAACGTGAGATTGCAACCCTTCTTGTCAGATGTTCCTTTGGCTATGGACACTACCCATCCCAGAATGTGCTGGAGAACCAAATCCAAACACTCCCAGAAGAGTTGTTCTGGACAGTAGATTCATTCAGTCTGCTAATTGAAGAAAATGTATACATTTCCTAACTCCTATTTGAGAACACAGTTCCATTCCCATCGGTTTATATTATAATTATTTTTTCATTGAAATTATCCTACAAAAGAGTATATCCCATTAGCACTACTGTACATGCTACACATAAAATAATCCTATCAAATGATAATTATCTTGCAGGGAGGCAACAGTGACGATGAACCTTTTCCTTCTGAGGCATTCAAGCCTTGCATCGCACACTGTAAATAGCAGTGTCGGGGCAATACAATACAATCTCTAGCGACCTGAGTCATTCACTGTCGGGATGCCGTGGGCCTCACTGGCATCACATTTAGCGGTCACCACAGTGGTTTGCAGGTCCACCGCTAGATCACAGAGCTAAAAAAACGCAAAAACACAGTTTCGGCGAAATTTCTTAGAACCTGTGGATGGATTCGCCAACAAATCATCGGTTCCCCCCCAGGAGAACGAGATGAGTCGAATAACACTTCATTTGTCTTCACTGGTGAACCGGAAAGGGTCGAACTGTAACGGACGGGCGGATGGAGGTTACTCAAATACTATATACGGATGCCCCAATGTTCAGATTTGGGAATTTCCAAAAAGATTTGATATTGTCATGTTAATTCTGAATATCTTTAGTAATAGAGTTAAAATTTTTAGGAACAGATCAAGGTAGCAAAATCTTCTCTAGTTCTATAGTATTTGCAAACTTCTTCTAACAAATTTTCTCAAAGATCTTCCATTCGCACACTCGTATTCACAACGACACTCACAGAATAACTGCAGATTCTCCCGGGAAATCATTGCACATACTGCACAGCACACAGTGCACAGCAGACAAAGGAATTTTCTTCCAAAACTGCCAATTTTACACCAAGGTCTCATAAGATGTACATGTTAAAACAACAGATCAAACATCAAATGAAAATAAATTCTCAAACATCATAAATAATGCATTCAAAACTGTAAGGAATTGACTGAACTTGTGTACACGCGAAATTCATAAAGTTAAGTAGGAACTAGTTTCAGGCGAAAACAAAGCGCACTGCACTCTGCGGAAAGACCACTTACCCTTCCGCGTCGTAAGCCGATGAATGTTTTGTGTGAATAAAACCAGGGCTCTATGCTGATGCACACAACCAGAGTCAACGCAGTAAGGCGCACTGCTATCTGGGAGAGTACAAGACGCCGGAGAGAGCACTGACTGGGCGCTCTTTGATTTCAAAAAGATTTCTATACATCGACATTGACGTCACATTTCTATACATCGAGTAGCATCTCAAAGATTAAACTTACAATGCAATTTGGTAACCGAGATATTTTACGTCTGCAAATTTGGAAAAAATAAAAAAAAAACAATTTTTTAATGGTGTAATTTTTAAGTTGCACGATACTCAGCATTGATCTTGAACATAAAATAACAACACACACACACACACACACATATTATGTATGTTCATATGAACCACACGAGGGACGTTAAATACGTTTCTCTACCTCTCAGCATCGTACAACATTGTTGGAGAATTGATCGTGCACGGGCAAGTTGGGACTTGTCTTGGTACAGTTCTAGAAAGAAAAATTAATCTCGCCGTCTGCGGCGAAGTTCAGCCTCTCAATGGCGGAGCCTCACAAACAGCTGCAACCAATCTCAAAGGGGGAGAAGTGGTCTAGCAAAATTACGTCGTAGAAAATGGCAGACGTCGCTAGTTCAAATGTGGAAGTATTTCCAAATAAAAATACATAGAATAATACAATTTTATGAACATGAAAGTAAAAACATTGAAATATATATGAATATATACGTTTAACCACTGTTAACACAATTCTTTTTGAAGAAATTATGTTGATACGACTTAAATTCGGGGGAAAAACTCATTTTAGAACATTTCGATTCTCATACACGTTTACTTTCAATATTATTGTTTATAAATAATCCAAGATCTTTACCATACAGCCAGTTTCCTATAGATTTATCGATAAGAAAACTATTATAATTGCAAGTTTGCAATTGTTCATATGTTTAGGAAATTTGCAAAATAGTGTATTCCTTGAATTGATAACTTTTAGGAAACCATTTAAAACACAAAGCAGCAAAATTAAAAGATCAAGTTCATATATGGTATTTTAACAACAAATAAAGCAGGTCTTAGTAATAATTTTGCTTCTCTTGAAAAAAATTGTTATTTTGCAACATTCACCACAAAGACAATTTTGGGGACATAGCACGACAGGAATTGCACAGATTTCGGAATTGTTTATAAAATTGTTAATAGTTGCAAAATTGTTAATTTACAGGTTTCTGCATCTCATGGCAACTCCTATTTTTTGGCAGTCAATCCATACGCAGTTCCCACGCAAGTCTTTTCTTCAGTCCGTTTTAGAAAGGGCTCGTTTCGTGTCTCCGTTACAAACGATTGAAGTTCCTAGCGGGGTGCAACGGACATGCGGCCACAACGCTAGAATATATTACCAAGATCATAGTTGCTAGTTAGATATCCCTGGTTTTCAGCTCTCTAATTTTTCATTTTATTCTAAATACTTTGGGTTCCCTTTGTTTAACAAATACCGCATACGTTTTAAAAATACTATAAGAGGTGGCTACCGACCAATCCTGAAGTTGGGACTAAGAAAGAGGCAGCAATTGGCTTCCAGAAATACATCCCCCTGAAAACTGCCCCCTTCCTCCACGCGAAAAAGGTGGAGCTAGTTGTAAGCCCGGTAATAAACGAATGATAACACTCACTTGCCGGGAAACTTGGAGTGAATTCTTCAGATATGAAATTGTGAAAAATAATTAAAATTAAATATATAAGAAAATGAAATGATGCAGATGGAAAGATACCTTGTGAGTTTATGGCAACCCGAACGAAGAATGTGAACTCATGAAAGTGGTAAAGTGGTTACACGGAATGTTAGTTGTTTTAAAATATATTTCTTTAAAAAAAATTTAAAAAAAAACAGGCTACAGCCTAAAAAAGAAGAAACAGTAGTATTGCATATAATCATATATTGGTATATATATTCACATGTATTCACACGTTCCCAACATGTAAATGCATTGTTATAGCATTCAGAATTTCATTCTAACTAGTAGGTCCGCCTTTAGAAGCAGATAGCATCAGCATGGAGCATTCGAAAAAGTAATAATACTGTTATAAGTAGTGATGTATTGACATATCTTTATTTATGGATATCTTTAATTCAAAGAATGTGATCTTACGTATGTATTTAAGTAAATTTAGTTCAGAACAAATCCTAGAAGCTTTCTTTTCCATTCGACACTGACACGCCAAAGCTTTTGACACTACCCACAGAATCGAAGTTAACGGTTTGAGGTCATCGTTTATCATGGAAACTTGAGTTCTTGCAAATGTTCTAAATACGTAAATGCCGTAGTCATCTTAATGAAACACAGAAAATCTCTGAACATAGGAAAGAATCAGTCGTCATTTCAATAACAAAGCCTCCGCTACACAATAGTCATAATATCCACAATTTCGTAAACTTGTGTTCTTTAGAATGTGCCCTGTTTCTTTGAGTAAGAAACATTAACACAAACATTAAAACTAAAATAACGATTTAGGACGAAGAAATTAGGATGATGTTTACTTCTCCTTATAACTGAATGGGTAAAACCAGAATGTATAAGGGACATTTTATAAATTCTGAAAAAAACGCGTTTATTTTAGGCTATATGTCAGTGGCAATGTATTTTCGTGGTATTAAAGAACAACTGAAATGCCGAGGTTTTAATGAGGAAACGAAGTACCACGGCTTAGTAGTTGACTTAAATAAACAGATTTCTTAGAATTTATAAACTGTCACTTAATTCGTTCTGGTTTTCACCCATTAATTTGTTTGTAGACATCACATCAGCTTAGTACTATTGGCAATGAAATTGTAGTATTTTATTGAAATAACTATTTGAATATTTTCGGTTTGAATTAAGCAAATATAGCTAGCTAAATTTGACGCAATGATAAGTAAACATTTCGAGATTTCCTCATCGAGAAGTTTTCGTCCTTATTCATTCGCTCAGAAAACTGCACCACTTTGATTGATCATCGATCAAGTTAAATAGAGTTTCTAATGTTTATATTATATATGCAATAACATTACAACTCCACTCTGACGGTCAGGCTTAGTACTATTGGCTTCTGTAATTGGTGTTCTATGTTTACGTATATTCTGCGCTTTGGTGTGTGGAAGAGTATTTTTTAGTTTAAATATTTATTTATTTTTACTCTTTCGTGACAGACGTACGGAGTAACAAACGTAGTATTTAGAGAGGTATGTAATGCTATAGTAAATCGATATCGAGATATAAACAGAAAAACATGTTTATTGGTCCACAGTTACCAAGAAAGTTGTTTTTGTTTCAGAACGTCCGTCCGCCCAGTGATCTGTTCGCCTGTCTGTTTGTCAACAACATTAGTGCCTAAACTAAACCGATTTTCTCCAAAAACAATATTCCTCAGTCGATAATGCTGGCTACATCGTTTTTGATTAAACTACCGTTATTCGATAGTGTAAAGGCCATGTAAGAGAATGACACAGGTCTCAAGCTCGTTGACCCTAATTTTTCGAAATTGGAAAAACAAAAATATTTTTCGGCGCCTTCCTACAACTACAATTATTAAGATACATTTTTCAATCAATTGTGTTCATAAAACACAGATCTAAAAATTATGTCATTTTGAATTTCTTGAAAATATGAGTACTTTGTGCGAAATATTCTGTCAAACATTGTCAATATTTGTTTTAAAACATTTTTTCTTAAAAAACGACACAATTTTTTTTGTTAAATTTGGACTTTAGATAGCGTAAAGAACGCTTAAGAGAATGGCACCGGTCTCCTGTTCCTTGAAAACACTGATTTTCGGAAAATTGAAGAAGAAAAAATGAAAATTTTTTTGGCATTTTCCCACAACTGAAATTGTAAGATACAATTTTTAAATTAAATGTGTTCATCAAAACCGATCTTCAAATAAGGATACGTTGACTTTTTCGAAAATATGAGTATTTTAGAGTATTTGTGGGTTAAAAGTAGTCGCCCGCTCCGAAAATTCTACGCTTCGTGAACGTAATTTCGAGGTGTTTTGAGGCAGTTGGATGCTGCGTAAATTAGAATATGACAGGCGAAACATCGGCCTCTATGCCAACGACACGGCGTCACTCGGACAGCCTACAAGTCATGAACTCGAGCCGCGGAAGCCTACGTGTAAATTAGAATATTCATAGTATTTCATGTTTCATTGTTCGATTCTTACTTTCGAGATTTTGTTAAATGTTTTCAAAGCAATCTTTTAGAAATTATTTAAAACGTTTTTCAAAACAGTATATGAAATATGTAGTTATAGGTACACGCCGAAAAAAATGATTTTCTCCAATTTTCAAAAAATTAGTTTTTTTAACGAACATGAGACCTGCGCCATTCTCTTAAACGCCATTTACACTATCCAATAACAAACTTTTATAAAAAATGGAGCATTTTTTTGAAAATTTTGTAAAGTTCCAGGGGCTTGGTGTCAAGTACCATCCAAAATTAAAAAATCATTTTCAAATTCAAGAGGCGTCAACATTATTCAGACCGATTGGGAATATCAATTTTGGAGAAAATCGGCTGAACGGTTTACCCACTAGCGTTCATCACGGGCAGATGGACGGACGTTTTGCCGGTAATAGATTTTTCGGTAGGAAGAAGGTACGAAACATAGATTCAGGCTGCACTACGTGTTACCTTTTTCACCCTGAAAAATTTAGCATCTGAATTTACCCACTTTTTCATTTTCAGTGCCCTGTAATAAGAGTTTTTCTGCCGATACATTCATCGTTCTTTCGTGCAGCTTTACATAACTTTCTACCGCGATAGCAATAGGGAGAAAAATAAAAATTGCTAGACTTCAGGGAATATCAGATTGGAATACAACAATGGCTTTCGGCGTCGCGACTCGCGAATGATACTGCTGGAAATAAACAGCCCAAAGCGTTAAAGCATTCTGATGGAAAATAAGATCTCCAGTGCAACAGGTAATCACTAGATTCTAAACAGCAAGATTTAATTGAAGAAAAAACACCTTCCATTGACACAGTTTTCCCTTTCTGTTTATCTGACTACATAATATACAAACAATAAAAAAAAAACTATTATTTTCTCGTTTCATTGGTAATGGTCACGTAATATATTACACCTTTTACCTCATTAACACTTCATTTTTCTAATAAAACGTAACGAAACGAAAGTTGAAACAAGAAAATATAAATAGACATTGAAAACAAAAGTACATGTAGAATTCCACGTATACAATTCATTTCAAAGTCATTAACAGTGGTTAAACGTATATATTCTTGTATATATTTCAATGCATTTACTTTCATGTTCATAAAAGTGTTTTATTTTAAGTATTTTTATTTGGAAATACTTCCACATCTGAATTAGAGACGTCCGCCATTTTCTACGACGTAATTTTGCTAGGCCACTTCTGCCACCTTTAAAATTGGCTGCGGCTGTTTGTGAGACTTCGCCTGCAACGTTTCGTCATGACAAGGCCTGCCCAAGCCGTGGAAAACGACACGAAGACAGAGATGGCGCGGTTAATTTATGTTGCCAGAGCTGTACGGTTCGGCCTCAGTTATAAATCAGTCTGCCGTAAGTTCTTGATGTGAGCTGCTGGCAAGTGCGGTGCCCGTGCGGGTCAACAGAGAAAATTACAGGTTTCGAACATAAGTGAGAAAATAAGTCATTTTGGACACTGTGGCTTCGTACAACTTAATCATACTCTATATATGCCAGTCATTGGCGCACAGTAGCACTCTGTCACGTGTCATAGGCTGGCTCAGCCCGCCCTACGTTTGTGGACAGTCCGCGATCGCTTAATTCGGGAGTTGGTTGATTTCCAATTAGTCACCGTGGGTGCCTGATGGTCGGGGCTTCCATCCTTGGGTTCGGCGGAGGAGCAAGAGGGAAGAGCGCGGCGACGCTGGAGCGCGGCCGTGGTCTTGGCTGCAGCTGTACGGGACAACCCGCCCCTACCCGTCGGTCAACACCACCACAAGCTGGGCGTGTTCGACTGCCACGCCAACAACAACCAGAGTAATCATTTGCTTTGCTCCCGCTAAAATGCGGTAGGACAGTCACTGAGTGAAGCTAAAAGAAAGATGCCATCAGCATCGGTTTTCATGGCGGCCTACCAGCTTATTTAGTTTTGTGTCGAGCTAACCATTAAATTTAAATTTAAAAGAAAAAAAGGTCGTATGTGTCTAATTTGTAAAAATGTCATGTAAAATCACCTATCATTCATGCTCATCATCTTAGATATTAAATGTTTTAGTTGTTAAATATAAAAATTTAAATGAGTATAGTATTGAAAACCTCATCCCCGCTTCCAAAAGCCACGAGACGTTTGGGATATACAGGAACGCGCTGTTTCCTGTTATACCTGGGAATGCCGCTAAGCGCGCCGAGGGAACGGAGGAATGCGCCTCCTTTGTTCAGCGCAACCCACGCCGCCCGCTCCCTCGTGACGCATGGGGAAATACGCCTCCCGCACCCCCACACCGAGCAACGGAATTACCCGCGCCCTGTTCTTAGAATTTACGTGACGGAGGTTACTTCGGAGAAAGTTGCCGGGGCACAGCTTTGCCGCTGGCGCCGTGATAGGCGGAGGAACCACGGGTGCCGCGACGACCAATTGCGATGTGAGATGCGGGGGAGGAATCACGTGACACGCGAGCTCTTCCTGAGGGACCGCCGAAGAAGGCTCGATCACTTGTTTCGGATGCAGCGAGGAGGCCACTTGTTACGGAGGCAGCAGGGGGATCACTTGTTTCGGAGGCGGCAGGGAGAACACTTGTTTTGGAGGCAGCCGCGAGAACACTTCTTTTGAGCCAGCGGGGAGAGCACTTGTTATTTTTATTCGGAGCCGGGGCTATCCGAGCCTGGTCGCCCCAAATGCCACGCCGCCTCGCCCACATCGCAGCCCGACTCGCGTGACGGAAGCCGAACTATGGGACGGGACACCACATGTGAGTGCCTGACCGCAAGAGCAAAGTGAGTACGAGCCGGGGCGTGAAAGACATGACAACGAAGCGATCCGCCATCGCCCGGGCGCGGCCCTGCCGCCTGCCCGCGCTGAGCAACGCCGAGGCGCCGTCCGGGCGACGCACACCGCCGGCCTAATCTGGTCACTGTGGGCCGCCACCGCGGCCACCGAGTGGTCGCCACAAAGGAACCTGGGGCAAGCACCGACCGTGGCTGCCCGCCGCCAGACCTGCCGGGCGCTGGGATGCCCGAACGCCGCCCCTGTAAGCTGAGTCACGACCGCCCGGAAGAGCGAAAACCACGGAACTAAAATGAACTCTGGCCATGCCGGCCTTATTTAAGTTAAGATTAGTTGTAAGTTAATTGTAAGTTTTGTTCTGGCATTGGGCTTCACCCGCAATGAATTCAAGATTGATCAAAGTAATATTAAGAAAATGCCTCAGTCTTTCTCTCCAGTAGTTAGGCAATCACGCATGCCTCCCTCTAGGGAGTCTGCCGACGAAGCAGCCGGGCAAAGCTGAATCGCCGAAGGAAATCAGGTAATCGGGTGAGTCGGTGGTTACAATAAACACAGGAATTCTTGCAAAAATGAGGTAATCGTATATGCTATTACACTTCGATGAAATGACAACAATCCAGCGAGACAAATTTTGTACAACAATACATTCTTCCGCCAATAAATTCATAAACATCAATGCGCAGCTTCACCACGAAAAATGCATTATTCCACAGATGACAAAATAAGCTAATATCTAAATATCAATTAAAATGAGTTATAAACAACTTTTTCCTGTAATGAACCCTAAGAACATGTGTCGTATGTCGTGACGAGGTGTACGTACGGTCGGAAGAAATAGTTGAACAATTTAAGTATGATAAATAAAAGATGTTGTCTAGTATCAACAATTTATGTGGCTGATGATCGTTTTGATCGCATAGCGATCATCCTCAGAGCTAAAAATCGGAATAAATTATATTAATACATGAATTATAAGTTTATACAAATATTATATACAGGATGTAGACATTGCATGGCAGATGCGAAAGCAAACTGGGTCGTATATACCTTGCAGCTTCCGGGCCGAAAACAAAGTTCTGCGGATTTTTGAGTGTGTGTCTTGTTTAAGAACAGAGCAGGTCGGCAGCGGGTGGGGGCGGGGTGCGGGTGAAGTGTCGTAAGACGCGGGGGTGCCGGTGGAGGCTTGAGAAGCGGTCGGGCGAGCGAAGTCCAGTGGAGTAGGGGGAGGGGTTAGGGTGTACTTTAGGCTAATTTTAGCAGAGGTGAAGAGAGTTCAGGGATTTGTGGGTTAAGACACGCCATGCTCTGTTTTTTGAGGATGTTGTGTATATGTAGGGATTCTAATTTTATTCTGTTCCAGTACCTGCTTTCAATTTCTAGAATTCGGAAATTTGTGTGTTTATCAAATGTGTGTTTGTTTAAATTCAGGTGATCCGCGAAGTGTGAGACTGTGGTAGTGTTGTTTTTTCATGCTTGTTCGTGTTCTTTGATTCTCTGTGTGAATTTTCGGCCTGTTTGTCCTGTGTATAAGGAATTGTAGTTGTTGCAAGTGAGAGCATAGGGAGGCATGTGGGATTGGGTCTTTAGTGTTAGAGAGTGTTTTATGTAATGTATGAGTATTGTTGAAAGAAGTTTATTCCGAATTTTAGCTGAGGATGATCGCTAAGCGATCAAAACGATCATCAGCCAAATAAATTGTTGATACCAGACATCTTTTATTTATCATTCTTAAATATTAGAAGGTATCTACCTGACCAGCGATCTAATTAATTAATAGTTGAAAAATACTTGAATACTCGATGATCCCCACAAAATAATTTCTTATTTCACAGATAATGCCATACTTTAATAACATATCAACTTCCACACGTTACACTCTTTGCAATTTAAAGGAACGCTCGTTAATTTCAGTAATGCAGGTTGTCGCTACGAGATATACACGCTCATACGAAATTTTTCGTAAAACATGAATCGACACGCAGCCAATTTTTCCATTAATTTAATGAATATTAAATAAGCTAAATTTTCTATAAATTTGGAGGTGTTAAATATAACTTTTATACAAGATATATTTTATACCTTATTACTTCGAATGTAAATTATTGTATTCTATATTAAATTAACATTACTTTTAATTTATTACCACCAACAGTGATTGAAAAATATAGTAAAAATTATATTAGAGCACGTTTTATAAATATTAGAAACCACGGCCTACTACCTCCTCTAACGCCACAATAGCAATTACCGCACACTGCCGGTACGGGGATTAGGCTTCATACTTTTACAACAGACGTAAGAAACATTCCTCTTTCGGCTGGGATGGTCAGAAGTTACCAAAACAAACTTTTATTTTTGAGGCTTTGGCCAGGTTTTCGCCGTCTGGTCACACCGTGCGTCGCTGCCGGGATTTCCTTGTGTGGAAATGTTGTCCACATAGTTGCCAGTGGGCCGAGGCGGGTGTGGGTGGGACGGTCGGGCTGGCACATAAATAAGAGGAGCGGTGCCCTGGATGACGCCGGCCGCGGTCCCTAGGTGCAAAAATCCTTGTGTTATCTGTACTAAAAATAAATTTCCTTTCTATATCTTCCTTACAAAGTTTTCCGAAATGTAACTCCCGTGACATCTCTCCATAAAGGATACCTCCCTTCAAAATGTAATTTTTAGAATGAAGTTTTTATCATTAAGTTTATATTAACCCAACAATACAAATGTAGAGTGAGAACTGAACTTTGTAAAGCCAGCAAATGTTTATAACAAAAAAACGGCGCGGGAGAGAACAGGAAATTGCTCTCGTCTTTCCGATCTTCGCTACCATTAGTGAGCTGGTATCTGTTACCAAGAACACAACTGCCTTGAAAATAAGCGCTCGCGGCGTCTTTCGCTTTTAGAAGTACATTTACCAAAGATAGGCGAAGTATTCGTCGATAACAAGTTTCTATTAGTTTTGAAGTCTGGTATATAGCAGATCAGTATGTTTGTTGTTCCTGCTAAGCACGCTTGCTACTATTCCAAAAGTATCAAGAAGTGCATTGCTATTATAGTGGATACATGGAAAAGGTGGTTTCATGGCGGGCGGAAATGTATTTTTGGTCAATGTTGTGAATAAGTGGTAAGCTGTGCCTATTTTTTATTATAATATATATTTTACAACATAAAACACTGTAACTCTTGAAAAAATGCGGGAAAAGACAGAAAAACTATTCAACCCTTTCTTCAGCAAGTGTAGTTACAAGATGAAGACAAGAAAAACCGACTTGTGCCGTACGCTGATTGCCGTAAACTTTCCTATTTTAAAACTTTAAAAAATCCAACGGCAAACTTGAAAACCAACAAAATCCAACTTGAAGTGTAATCCTTTCTTGACAAAATTAACAAAATATAAATTTTCACAAGAGTCGACTCTCAGAAAATATTATCTAACTCCGCAATATGTTTTTGCAATTGAAGAAATGCGATTTTTTAAGGGAATTGGGTTCATCCTTAATGTAAGTTTTATGTTTAAATTTGAAAATTGAAAGCATTCTTGAGCCTATTATCAACTAAAATGCCTGTTTCCTTGTCGGTTCTTTAAGGTTTTAGGTCCTTTTGGCCTGCCTATTTTCAACGATGCCTATTTGCCTGCTTATTTTCTACATTTTTAGTGCCTACATGTCCGAGCTCTAGAAATCTTATAAAACGTTAAGTATACGAACATTAATACATAAGTAAATGAAACTAATAGATATTATCGATAATATAGATCGGCACTTCACTTAACCTTACACATGTGTTTACGCTAACAATATTTCTGAATGCGGGTTTTAATGCATGACAGACGTAAATAAAATTCAACTGGATTGCTGAACGGCTTAAAGCAGCGTTACCGTTAAACACATGGGTGCATGTTTAATTTGGGCAAACATTTAGAGTCATTTTATATATTTTTTTTGGAAAAAGTATAAGCTTCATGAAATATACACCCAAAAATCAAAATATTCGTTTTAACATGCAGAGCCTCTAGTTCGTTCAAATCGATCGGGGAATATAAGTTTTGAAAAAAATTGGTTAAACGGTTTAGGTGCTAGTGTACATACGGACACACGTTTTGCCGTCAATCGGTTTTTCGGTATAAGTTTTAGAGAAAATCGGCTGAACGGTGTAAGGTCAGCGTTTGCCAACTGGAGACAAAATGAGGTCAGAGCAGCCTCCGTGAGAAGGAGCTCGAAGAAGCAGTCGAGCAAAGGGGGAAGAAAGGCATCTACAGACTGCGGTCACCTCTGACGAAAACCTTGGCAGTGTTTCAGGCAACTTGAGTGGGACACCATCTACGCCGGTTAATTTTCTTTCCATTTGGTAAGAATGGTTTCTTTTCATAGATACTTAAACAATGGCGAAGTGCCAAGTTTGTTTGAAAGAACGGCAGTATGTTCTAAATTCCAAACTACAGATGCAACTTTGCGACCCAGAGAAACACGAGACATTAAAATAAATTCTGAGAATTGAGAGATAGCCCGCAATCATGGGATGAGTAAAGGATTTTGCACAATTCCACACCCTACCGGGTACCTCTTTGTTAGCATTAATTATTGTTTCAGAAGGAGATAATTCGTTATATAATATAACATAGCATAAAATATTGTCGTAAAACGTTAAAAATGTATTTTCCAAAAATGTTATGAAACAGAAGGCTAGAAGTGAAATTACAGGACTGGTTATGACAAAGAGTCGGATATTGCATGAAGTTATGTAAAAAAGTAGGATCTATTAATTTAACTTTTCAAATTGTTAGTGAATCATAAACATTCTAAATAACAATTCCCATTCAAAAAACCTAATTATTTATTTTCCATGCGAACCTCCCCCCCCCCTTCCGCACCATCATTGGGTCACTGTGTATCCGCCGCCGCGTCGGGCACTTCCTTTGACCCGCGTCTTGATCCGGAGCAGGAGAGCAGATTTCTGTGACGTCACAGAGCATTGCGTTGGCAAGCTCTGGTTTAGGAGCTATAGAGATATCCAGAATAATGTCACAACGATTGGTGGAAAAGTGTTATATGGCGACCTCTGCCGTCAGCGTAAGCGATTCCTAGAGAATTACTAAGTTTTTGACTGCATTATGCAGTTGCCGAGGTGCGTGTGACTCATTACATTTGTTATTCACAATGATTTTTGCTTCCTTTCGGTTTATACTCTGGCTTCGAATTTCCTCGCAAATTGTATTAAAAAACACTTTTATCAACACACGTCAAGTCGATATCATTTCTTTTTGAAAACAGTTCGAATTATATATCATCATAACCTTAGAGATGATGCGAAGGTGCTGCTTTATAATAAAATGAAATGAAACATTTGGTTACATGTGCCCTTTCATCGGTTATAAAATTGCCAACGAATTTTGAGCCTTTAAACTATTAGCGTAGAAGTCACTCCTTCCATACATTTTAAAAATTTGGCTTTTAAAATATTAATTTTTGAAGTTTGTATTAATTATTAAAATCGAATCCCACCTAGAGAGTATATGACCTTGCCGTTGGTAGTGGAGTTTAAGGACCTCCGTGATCCTGAGAGCTATGCCGGCTGTAGCATAGCTACTGGTAGGGCCTCCCTTGCCGGACAGGTCAAAGGGGCTGGATCAGACGAAGTACTCCAGAAGAGGGCCTCAACAACAGTTCCGGTGAAGACGTTCTTCGTCATGGCGTAGAGGACCTCAAAAATGCCCTGTATCTCGGTGTTAACGGAGGTCCCTTTCACAGGGATGCTTGTGAAAACTTCAACGGCCGGTGCAGCAGCAATGAAACAGGGGTAACAAGCGGAAGAAGCAACCGTTTTCATTGGGTTAGTATATAGAAAGGCTTGTCCTCATGCCGTAAGGTGGTAGGCCCACCACGGGACATACTCTACGCATGGATAGCAACTATACTACTGCTTTCAATCAAGATGATAATCAGCAAGATACGATAACTCAGCAACGGAAAAGGATTAAACGACTTGGAATAGCGGCAACATTGAGATTGGCTGGAATGATCGAGGCCTAATGAATAAAGAGACCTTGGTGGAGCTTCAATTAAGAAACATGAACATCGATATAACCGTCATCCCCGAAACAAAGAAAACACTGAAAGAAACTATTGACCTAAATAATCATATAATATTCTATTCTATTCTGGTATCCCTCAATCACGAGGGCTTCATCTGGTGTAGCAATTCTATTGGCTAATCGATGGAGGAACAGTACAAGCTACAATTTTGTTAACGACCGTATTATAATACTGCGATTAAAATAGAAAAGAGGATATCTAACAGTGATAGGTGTGAATGTCCCCAGAAGGTAAGAAAGAAGAAAATGAAAAGCTTTATAATACCTTATAGAAATATTTGAACATGACCTACAGAAATGACTTTATTGCTATCTGTGGGGATGTAAATGCGCCAGTCGGAAATATGCCAATTCCGAATATTGTAGCAAATCAAGGAGAAATGACACTTAATGAAAACGGACAATGTCTCAGAAATTTTGCCACCTTCTACAACTTGAAAATAACTAATACCTATTACTCTCACAAAGATATTCACAAGTATACTTGGACAGGGAGAGGGTTCCGATCTATTATTGACTACATCATTGCTAACAAGAAGCTTGCCATATCTATAAAAGGCACCACTATCTAGTGAAATCAGTTCTTAATATCCCAGAAAGATGGTCTCATAAGAAGCAAAACTTTCAAGAGAAACTCAAGAGCACCTACAAAACATTTGCTGAAAGAAGAAAGTATAAGGATATTATACTCCTCACGTCTCTGGAAATACAGGAAAAACCGTTAAGTAGAGACGATGATACAGAATGGCAAAATACCAAGGAAGTTATAGAAAACAAAAACACTAGGTGCAAAACGCAAATATAAAAATAATAGTACAATGCTCAAGAAATGGAGTGAGGAAGTGCAAGACCTTGTGAATGATAAAAAAGCTTACTTAAAATATTTGCAGACCAACACATTGGAAGATCGGTTAGAGCATAAAAGGGGTCTATCGCGAAGAGAAAAATTAACAAATTAAAAAAGAAAAGTTGGAATAAGTACATCGCAGGCATAGAACACCATGTACTCGGTGTGCAAAATATGGCCTACAAAATAATGAAACATTTAAATAGAGATGAAAGACTAGCTATCTTGAATAAGTGAAGACGAATGGTTAACGTACTATAAAAACTTATGGACAGATACAGGAGAAAAACTCGCACTTATAGACCAGATGCCGAACCATCACATGTAGACCCAATTGAGCTAAAAGAACTAGAAGGGGCATAGGAAAGTTTCAAGAACAAAAAAGCCCGTGGCATAGATGGAATCAGTATAGAACTTTCTTAAATTTGCGTCAACAGAAACGAAAGAAAGATGTCTATATCTTTTCACCGGGACTACACGACTACACGTAAAATACCAGAAGAATGGAAAGTGGACATGATATCCATTTTCAAGAAAGGTAAAGGAGAAAACTGCAACAACTACAGGGGAATCAGCCTTCTGAACAAAGCTTACAAAATTTACGCTAAAATTATAACACGACGAATGGATGCCATTAACGAAGTTATTCTTGGCGAAAAACAATGTGGCTTCAGGAGAGGACGATCATGGGCAGATGGTGTCTTTGTAATGGAGCAGTTAATACAGAATCGTAGAGAATTCAACCTACCTGCATTTTCTTCGTAGATTTTGTAAAAGCTTTTGACTTCGTGTTCGGGAAAAAGTTGTGGGAAATTCTTAAGATTCAGGGAATTCCAAACCTTCTGATAAAAGTTATGAAAAGCTTGTATAGTCATAATAAACTATGTATTGACATGGGAACAAAAACTGGGAGAAAAAAAGCGATAATAGAGGAGTAAAACAACAATGCCCACTGTCCCCTGCACTTTTTAGTTTATATATTGATAATGCCATAAAGATGTGGCAGAGACCTTTATCAAACGAAAACAGAGTTTCTGTTCCGGCTTAAGAATTTTATTTGGTGACAAAGAGGATATTTTGGAAAACTCAAGAGGGTAGGTTGCAGAATGACATATATACCTTGCAAAATATATCGCAGAAATCTAAAGTAATGGCTTTTGTGGGCAAATATCATTTTAGGTGCAAAATAGTTGCAGAAAACATCACACTAGAACAAGTGTCAGAATTTAACTACCTCGGATATAACATCTCTTATAGAAGAATAACATCCAGAAAAAAATCAATAAATTTCAGGCAATGTGTGAACAATAAAAAGAAACCTTAAGAACAAAGTAAGAGAGGAGACAAATGAAATTGTACAAGGTGATGGCGGTTCCTGTACTTCAATATGGTTGCGAAAATTGGAGCAAGAATCGCTCTGACTGAAGGAAAATTGAGGCTGCTGAAATGAGACTTTTAAGATCTATTGCAAAATATACGCTTCTAGACCACATAAGAAGCGAAGACACCAGACACGAACTGAAAATGTTCAACTTCAATACGAGAATACAAGTACGAAAAGAAAAATGGTTCCATTATATCTAATGAATGACTGGTGAGAGACTATCAAATAAGCTCCTCCACAACGCATCTGAAGGAACTCGAGATCCAGGTAGACCTAGAAGATGGAGAGACGATCTTCTCGGCAACGGGACAGGCCATTCGGCCTAGGGCTTGATGATGATGATGATGATGATGATGATGGTGATTAACATCGAAATAAATATTACCTACATTAAAGTTAAATATTCGTTTGGAAAAAAATTCAGAATGTTCATAAACACAGTCCGACAAATGTTCGTAATTTTTCCCGGAGTGCAAAAACGTCCAATAGAAAGTTAACCAGAAATTAACATAATTTAACTATTTATTTTTCATTATATTTATTGTAATAAATATACGGTTATTTAAAAATATAAATAAATATTGCACTTTATTCGCATTTTTAAAACAATGCTTGCAATTTCCTATGCCGAATTCAATTTTTGATGGTACAATTTCAAGTCACGTGCTTAAAATATTACTTGTTATCTCCAATGATTTTAATGTTAACATGTTTTGTGAAACATATTTTCAATATGGTTTGCTTGGCAAGTTTTAATGATCATTTCATGTCATTCATTTCCTGCAATACAACTGATACGACTTGATAGTCCAGGTGGCAGAAGAAAACAGTTTTGGTAATATTTTGGCTTAGCTTTTGCACAAATAAAGTCTTGAAGATAGACAACATTTTAGTGGTGCATACATATTGTTATATGATCCTGTATTGTTACAACACGTTCATGCAATGCAAGTAAATGGCAACTTATTAATTGACAGCTATGTTCTTTAGTGGGTTGTTTATATTATTGCAAAAATGTGGAAAATCAACATAGGTTTCCACGTGAAACATCTGAGAATGACAGGAAATCTTATTCACTTCCTCGTTATTAGGGCCCAGCATTAGTTTTTTTTTTTTCCTCGAAATCGTACGGCGAAAATCGCCGATTTTAATACGATACGCCGTACGATTACAATTCTTACTCTTACTAAGTAGAGCAAGAAAGTAAAAATTAAGAAACAAAATTTTAACCAAGGAAACGTTCGAAATTTTAGAATCTTCAATTTTAAAAAGGATATGAAAAACTCGAAGTTAATTAGAATTGAAATTAAACAATTGAATGTATTTATTTACTTATGTTTATAGACACTTCCAACAACTGAAGTCATTGAGGCCTATGAATGACGATTAATGAGTACATAAAAGCGAATATGATGAGGTGAGTGATAACAGAGTAATGGTGGAATGAGAGGCGAAGGAAATAAGGAGAACTCTGAAGAAAATCTGCTGAGAGCTCGCATTACCCATCCCAGATTTACATGGTTTAGCTAAGGACTGCACACACGCCTCAGAAGTAGAACTTCTAGGCTGTAGGAAATAGAAGTAGAACTTCTAAGGCTGAACGATTTAACCGCTAACTTTGTTCAGAGACAGACGACGGACAGACAGACAGACAGACAGACAGACACAGACGTTTTGCCGTTATTCGATTTTTCGGTATGAAGGACTCACAAAACATGAATTTTGTCTACACCACGTGATAGCGGATTTTTATTTTCAAAATGTAACAACTGGATTTATCCACTTTTTCGCAACCAGAGCACTGTAATAAGAGTTTTTCTGACGAATATTCGCGTTTTTTGTTGTTTTTTTTTTAGCTACATTTCATAATTTTCTCTCTCTACTCTGTAGGAAGAAAGTAACTTTTAAAAGTTTTCAAGCAGAACTGAGAACACAATCACAATTAATAATGAAATATTTGTATTAGTGAGAAATAAATTAAAAATAAGCAGTCACATATGTACATTCTTATACAATATATATCTGGGAGTCACTATTACCCAAGATTTAAAATGGGATAATCAAGATGCTGCAGTTATTTAGTGAGTCAATAGTCTACAGGCAAGCCCTTTCTATATTACACCTCTCTAGAGTCAAATAAATGTACCTGACATACATCATACCCATACTCGAATATGCTACTGTAGTTAAATCTCCTTTTTATCAGAAAGCCAAGAGACTTATGTCACAGGAAGAAACCAGCATTTGCAAAGAACTTTGCCATCTTGATTATGAAGAATGCTACAGAAAATGTCACTTTTGACAATATAACAGAGATGGACTATTATATAAAATTATTAATGGATATTAAAATGACCCTGAATTCAACACCTTTTTGACTAGATCCTTTGATGACATGCAAAAAAAAATTGTTAAAACAAGGGATATGGATCGGGGTGTTTCCTTTTCATTATAAACACTATTGCCATTGTATACACTAGCAGAAGACTGTATTGAAAAGGAAAATCCCAACTCATTCAAGTACAGCTTGGACAGCTACAACTCCATGATTAACTATCATTAAAAGGACATTGAAAATATGATTACATATTTGTTTAATCTAATGATTTATAATTGACATAACATATATTAAATCACTATAGAAATATGTTTGTGGATTGGCGCAAGGGCCAACATCAATATTCAAAGTCTCACAGAACGAGTGGTTTTCTTGTTCATTAAAATGACAAAACAATCGTAGGCCAATGTAAAGTTTGGTAGTGAAATCAGATAGGATTTACTTTTGAAAGTGCCTTTCTTATACTGGAGGGGCTTTAAAGCATATATTTTCTCTACAAACCAAAAATCACTAAAAATATATTGGCCCTTCTTGCACCAAGCCAGACATATAACCAGTGTTGTAAGATGTAAGCATGTTGCTGCCATCAACAATAATAATAAAGATAACAGTAACAAAGATATTAAAAGCAAAATAATATTTCAACCACTTAAACAATTCTCAGTTTCATGGACCATAACATCCATTACTGATTTCGAAGAAAGATGACTGGTTAAGAGAGGGCCAAATTTATGGAAGCAGACAACCTACCTTAGATGAAGTTATTTATTTAACATAAAAAGTTTGAAACTGTGTATGACATGGGGGGGGGGGGGGATCAATATGTGCAGGTTTTTTTGGGCTCTAAAATCCCTACTCTAGCTCTTCTATTATACTGGAGTTGATTATTAATACCGGTAGCAATGAGCAGTTTTGGCAACACGAAATATTATCTCCTGCAAAATAAAAACTATACGCAATAACTGCTCACCTATTGATTTACTAATTTCTCAATGAAGTCTCATGAATCAGTTACTTAGCAAACAAATTTTAAGTAATGACAAGGAATCTGAATCCTACAATCATTAGAATGACAATTATCAAAAGACACCTCTTAAAAGTGATTGCAGATTTAAATAGGCTAATTTTGAAACTTCTTTGAAGCTCCATTAACAAAGGCAAAATTCTAGAAATACAATGATTTCACCTTGCACACAGTCTAAACAAATCATCCACAGTATCAGGATGATTCTTCAATCCATTTGTTTCTTGCAAAACTCTCATTGTTGGTGCTATGAACGCCTGAAGCATATCCAATAACCCCTGCACACAACCAGGCTCTGATCCATATTCATCGACCAGTATACTTCCAAGATACAAAAAACAACTGTGTTGATTCACCTGATAGAGCATCACAATCTGAAACAGAATATATAATCTCCATGAAACAAATCTTTTCAAACAAATTGAAAGAAAAGGAACATATCAACAAATAATAATAATAATAATAATAATAATAATAATAATAATAATAATAATAATAATAATAATAATAATAATAATAATAATAATAATAATAATAATAATAATGCCGATCAGATGGCCGAGATCGCTAAGGCAATAGTGCCGGAGTGGTTTCGGACCAGAAGATCGCGGGTTCGAGTCCCGCCTCGGGCATGGATGTATTTGTGTATTTGTGTATGTCTGTATGTATTGTCCTTTCACCCCCATCATCATCATATATCGTCATTTCATGTTCCATACCCCCAGGGCTAACAACCTTGGGGGATAAAAACCGGATCCAGCTTAAATGCTGGTCCCCCCAAAGAATTGTCGCAAAGCACCTGCCTCCGTGAGAATGAATAAAAACTGGGCCACGGTAAAGGCAGAGTGCTTGCCTGCGTGGTCCTAGTTGGCCGATCAACGAAAAATAAAAAAAAAAAATAATAATAATAATAATAATAATAATAATAATAATAATAATAATAATAATAATAATAATAATAAATAAAGTTCGGACCCTAGATTCGATGTTGAATTTCATTAAAAATGGCGGATCCAGTTTTTTTTCTAAAACAAGAAAACTTCTTTCGTCCAAGAAAACGGGTTAAATGTCGCTTCCGGGCGCACAATTCACTGCCGCTGGCACAGAAGCCATTGTTTAAGGCATCTAAAGCGTTGCCTCGTTACTCTTGAGTTATCGGCAGAGGCACCCAAAGGTGGAGGGGCAGATAGCGCAATCTGCCCATTGCATTTTGTCATTAAAAAATGAAGAGCTGCAACAGCCCTTACTTTCTCGCATCACTAACGGTTACATTAAAATTATAATTCCATAAAATTATTATTTCCGTTCAGATTAACACATTATTTTAGACATCACTTATAACAAGCATTACCTGTTGTAGCGCAATAAGCCCGAAAACTTGATCTAATACATAAACAAAAAAATCGATAATACCGTTCCATTTACATACAAACACCACCAAACCATGAGAAGTTATTTTGAGAATTTCAAACTGCGTTCACATTATTGCAATGTAACCTGATAACCGTGGTGTTAAGAGATTGGTGGGATCTTGCGCATCGTATCAGACTTCAGCAAATGGGCGTTAGACAACAGTGTGTGCCACAATATTAGCGGGAATTTTAAATATCAAAATTATCACTTACAAGCCATTGAAACAGATATATGAAGCACTGTTTTGTAAATATTGCATCGTTTATTTCAATTACATATTTGTGTTATTTTTGGTTGGTCACCGTTGAAAATTGCCACTTTATGCAACTTGCAAAATGTTTCTCAACACTACTCCCTCTCCATGCAAAATGGCGGCCAACGTCTGGTCTGTCTTTTAAACGAAGTGCCCGAGTTGTGGACAAGTGGTTCGTGACGTAGAACGCAGACGCGCAAAAATCGGTACACCGAAGGAGCCCACCCATCTCCTTTCACCACACTGATAACTCCTGAAAGATTTTAGCACAAGAAGTGCGGGAAATTCGAATCTGCAATTTCGAATATTCACATCCCGCTAAACTACTCACATTTTTAAAAATATGTACGTGATCACTTTTAATGAGCTGATTTTTTAGACAGCTTTCACTTCACAAAAATATATCTAATATGTTAGTACTTTTGCTATGCTAATTTTTTGTTGTTGCCAATATCCGAAAATGCAGAGTTTGCCGAAAATAGGACCAGCACCACTTTCTTTACGGTTCCTTGTTACATATGAGGAGACAAATTAAAGAAAAGAATTGGAGTCGCTTTACAGAAAATAATAATTTTTAGATATTTCAAAATTGTTTTTAGAAGGCATGTATGCTTCACGCAAAGATACGCAAATCTGCTCGTATTTTCGAAAAATTGAACATTAGTTTATTTCAAGATAAACAGATTTCATTAAGATAAACATTTCTATCATTAATATTGTAGTTGTGGAGAGACGCTGAAAAACTTTTCTTTTGCCATTTTCGAAAATCCAGGGAGTTCAACGAAAACTTAACCGGCACAACTTTCTCTACCGCCACTTGCTACACAGAAGGAAAATTATTGAGAAAAAAAATTGGAGCGGTTTTGAGAAAATAATCATTTGAAAATTGCCACAAAATCAACTATTTTCGAAAAAAAAATACATGAACATTTTCCATGATGTCTTTAAGCAACAAATTTTATTTTTTTAAAAAAAATCTCTGGCTTCAACGTTGCAGCTGTAAGGACACGCCAAAGTAATTTAACTTTTGTAATTTTCAAAAATGCAGGTACATCAACGGTAATGCAAATGCCCCTTCTTTAGGTGTATTTTGCTCTATCAGAGGGAAAAAATTGGAGCCATTTTTGAGAAAATTTTGCAAATTATGAGGCTTCACGTAAAGTACCCCCCTCCCCCGAATCAAAATATCCGTTTCAAACTCTCAAGGTCTCCAATTCTTTCAGATTGATCAGAGAATTTCAATATTTGAGAAAATCATCTGAACGGTTTTAGTGATGGACGAACAAATAAAACGCTCGATATTTCGGAAATAATGACCCACAAAACATGAATTCTGATTACACCCCATGTTAGAGATAGTAATTTACTACGTACAGAAATAATGATATCTTTACCAGTGCCCGACGACACGAGTTTTTCTGTCAAAACAATCGCCGATTTCAGCACAATCGCCGATTTCAAAACAATCACCGATTTCAGCATCACTACAATATGTTCTCTTTCTCGCAAAGTGAGAAAATAAAAATAACTGGATGTGCCATTCTCAATACAATTTACAAAGAATTAGGTGCATCTTTTGCCACGGTTGCTTAGGGACACCTGTATATTATAGATTGTTGCACTTGAAATAAAACATAAATCTGTTTTCAAAATTAGTCGATAGAAATTCCGTAACGGAATCGAAAATCTCAACTATACCTGAACTGGCTAAAAAGGTATTTTAGGGTTTATTATTATGATGAAAATAACTATTTTTAGTGTCACGATGTACTGGAATTTCTTAGAGTTTATATTTACTCTAAAATTAACTCAGAAAGTTTGATAGAAAATGTGTTGTATTTAATTTATTGTAGAATTAAATTTAATTAATAGAAAAATAGAAATAAAAATCCTTAAAGTGTGGATACAACTGACTTAATGACTTAATACCCAAACATAATTTAATTATTGAATTCAAAGGGTATGTTATGTAAGAAGAAACAAATTACATCGAAATAGAAAGAATAAAACTTTTTGAACGACTATTCCGGACGTGCAATTTTGTTTTCATTAAATTGTAATGACCTAATCCCTTTAACCCTTAATACTTTTTATATTTAGGGTCAGAGCCATTCTCTAAAACTTTGTAACTGTTGATTCATTTCGTTTTAAAAGCTTGTAATCTTCATTAGTCACTTGGACCCGAGCCATATATACATAATTTAGTGAATTGGATATAACTAATAGTGCTAAAACAATACACTTTCTCACCCCCCTAATAATGATTACGTAATACTATTTATACCGCAATTTCTCTCCGAATTAACACATCTCAGTCATTATTGTTTGTAAAACGCATGACAAATTGTAGAACATTAGGTGTGGGCCCCTAGTTCTGTAGTCAGCAGACTCACAAGACCTTCTGCAACAATACAAACATGAAAGACAAGGGACAAACAACAATGCCCACGGCGGGACTCGAACACGCGACCCTTCAGACAGAGGGGCTGAGTCAGCACACGCTTCAGTTGCCTCGGCCATCCAGGTCGGCGACAATATTATAACTGCGTTTCATGAGTTAAATCAGGCCTCAACAATGAGACGTAGTTCACATAACTACAGCTGCCGTCTCGCGAGGCGGGATGCCATTGTCGTATTCCAATGGTCGAATATAAAAGTGGTGGATTTCGTAGCCTTACAATAGGTAAAGTATGATAATCTAATTGTATTTATAAGTTTGCGGCTTAGATTTATTACTTTAAACACAATGAAATTCTTTCGCATTTAATTAGACACATTAGAGTACTAATTAGAATCAAATACCTGTTATTTTTCAAATAAATACGTGACTTAAATTAAATCATTTAATAAACTAACAATAAATGGATATTTTTTAGAAGATACTTCATACATTAGTCTGAGTTCTTATCTATTTATTTATTCTCATATTTACCACGCATTTTGATACGCATTCGTGACATGGCTACTATTAGCCATACACTTTCTACTCTATACATTTTCACATCCGACCTTCTGAAAGCTTACACACATATAAACAATAATTTAGATGTACATATCCTAAGGCTCGGAAATGTCCGAAACACAGACGGTTGGACAATAGGCAAAACCGCAGAAACTTCTAACCGTCCATCAGCGAAAGCAAAAACACAATAACGACTGAAAACAGATTTTCTACTTTAGATTATGACAATGAGTTTCTTTGCCTCCCCAATCCCCACTATCCCTTCTCATCACTGACACGTCCACACACAAACCAACGCAAACAGGCTGGCAAGCGCAAAGGAACAAAAACACGTAGTTTCGCAACCTGGCCCACATGTAAACAGGGACATTCCCACTGAGCCCATCAAAAAGGTACTGATTTTAGCAGACACCGGCGACAATTCTCCTCCCTGCACAGTGGGAAACTCCCATCCAAATCCTCAGTCACGGGTGTGTTTAAACCTAACGGGAGGTTTGCTGACGTGACCGCTGAGTTGGACACCCACACAAAAACTCTCACTAAACGGGATACAGTCATCATCATAGGAGGCCAGAATGACATCAATTTGGGTGGTCACTTTACACCTGAACAACATGCTGACAAACTACAACGAGCCGCCCAAAACACGAACATTATAGTCTTGACTCTGCCCTTCTGGTACAACAAATCAACACTGTGCAAAGAAATTAAACACGCAAACAACCAATTGAAACTGCATCTGAGAGACACACGTTAACTTATTTGAGCTAAACTTTCTCTCAGAAAAACACTTCACCCGGCATGGTCTTCACCTGAACCTTGTCGGAAATCATGCCTTCGGTAGCGAGATTCCAAAACACATCCTTTCACAACCTCGGCAGTGTCCTGCCCAACACCCATCCCCACCCACATCTTCAAGTTCTCTTCCATCCTCCGGTATCTCTTTGGACCCAAATACCTTATCTCTTGAACCAAATCCTTGTACTACCTCTCCCATTATTCATTTATCTACATTTGTCGCCCCTCCTTCCTCATCTCCTGTCACTGCAGGGGCACGATACTTCCTTCTACCAAGCACTCGAGATAAAAATGAGATAAATAAATAGCAACAACAGTTAAATGCAGCAGAGAAACATCCGTGTAGGTACATGCAAAAAATTCAAATAATGCATCATAATGAGAAATCTCTTTCAAATAAAATTGAATTTACCGAGGCAGCATTACAGTGTGATCGAGGTCAAATAGATGTTTTTTGCTTTACCGAACGTTGGTTGTCTCATAATGATCTAAACACATTATAATTCCTAGTTTTACCTTGCCGGATCGTATTTTAAAGCGAGGGAAGGAAATAAGGGCCTTGCTTACGGATGTTCATATATTTACGTAAGAAATGATATTGATTCTATTTTGACATAATTCAATTTATATGCAGTTGAAAAAGTTTTTGAAATAACAGTCGTACGTCTTACAGCGCTCAAAATTATCTTACTTTGCATCTACAGACCTTCAACAAAGCGAGCTTTAGATAATTTCATTTTCTTAGAAAATCTACAGATAAATCTGAACAAAATTAATATGCTATCTTTTAAATCATTATGTGGAGATTTAAATACTGATATTCTGAGCGAATCTCACGAAAGAGAGCAGTTTCACAATTTACTGCATTATTTTAATTAAATATTACAGTGAATGTACCTACCCGAAATACCTTTACATTACAAAAAGCAATAGATCAAATTTAGATTTAGAGTTATTCAGTCAAAAACAGTAAAAACTGTATGTGACGTAGGGGAGAAAAGATTATCTGCGCACGTTTTCTTGCGTTCCAGAATCCCTTCCCGACATTTTAACTATAAATAGTTGAAAGATGAGTAAAAGTTTAACACAAATAAATAAAAATAAATTTTAAAAATAGCAAGATTAGTAACATTTGAAAAATGGTAGAAAAGTAAAATTATGATTAACAAAATCACAATTAGATACGAAATAAAAACGACTAATCTAGGTTACAATGACCACGATGCACAAATTCTTACAATTACTAATAACATGAACACTCACAAATTATACACGCATGTGCAGAGCATTCACTAAAGTTGCCATAAAATTAATAACGGTCTACTTGCTGAAGGAATCATGGGAGACAGTTTATAACGCTGCTGACACAAATGAAAAACAATGTATTTTTCTCAACTCGTAACTGTCATTTCACTTTAACACATACACTTTAACTCTCAAAAAGAGAAAATTATTTCTTTCACGGAAAAATAATACTTGGATGACACAAGGTAAAAACAAACGTACGCTTTACTTTATTTCTAGACATCATAACGTACCACTCGGCTTGCATGTCTACTTCGGAAAATACAAAAGAATTTTAAGGAAAGTAATAGTTCAGGCAAAAATAATGAAAAAAAATTCAGGATATTTTGAACGTTAGTAACAAAACTAAAGCAATGTGGAATATCGCAAAAAATTTAGACATCATCTGGTTACTTAAAAGAGAATGTTGTTTTAAAGGATAATGAAAGAGAAAGAAGTAATCCGTAAAAAGTGGCAAATCTCTTCAACCAACACTTTTCTAGAGTTGCGGCTGAACTCCCGAAGGGACTAAAAGCGCAAAATTCAACATCGTTACCCTCCCAAAAAATGTTCGATACGATGTTTATTTCCGAAACGTATTCTAACGAAATCCCGAGAATAGTCCTTAAACTAAAAAATAAATATTGATCTGGTTTAGATGAATTTCCGGATTGTTTATTGAAAACTTGTGTACCGGCCTTTATACACCACTTAACTCACATTTTCAATGATTCTTTATGCACAGGAATATCTGCAGATATTTTCAAAACAGCAAAAATTAAGCCATTTTTAAAAAAGGGGACAAAAATGAAATTCAAAATTACCGATCAAATATCTTTTGTCAGGTTTCTCTAAAATATTAGAGAGGCTTTTCCATACGCGAATGGAAACTTTACTCAGGAAAAACAAAGTGTTTTCAGACTCCCAACATGGTTTTTGAAAATCTACGGAACTGCCATTTTTCTTTATTTAAAGATGGTGCTTCATCACTGGACCAAAATGAAGCACCCATTGGAATATTTTTAGAACCTTTGAAAGTTTTTGATGTTATTAACCATAACATCCTACCATCAAAATTACTTTCTTATGGAATTCGTGGTATCGCCCTAGATTGGATAACTTCGTACCTTAAACATTGCAGAGTAGAAATACCGTACTGGCACGAAAATACATTATTTACTTTTCTTTCCAATTCTTTACCAATTGAATATGGGTTCCGCAAGTCTCGATCTTAGGTCCTATCCTCTTTCTGTTATACGTAAACGATATGCCGTTGTCTATTAAAAACGGAAGAACGGTTATGTTTGCCGATGACACGAATGTTCTTTGCAAAAAAGAAACGATAAATAGTACGATTTCAGAAGTTTCAAATTGGTTCTGTAATGACAAATTAATAGTTAATGAAGGAAAAACAGTTTCAATGCATTTTTGCCTTTCAAATCAGCAATCGCATGCTCCATTGAAAATGAATAACATGCTATTAGGTGATGTTTGGGTAACAAAATTTCTAGGTCTGTCAATTCAGTCAATCCTCAAATGGAATGTACATATAAGAAAATTAAACACTACATTAAGTTCATTATGTCACGCATTCAGAATTATAGCAAATTCTGTCAGCCTTCATGCTTCATTGCATTTTGCAAACGTGCATTTCCGCCTGAGACATGACATAATATTGTGGGGTAACTCATCATGTAGTACACAGACCTGTAGTTTGCAAAAGAAAATTATTAGAATAATGAAAAAATGCCATCCGCGTGATTCCTGTAAGCCTCTTTTCATTGAGCTTGGAATCTTACCACTGCCTTGCCTATTTATCTACCAATCTGCTATATTTGTCAGAACTGACTTACTTCACGATGAAAACATATTTTCATGCAATTCTAATATTTATAATTACAACACAAGTAGTAAAAATCACGTTCATCAAGTGTCACAGCTCACTATTGTAGCGTCGTGTCGCGGTACAAACGGAGGCAAACGTGGCATTCGGCGGGCATCGCCGGATTTTGAACAAAGGGCGGAGTGACGACGCACTGGGACTTTATTAGTGGGGGAGTATTATTAGTGGGGGAGGAAATTAGTGGGTGCTTTACATGGAGCATTTCGAAGACTCTGCATTAAACAGTTCTCGTATGAAACCGACACATTGGTTTCGATACGTTGATGATACCTTCGTGGTTTGGAGTCACGGTGAACACTTGTTATCAGATTTTTTGGATCATCTCAATAATATACACCCAAGAATTCAATTTACCATGGAGATGGAAAAAGATAAACAACTTGCGTTCTTAGATGTTTTGGTCAACAGGAATCCAGATGGCTCCCTTGGACATAAAGTGTACCGGAAACCTACGCACACGGATCGTTATTTACACAAAAACTCAAATCATCATCCCAGGCAAAAACGCGCTATGATCAAAACACTTTACGACCGTGCTAAACGCATTTGCGAACCCGATCACCTACCCGAAGAACTATAACACCTGGAGAAGGCCTTACAAGCCAACGGGTACAAGCCCAGTGAAGTAAGACGAGCTCTTCGCCCGAAGAGGAAGACAGAACAAAACCACGCAGAAGATACTCTACTCGGTACTGTCTTCTTGCCCTATGTGAATAGGGTAACGGACCGCATAGGAAGACTGCTAGCTAGACACAGGGTTAAAACTGTCTTTAAACCCACCCAACAACTCCATAACATTTTACGTTCGGCCAAAGACCCCCAGGATCGTATGTCTTTAGCTGGAGTATACAGAATTCCTTGCTCTTGTGGTTCCGTATACATAGGTACTACAGGGAGAAGTTTCAATACTAGGTTAAAAGAACACAAAAGGAACTGCCGCCTAGGACATACTGACAAGTCAGCAGTCGCCGATCACGCGCTGTCGGGACGCGGACACGACATGCGCTTCGAAGCGACGGATATTCTCTCCACCAGCACACACTACTACAAGAGACTCCAAATGGAAGCCATCGAGATTTACAAACACAAGAACAATTTTAACAGAAAAGAAGAAGGAGAAAAATTAAACAGTACATGGTACCCGGCACTTCGTACGACCAAAACTCGGCAGCTAACCAGTACCGCTGACGTGGCCCAATCAGGTGCGAGAACAGGCGGCGCGCCCCAATCAGACGCGAGCGCGCGAACCTCGCCTTTCACTATGAATACAGGCCCCAGAGCCGCGGGAGCGTCAGTCAACGCGGCGCTGCCAACTAGGACACTTCGCCCCCGCCAGCAACGCCACTGAGGATGCCTGCCACAGTTGCAGGCGAAACGTATGGACAAGTTTCCATTGGACCACGGCCTTCAAGCCCGGAAACAACTGATTTTGATGTGGAAACCGGCCGTGAAAGCCTACATTGTATGTTAGTGATATATTGAATTAGTTTACATTTGTATTGCATTTTTTTTAAAGAAAGACTTAATATGTTTGTAACAAATAATGTACTTCAGTTTCCGGGTCAATGACTCCCATCTCTATCAGGTTTTTGTTAAGTTTCCCTGATCCATGGGGCAAATGCTGAGATGAGCCCTTGTTTTGCTTCAGGACGTAAATGTAGCTTCACTATGCGCACGTTTTGTTGAACTATTTGCTTGTAATGGTAAGAGTAGAGGTAAGGCGCGTTACTATTTTGTTAGCAATGCAGAAAAATCGTATCTGCAATTCGTTTACTGATGCAAATAAGTTTTCTATAACTCGGGAACGAAAATGTCTTGTTTTATCAAATATCGCTAATTTCACGCGTTTGATAGATTAAGTAAATCGGCTCGTACAAATCGATAGACAATTGATATGACGTGACATACGTTATAGAAATCGAATAAGAGTTGAAAAGCTGTTTAAAAGTTGTGAATTCGAAAATCACGTATAGACACTTCCGGATTATTTATCTGTATTGACTACATTTATTGAGTAGAAGTGCTTCAAATGATTTTCGATAAAGTTACTCGAATTCTCAATAGTTTTCTGCAACAACACATTAATGAGAGATAAGTAAAAAATTAAAATCCCTGCACTTGACTCGAACCCAGGACATTTTGGACCGAAGGGCTGAATCCGTACACGCCATTTAAGGACTTCATTCGCGTCGGACACGAGCTCCACACTTCTATAAATCATAAAGACATGACTGTTTCAGTTCTAGCATTAGGGAGCCGAAAATTTAAAATAATGTAAAAAAAATCCCTTGGGTGGCAAAAGATGGCAGGTGGGAAGAAAATAAGGCGTAACCCCAAAGATAGTCGAGACCAAAGAGATTAGAAAACGAACTAGTGCGAGAAATTCGGCGTCATTCCATTTCACCACTAGTACCTTTTTACCACACGTTACATACGAGGAGAAACTTTAATGAGAAAATTTAGGGTTTTGAGAAAATATTTTTCTTGGATATTGCATAAGTTTCAGCACTATTTAAGCGAAATCAGCTCGTTTTGTTTCAAACAATTGTAAATGACCTTTTTTTAAAGAGCTGATTTTTTACAACAGACTTTTTGCGATTTTCGAAATGATAATATATAGCTGAAAATGGGACCATACCTTCTTAACGGCGAGAAAGTAAAAACGGTCTTCACTGAATAAAATGTATACAAAACAATAAAAGGCACCTTTTTAATAATGTACATAAATTCATATTTAAAACGTGGAAGCACAAAATAAAGAGATGACTATTCTCTTAAATATTATGAGCAAAACTTTACTTCAAAATATCAAAGGTTTGAAAGTAGGAGCTCATCACTGTCCAACACATAGCCGGCTAAACAGTGCCTCCAGACGTAGAGATTAAAATTTCCACAATAAAAGATTGCGGCGGCGCTAGCCGAATTCGTTTACTAGGCTCCGTGAAGTCACGGAGGTTAAGAAAATTTGAGACTCTGGGGTTCCTGGTTGGGTGACGGCTAGGAACACTGGGATTTAACGGCATCGATCCCCTGGCCGAAGGGATAAAAGATACTGATTACAACAGGACGAAACTTGACAAAGAACTCTGTAATGATAGCAACTACGCAGTAACCGAGGATTACTCCAGGCAAAGCGCTCAACAAGTGTTAAAGAGAAGCGCTGCGTCAACAATTACAACAAAAAAAAAATTTCACAGAGAGGCACACCTGTATTAGTAATAGAAAGGGTTTCTTCAGTATGTGGTAACCCTGAGAGTAGGTGGTAACCCTGACAAAAATACTGGCAATGACTGATCTGAGGAAGTATTAAATTACTACTTCATACACGTTTATCCGGGATGAGAACGTCCGGCTTTACAGAGATCTCAATCAAAATCTAGTGAAATGAGGTGCTGTGCCACTCTAAGGCTGGAATTTTAAAAAAAGAACTTCATATCTCAAGTGAGCACAAGGAGGATATCAACATCAAGATTCAGGGTTGTCAATTTTGCAGTTCAGACAGCAAGCTTGTCCTATATGACCGGAAACCCAACACAAATTATGGCGTAGTACCGACACAAACGGTACATTTTATGCCGCGAGATTGAGTTTCACGGGCGTGTCAATGTCTTTGTCTTTTGCGCCTATGACAACTTTTTAAAAATTATACGTGGATAGGATAAAAATGAAATAGGCTTGTCCATACATTGCTCGAAGAAGTCCTACCGCAGTACATTGTTTGCAGTTATCCTCACAGAACGCGATGGAAAATGACAATGGCCGATGTTAAAATTACTTCCCTCCACATGGATACCGGAATGTGACCGGAGAACAGGGTTGGCTGCTTTAAAACTCCCTGGTGAAAAACAGTGAATGTCTTTTTAAAAATAATGTTTGATGTTTTCAACCAGAACAGATTGAGAATACTGGGTTGTGCAGTAATATTTTGTTTAGTTTTTAAAGAGCATGAAAAGAGCAAAATTGACAATTTTAGTGCGTTTGAGTTGGTTTTCGCCTCCATCGTCAATAAGACGGGAGATAGCAGGAAAAAAGTATAAGCTCAAAACTAAAACATTTTAAGAAGTTAGCAAGAGTTATGAAGAATAAGGAAACGCAAGTATCGAGGTCTGCTGGTGTCGGCGTTGCGCTGGATAAGTATTTGAATGTACCCTTGGGGAATGAGTACACAGTTATTTCTTGTATATTGGTCGTTGGATAGCCAAAGTGTGAAGGAGTTTTATGCCATACCACTGTGGCCTCTCAAACTGTTCGCCGTATTGAATTCACATTTTTTATGCCCTCTGGATTACGTTTTCAAAACTAATTTTGTAGTCGAATGGTACACAATTATCTTTCATTGCTGACCATGCCATACCGTTTCGGCTTCTCTAAGTAGACACTTCTGACGAAACGCGACTATTAAGTTTATTTATAAACCACTGACACTGCTAGGGTCTGCCTGAAACAGAGCAGCCTTCTTTCTCTCTATACTGAGTCAGTTGTGTCAGATAGTCTTACACAAATATCAATACAATTGTTATTTGCAATTTTAAAATGTGAAAATCTGTAGTTGCAGAAGTAGTGTACGTTTGAGTTGTTACAACCAGCATTCTTCAGAAGTTGAAAATTCAGTTTGCCGTCAAAAAAAGCTGTGTGCATTGGAAAAACTGATTTTCAAAATTCCTTCTCGTGACAAGAAAAGTGAAGTTTTTTCAAGAAAGACAGTATGACCATACTCGTTAATGCTGCAAATATGTTGGATAGTGACAATGATGAATAAATGTTTACCGCTGGTCCTGGTCACCCTAAACTAACAGAAGCTGACCGAGTAAGTTCGTCTTGTTTCTTCGGCTATTTCCGCCCATCGTTTGCCGTCTTCTGTTCTCTTCACGAGATAAAAATAAAATATAACGCTGCGAGTTTCCATTGTCCAGTGCAATTTTTGAAGATTATATTCTTTCGTATTTCAAGATGTCATTCATATACTATTGTGTATTAGTTACTCTGCATCCTTTTGTGCAATATTTCAGAGAAGAATTTAAAAGAAAATCTGCATGACTGAATCACGACACGAATTCAATTTATCCTTTTCAGTGTAAACTCATAACATTTCTCAAGTATGATTATGACAGTGTTAACAGACATATTTTTCGGATGGGTCAGTGCCTAGTATTACAAAACAATGCGAGTTTACGCCACAAAGATGCCTACAATTTAAGCGCTGAATGTCATTTCCTCACTTCGCAACGTTTTATGGAAAGGGCCCATATGACGTAGGGAGGTGGGGACAACTATAATATTCCCAATAAAAGCTAGCAATTAATCATGTCAGAAACCTATTGATTTATCAAAGAAGATATTTAAGTGGGCTGATGATAATGTGAAGAACAATACTTAGAAAGAGGACTATTGCTACAATGACATAATAAAAACACAGTAGGAGGCACAATGATAATACACAGTTTCATTTCTTTATAAAAAGGTGAATTAAATATATTCTCTGTAAAGTAAAGTAAAAGAAATATCAAGGAAAGTAACTGTACCACGAACTCTTATTTGTATAAATATTCTGTCTGTTTAATACAAAATTGAATCCGTTTGATGCTTTTCAATTTGAGTTTAATCAGCTATGAAGGTCATGTGTGAAGGGATACTTCTATTTCTTGCTCTCTGAAAGTATATTGAAGGTCTAGTGTTGAGATATGTGCTTGAGGGGTGACGATCTAGCACACGTCGTTTAGCAAAACATCAAGTGCATATTTCTAATGTATTTCATTTCTCAGAATTATTTCAATGTCCCACTTAGTACCTTACCAAACGTATGTAGAACTTTTTGGAGATTAGGATGGAATTTTTTCAAACCTTTAAACTGTCGATATTGGGAGGGGAAAAAAAAGGTCAAAATATGATTTTTTTTAATTAATAAATTCAATATGTACACCAAATGAAAGAGCATCATTTGTTATTTAATACCGCAAAATATTAAATTTCTGTCCCAATTACAACACAAGTTAAAAATTATTAACTTAAGCGATGTGAGCATATTTTCGAAAATTTTGAAAATTAATATAATCTCGAAAAATAATATTTGAGAATAAATGAAAAACACACGTTTCATATTTTTGCTTATACTCTTCACAGAAAAAAGTATAATCATCTGGGACATCAAGGTCAAATGTTCATTAAATTTCTGCGATTTGACGTGAAATGGCACATTTGCAGAAGGACAAGTGAAGAGACTTAGATTGAGTTTGTGAAGTTTTAATCTCATCAAAAACTAAGGGAGAAAAATATAAAAATTAAGGGAGAAAAAAAGTTAAGGAAATTCAGGGAGGAATCAAATGTAGTTGTAAAAGATGTTGCGACAGAATTTTCGGAACTAATTGGGAATGATCTACATTTTGCGTTTAGCATTTGTACTAATGCACATGTGCTATATGCATTTTTGTGCATACTAGCAAAATATCAAAACACAGTAGCTGTACTAAAATTTAACTATTGGCATCATCAAAACCTACAATTAATCGTTAAGGCGCTTATAATTTTGAAATTGGAATAAGAACTGTTCATATCTCGTATGGAGGTAACATGCAAGTCTATTGAGTGTTGGGTACTTTTGAATGAGAGTATAACATTATTACAGTTACTACGATTCATTGGTAAGTCCAATGCCGGATACTGAAATAACATATTTGAACAATGCTGGACATGAAAGAAATTTTCAACACTTGGAAACTAGTTTTAAAAGAGTTTACAGCATTGGCGACACAACATTTTACTTGTATTCTTTAATTTTGTTGCATAATGGACTATATGTCCGTATGTGTTGAAATAAACATAAACACCAATTTTTGTTTAACACTTTTTTGCCTTAGACATTACAAAAAAAAATCTTTATATGATGGAGTAAATGGATTTCATATCTATAAAGTATTAGCACAAATCAATAAAATTCACTCATCAGGAACCAAAATGTAGAAACCCTATGTTATTGTTCTATTATCTGATATTCACTTAAGATAAACTCTTATTATTGTTAGTATTCTGAAGGTAAAACCTTCATTCGTACATTCAATGAGTCCCCTATTCATTTGCATAAGTACTGTTTTAGGGGTTGTAATGTTCACCAGTTCTCGATGACTACTCGGCATACTTAATTTTGGTTTTCATATTTTGTTTGGTACCATTGAGAATTTTGAGTGTTACATGGCTCCATCCTGATATTCATTAACATGGTGTCTCAAGTGATAACTTCCTCGGTTTTGCACCGATTTTCTTGAATATACTGACTACACTCGAGATGAGGTATAAATATGTATGTTGGGAATATCCCAAATATGACAAGAGTTCAAAAGGCACTTTTTAAACATGTATTGTAAAATACTTCCCAGCCGCCATGTTACAAGGTTCATGACTAAGTTGTTCAAAGGAATCTTCTCGCTGTATTCGTTTGGTTTTATGTACGCATACAGTAAATTTAATATAGATGTGTACATTAAATTTAATGCACACATACACTATATTTAGTGTACACATACTTTAAAGTTACTGTACATGTACATTAATTTTAATGTGAATACATGATAATTACTTGTATGTACTTCTACATTAAAAGTAATACAGACATTTTTGACAGTGTGTGTAAGCATTTGTATGTAAGTTTATGATTAGATTATAAGTATAAAAGTGTGTAAATAATATAAATAAGTAGTGTAAAACTGTAAATAGATTGTAAGATTATTATCAGATTAGGTTTAATATCTAGGTTAGCACCCCCACCCACATAACTGTACAAATAATATAAATAAATGTCATTATATTAATAGTTTTAAATAACAACAAATCAAATAAATATACATATTAAATCCAGCACATATGAGCATTTTTTATAAGAAAAATATAAATACATTTTTTATCTGTATCTGTAGCTTCCCACACAACCACACGAAACAAATAATTTTTGCATCATTGTTTATTAAGCGTAAAAACGGTTTAAAACACCATTTTAATTTAAAAACTCCAGCTTCAAATGTACTGAATTACTTCAAATGGGCAAAACCACTGCAGTATACCCACCTGCTGAACCAATGGCTCCAAGAGATGAGCAGACTGTTTTCCAACACAACGAACAGCAAAACGTAGGCATCGACAACATCGCTCCATTACTCTGATGTCACCCTGGTATTTGTTGCATGCTTTCGAGAGAACGGGCCAAATCTATAAATTACAAAAAAATATAATTCAATTTATTATTTCACACAAAAGGTTTCAATTCACAGAAAATCAAATTCTGCACATCATTTCTGTACCTATTTCAGGGATAACACCAACCTGTTTTTTTGTTGTTTTTTTAATTCAAAAGTTTTCCTTTAGATTTTCAGGATCTATTTCGTACATTACAACACATTTTGTTCTGTTAGTTCTGAACCATACTATGCTACTAGCACACTTTTTTCTCGCGTCCGAGTACTAAACCACTGTATATTGCACAAAAATTTGCAGTTTTCCGGTGCACGATTACATAATTTTCTCTTCTTACGAAGTACTTCGTAAGGCGAGAAAGTAAAAAAAAAAGCTTTAAAGAAATCTCGGATTTTTTGTTTTTCTAGAAAACATATGATTCTAATACATTTCAGACTGCTTGAGGTGTTTAAGATTTTTTTTTTCCCATTTGGAAAGTTAATAGCCAGATTGATGTCAAGGAAATCAGAATGTTTCTTCAAAGTGGATATTCAGCTATCGGCATGACTAAACATGGAACGTCACGAATTTTGAGGATCACTTTATTATCTGATGCCCATTTTCAAAATTCTGAGAATAAGTTAATTTTCGTTTGATTAATAACTCGGAAATATGGAAAAGTGAGCTTAATAATATTGTAAGATTTCCCTTTAAAAAAAAAATAAAAAAAAAAAAAAAAAAAAGAAAAAGAAAGAAAACCAGACACACACTTTTGAATATTCGGAATCAACAAATTTTGATATTTGCTTCAAACGTTCCCTGGCATCTTAATTTTCTCAATTTCGTATATAACAATCGATTCTGAAATGCAATTTTTTTAAAAAGATGTTTAGTAATAGTAATTAGAATTTTAGTTGTTTTCGCATACATTTAAATTACGAGGGTTATTTCAAAAAGGCATTTCTTTTACTCTGAACAATGTATTTTATATGGATAGATAACATTTAATCTTCTGATTAAAAAAAACGATTTCATTTCGTTTGATTTTTATAGTATTAAAATGTGAAATGTTTCCGAATTCTTTTCCGAAGACTCCGAAGTCTTTCGTAATAATAATGTAGGACTGTATCTAATAATTCACTACATGTCATTATCAACTGCTGAATTGAATCATTCGCATTTCCTTCATTCGCATGATAACATGCGTGATAAATGTTGGCGATAAATTTCCAAATTTTCAAATCATATTCCCGTTTTTCCACGCTTTATCAAATTTTCGCTTTTTTTCTTCGGGTTTTGGTGGCCACGCTGTATTTTTGTGGTATTAAGACTTCGAACCTAACTAGTGGAATAACGAAAGTCGCCTCACAAAGAAAACACATTAAGTCACTTATGGATGGTGTACATTATCTATTCACATAAAAGTAAAACAAATACTCATAAAACAATAGAATAAAGCATGATATCCTTCCTACCTCTGTTATTACGGGCTGACAAGGATGCACAGCGCCATTGTCAACTGGTGGTTTTGTATGTCTAAAAATTGCAGCTAAACGATCAAACCAAAGTACAGGATCGGAGTTGGTGCCTCTCTCTGTTTTAACATCATTCTGGAAATAATTAACATTATCAATACAAAATTCACATATTATTGAAACTTCGTTCTGATAAAAAATTATACAATAATTCAACAATTCAAGTCATTTTACAATAATTCAACACACAATAATCGGAGCAATTTGACAATTGTGCAATACTCTTTCATGAAACATAAGTAAAAAGAGAAGTATGTGGGTTCTTAAAACAAATTTTAAGCACGTCTCAAAATGTCAGATTAAGAATTTTACCCAAGCATTATTTACGTATCATTTAAAACGGATTATACATTTTATAGTTTCAAACAGAAGGGCTTGAACACTATTGTTACACCATGGAACTCCTCTTCCATGGTGTAACAACTTCAGAAATTTAGGTGTGCATATGGATAATACTCTAAACTGCAATGTTCAAATTGGTAAAATGTGTCAAGTATTTGCGTCCTTGCACGTTTTATAACGCATGCGTACTTTTTTACCTACAAAAACTCGTCAGGCCCTTGCACAATGGCTTCTTATACCTCACTCTGATTACTGCGATTTCTTACTGACTGATAAATTTTAGACAGAAATATAAAATACGAGTAGCTTAAAATGTTTATATTACTTTTATTTTGACCTTAAAATACGATATTTCAACTTTCTAAAATTTTAAAATTCTAAAATTCAAAATTCTAAAATTTTAACCGTTGATAAAAGGCGTTTACTTCACAGCGATATCCTTCTCTACAAAATTTTAAACAGTACTCTCCATACCACCCATCACAACGATTTCAGATTACGAAGCTACATCGTATCTGAGTGTCACGCTCACGCCTTATTTCATCACATCGCCCTTTTAGCAAGTCATTCACTGTCACAGTAACTGCTGTCCACGCTTGGAACAATATTCTTTCAACTATAAACAAAGAGCAGCACTTTTCAAAAGTATATGAAAGAGGTCACTATATGGATTCATCAAAATAGTTGTTAACGACATTCCTACAGCTCGTTTGCTCAGTGTTAAGCATTAGATGGACGCCGTACATATCCGTGGTGTGATAAATCTCAAACTTATTCCTGTCTTATCTTATCCTCTATGCTCTCTCACATGTCTTTTTCCTCCTTCCTCTTTTCCGATCACTAAAATCCTCACTGACAAAAGGAGAGCTCAACCAAAAGGTGTGCATAGTGAAGTTACATTTATGTCCAGAAGAAAAACAAGGAGTCAACTTAGCATCAGCTCAATGAGTCTGGGAAACTGGACAAAATCCTGATCGAGATGGAAGTCATTGACCCAGAAGCAGAAGTATATAACTTGCTACAGGAATGGTAAATATTTTGTATCATTATAAAACAAGTGTTAACTCATGCATTACATATCATTATTTAAATAAATATTTCCTTTTGATCGTCAGCATAATCTATATCGGACAGAAAGAGTTATGCAAAAAAAAATTACCTCGAACTTAAATTTGTGGATCGGTTTTAATTGTTTAATCTGGCAATGTAATGTAAAGTTACGTACATGTATTATACAGAAATTAGTCTAAGAAGGGACCAGTTTGCCAGGTTGGAAATCAAATGGAAGTCTTGTTGGCAGTGGCGAAGCGTGGGTGTCAGCCGCCCGGGGCGGAGGGAAATTTCTTCGCCTTCTTAATGAGATATTTCAATGTAGAAGACTAAAATATACAAGCTTGAACAACGTAGCAGTTAGTCAAACATACAATTACATAAATAAAAATGTAAATAACATAATTAATACATAGTCGAATGTATACGTACATGAACAATACAATTTTAAACAAAGTTCAATAATTTAACAATCACTATACGTACTTAGGAGCACTAAAATCCCGGTTAGGGAAGCGCTTACATACACTGGCGGAAAAAAAAGTATTGCAACACCGGGATGGGCCCGAAAAATCAAGTAGGCGCTAAGCGACGATAGGGATGGGGGCGGGGGGGGGTCGTCGAAACTGTTATTAACATTTCACGGGTGACTGACTTCCGGTGAAATGGCAGCCTGACGAAATGGCCCGGACGCGCCATCTACTTCGCGGCTTCCAAAGGCTCTGTCCACTGCGATAAGATCTAGATGGGACTCAGCGTCGGATTGTAGGCCTGCGTGAAGCCGGGCGATCCTTTCGGCGCATTGCTGATTACATGGGCCGCGATGCGATGGTGCTGCAGTGCTGGCGACGATGGGTAGACGATCATTCCTATAGAAGTAGACCCACTTCGGGGCGACCGTGCAGTACTGACGAACGTCAAGATCGACGCATCGCGAGGGCGGCGTTGGCAGACCGTGCGGCCACCCACGACGAGATGCAGGAACGTGTGGCCCCCAACGTGTCTCCACGCACCGTTGGGATCCGGTTACTCGTTGCAGGATTACAATCGCACATACCGCTAGCCCGACTGCCATTCCGACCGAACTTGCGAACAATTGTCGAGTACGTCTGGCGTGGTGCAATGTGCGGGTCAGCGCATGACGGCAAGAGACGGAATGGCATGCAGTGGTGTTCAGTGATGTGAGCCACTTTCGCCTGCACGCCAGTGATGGTTCTGTGCGTGAGTGGCGTCGCACAGGCAAACGCGTGCGTCCAGAGTGCGTTCGTCCACGTCACGTAGGGTCCACCCCAGGAGTGATGGTGTGGTGTCATCAGCAACAACGCGTGTTCGTCTTTAGTGTTCGTGAAGAGATCATTGACTAACGCTGGATACATCTAGCACGTTGTGCGGCCTGTGCTGATACCTTTCTTGCAATGGAACGGTGGTGCGCTGTTTCAGCAGGACTCACACTGCCCGCGCTACGCAACACGCTCTCCGCGATGTTCGTCAACTGCCCTGGCCGGCGGGCTCGCCGTATTTGTCCCCGATCGAGCATGTACGGGACATGATGGGCCAACCCCTGACACTTGCGGCGGCATCCCCAACAACTCTGCCTGGTGAACATTATTTCTACACAAAAACACCTGGTGAATATTATTTCTGCGTGTAATTATAAACATCAGTTTTGCAAGAAAATATCTTCAAACCGTTAAGTAAGTTAGTTTTGATAAATATGCAAAGTAATGATAAAATTACAAGCTCAATGAAGAGAGGTTTGCACGAATCACGAGGATCGCATTTGCTTATAATTGGAATAATTTTTATCTACAATCTAAAAGCTCATTTACAGTGATACAATATTATTATTATTATTATTATTATTATTATTATTATTATTATTATTATTATTATAAGTCCGGGCACCATTGGATGAGTTACCCCAGAATATTATGTCACATCTCAGGTGGGAATGTGCATTTGCAAAATGCATGCAACGATCTTCATTAAGGTTGACGAATTTAAAGAACTCTGAATGTGTAATATAATGAACTTAATTTAGTGCTTAATGTAGTTACATGGTTATTTCATTTTAGGTCTGACTGAACTGAGAGAAGAAACAATTTGTTACGTTAACAGCAGCTAATTGCATATTGTTCATTTTAAATGACGCGTGCGATTGCCAGTTTGAAATGCAAAAGTGCATTGAAACAGTTTTCTTTCGTTAATTATTTCTTAATGTGTTATTACGAAACCAAATTGAAACCACTGTGAGTGTATTATTTATTGCATATTTGCGAAAATAATATTCGTGTCAACAGCAAACATACCTGATCTTCCATTTTTAATGGATGAGGGCATATTATTTACGTATACAAGAATGTGGAGAGGACCTAAGATAGAACTATTCGGGACCCTTGCACAATTGACAAAGAATTGGACAGATGGGTAAATAATGTTCGTTCGTGCCAGCACGGCATTTTTGCTTTTGCAATTGTTGTTTAAGGTACGAAGTTATTCAATCTAGGGCACTGCCTTAATTTCTATACGAAGGTACGTAAAAGTAAGTAAGATAATATGGTCAATGACGTCACAAGCTTTCGAAAGATATAAAAATATCGCACAAGTTTTTAATAAACAATCCAGAAATTAATCTAAACAAGCCGAATATTGTTTTAGTTTAAGACTATTGTGAGGATTTCACTGGAGGGAGTGAAATTGAAGAGCTGTTAAATTCATGGAACGCCTAAATTAATGTTAATAAATACAGACAGTGAAAGGCAGTGCTTCAAATGATGTCCAATAGTGTCTCGATAGCTAAAACATTTTCTGTGAAAAAGATCTTCAAATTTCGCATTTACAGATTTGCTTAAACTCTTCTTTATTATTATACTAATATTTCGGTTCTACTATAAGGAAATCGATTTTGGAAAACATCCTACGTATGGTTCAGGCGTTAGTGGTGTTCACAGACGTACGGACGTTTTACCATCAATCGATTTTTGGTATCAAAGACCCACAAAACCTGGATTCTGGCTACACTTCGTGTTCGAGGGCTTTTCCTAAATTTTGCAACGGGATTTATTCGCTTTTTCGTTATCAGGGCCCGACAATAAGAGTTTTTTGCCTTTTTTCGCGCAGCATTACATAACTTTCTTTCTACTACGTAAGCGGTAGCAAGAAAATAATAAACCACGGCACATACACAAGATATTTCTCCATTAGACAAGATTCGCTGCGCGAGCGCATTCTAATGGGTGGTACCCACTCCTAGAATTTGCCTCATCCCCACCTTTCAAATTTCTCCGCATTTGCACTCGAGTGGCTCGCGGGCGGCTCTCGAGGTCAGGCAAAGTGCAAAATGCTGTGCATGCCTGGCTTATGCACACAGCGTAATACTCCGTGACCGCAGTCACTCGTGGAAAAGACGTTTCACCGCGGCTTCCCAACACATGGGTTGTCCTACGAGCACCGCTCGTCTCCGCACCACCCTGGGCGCAAGTTTAGTGCATCCGCACGAGGTTTCCACTTAGCTCAAAACCCACTCCTGCCCCTCGCGCTGTTACTTTAAATACCTTCAAACCACGTCACATGCGACGCCATCATGCGTTCACGCGGCGACCAACACCACGTGATCGCCACATCGCCACGCGGTTTGAGCAATCCTCCCTTGGATTTCTGAAAGCTCCCAAAATACTCCAGGAATCTTCCGCCCCCTTCGCTACGGCCTACTCATGCTCTCCGGCTTGCAGAACTAACGGCACTGGGGCGTTTGCCTACCCTCTAACCCGCCGCCAGGCTGGCGCCCGACTTCCTGTCAAGGAGGTTCCTTTGCAGTGCGTTACCAATACGAAAACCGTTTGGTAGAGTACTGCTCCGGTATTTGTTTGACATTGATAAAAATCATCAATAAATACCGATCAGAGCGGCCAGCCATTAGGATTCTCCAGGCAGAGGCGAGCTCGTCCTGGCTATTTAGTGTCGAAAGTCCTACACCGTAGGGACTCGAACCCTAAGACCTCCTGGCCAGAGACGCTGCAGAGACACAGGAACGATGGCTCTGAGCTAAACTCAGCCGGCCATATTTTCGACATAAATACGATAATACAAATAACACACTTACCATACGAATTACTGATATTACATTTTGTGCGAATTATGTGGGTGCAGCTCAGCAAATGACACGATGACATTTCTTATTGACTTTGTACCAAAAATGTCGGATTGAAACCTTTGAATTCGGATAGGATTATGCGGCGCCAGTAATTACACTTAACTCACATACACAAAAATAAATTGATAATACAATTTTTGTAAAAAACAAAAGTGAGAATAGCGACTTCTGGGAGAACAAAGTGAAGAATGATTAAGTAGTACAAAATTTGTCTACAAAAGTAAGAGAGTGAGAGGCCAATTATTTTTGTAGCATTTCTGGCGAGTGGAGAATCGTACTCCTGGGTTAATTACACCTCCTTAATCAACTTCAACACATAGAACTGCAACTCAATGGCAATTCTCTCGAACATCATGATTCCGTCAACGAACTCTGCAGAAGGATCTGGGGAAAGTATCGATAAAAATTACAAGCAATTAGTTTTAAAATAACTAATTATCTTCAAGCTAAATGTATTGGCATTTTTAATTCGCTTGTTCTATATTTTACTGTACCTCTTTAATAACGGAAACAATCGTAGTTGAGAAGCGGTATTTTATGTAGTATTTGATACAGTGTAGCTCTGATATGAAAAACGTCAGTCTCCAGAGTTCCCTACATGTGAGTCGACTGTAGCCAGTGGGGTGGGATCCGGAAATTGATGCGTTGTGGCGGCGCAATTGGTATTACAAATAAAATCTACAGCACTGGCAAGGAATAACCGGCAGATGAATACCGTATAATTTGAAAAGTCCTCCAAAACTTCCCAGACGTGTCAGTTTCAGTCAAGGTGAATGTTCCTTACCACGGCCGGTAAGTGGAAAGAGTTCCTTCTGTTTTCGACACAAGCGTACAATGATTGACGTACTTCAAAGAAAAAGTATTGCATGTTACATCAACGAAAGAAAATCTGAATTATATATTTGGTTAATGCTTGTAAACCTAGTAGGAAAGGACATTTCAAAGACACTACAACAAACTCGAGGTCACCCTAAAATGACGTTCCACTTCCAATTCACATACAACAGTATTGGCAAGAGGCGAGAATTGTGACACTTTCGACAGTGCAATATACCTGGGGACATGCCGGTCAAACATTGATGGGAACAACTGCAATGTCATCAGTTATATTATTCATGGTTAGAAAGAGTTGTTATCACGAGAGTGAACTTAAAAACGAATATGGGTAGAAAGATGGGGTAACGTCAATTACTCTTGACGAAATAATGCTACAGAAGATGAAAATTTGAATAATTTTGTCTGCTACTATATTGAGGGGTTGGATCTGATGGATATTTATTTTATCGTAATTCGGCAGACTTGCAATATCTACGACGTAGGCCAAGCCTGCCTTCCCATCCCAGTATCAAGAGCATGCGTGCGTGACTAGTATAATTTCAAGACTAGGTGAAACTGTATCACTGTTGAAGGCCATATTTTTCGTTGGGGGGGGGGATGTAAAGCAATGAACACTAATTATTTGTATTATGAATAACACTTCATTATTTCCTTTTCATAACAATTAACAATTGCACACTCAACATACAATTATATGAAATTCATAAAAAAAACACTATCTAATTTTTAACAAAGTGATGACCTAAGTATTTAGGGGGTGACGGTATCAGGGGGAATTTCCTGGCTAACCCTCGAGATAAGGCCTTGACTCTTATGCCATATCTACACCATTTATCATTTTAAAGATTTGTTGAAGCGAATTCAGGCCAGAAACTGTTGAATGGATTAAACAAAGTACATTTTAATACAGATGTTAGCTTGTGCTTACTCATGCTATTATTATGGAGAGACGAGAAATCTTTTGACACACATGATTCATACCGAATCACTTGTCCCAATAGCATTGAGAGTTGGCAAGAAATTAAAAAAACACTAAAAAATATTCTATAAAAATACTTACTTTTATATATTGGTTTAATGGATTTACTCCATGGCTGATGCCTCCATGGCATTTCTCATGGAGAACGCTTATTCCGCGATTTATATATCAATATGGTTTTCGATATTTCTTCCCATCTTTCACCGTTTTCGAGTCCATTAAAACCCAATATTCCTCTCAACAGACGCAAATTATCTTTCATTGTAAATCGCTGACAAGGATTCGTGAGACCGCTTCACAGAGACTCGAATACGCGAGCATACTAATGTATCCTCTTATAACACGAAACAACGACGCAGGCTCTACGTGAAAGCAGGCCTGGTATCTGACGGCAACGTGCAATAGGTTGGCGCAGTTATGACGTTTACATAACCGATAGCAAATAATCAATGATTTAATATCACGGTTGTACTGTAAAATTATATACTCGTTACCTTGGTTTAGGATTACAAGGCGGCTGTTGTTGTACCATGACTTCAATTGCTAGGATGACAACACAAAAGAAACGACACCTTTCATTACTATGCCACTGTATTAAAATTATTTCCTTGCGAATTTACTTTCTTTACCGAATGAACAAATCGTTGAAGTCAGTTTTGTTTCGTTTATTTACAAAAACGAAACGAAAGTGCATTTCCTTGCAATGGGTAAGGCACGTTTCTTGTATAGTTTCGTTAATGCTTTTTCTTCAAGACTATTTGCGTTTTTCAAATTTTCAGTTTACAGTAAAAATAGGATCTCCGCCATCTTTAAAAGTGTATTTCAATCATTCTTACCACAAATTTACAAAAACTATTTGAGAAAAATTTGAAAATCTTCCACGGGCTTTAAGTGAAGTATCCCCAAAACTTAAAGAATTGTTTTCAAACATTTGGACGAGTAATATGCAAGTATAGCAAGCAAAAACTCATTACGGTAATTCTCTTTTATATGTATAATAAATGAATAGTAAATAATGAAACTGAATGCTGAATAATACATCTGGGTAAAAACTAAACTCCCATGATGATACCGTTTCGCTCCTGAAACGAAACTAAATTCCCAGTCGCAGAGAAGTTTCGTTCCAGAGGCAGTATCGTTACGTGCCCATAAAATTCTTCGGTGTGCTTCGGACTTTAGTTTTATTACTTAGTTTCTATACACAAGAAACAATAGCGAAATGCCTAATTTGCGTAGTTTCATTTCTGTTGGCATCCTTGCATCAATTTGCCCGTGATGACACCAACAGTCAACTCAGTTTGGTTCGCACAATTTTTTTCTAAGTATGGTTATTTCCTTGGCGAGAATAGTTATATTTGTAGAGAATAGGTATATTTGTTGATTCAATTAATGTTTCATGCTATCCAGTTCTCCAACTCCAATGAAAATACGTAAGTGCATTGAGATTACTTCTGATGACCAGATACTAGATATTTGGCAAAATTCCTTTTCCTTCTTAACTCTTCACGGGTGAAGACACTACAATCACTTATACAAGCTTATGTGCTTTATGTTACTTCTTATTTTGTGCACCATGTACGTCCGTTGAAGTAGTACGATGATTTTGTGATAAAAATTGATCTGTTGGGTAGACACACAATTGCAGACAAATTAAAAATATTGTAGCGATGTGGAACCGATAAAAATATATCAGTGAAAAGTAATACTTTAAAACTATTCATTGGCATTGTGAACAAAATCTATTACTATAACGAAATCCTCCACGAATTAATGATATTGTTTTCATTAATTTAATGTTTTAGCACATACCTATTTTCAAACAAATAAATGGCAAGACATGTTTTAATTACTGAAGACTTTTTAACGTTTTAAAAACTTGAATAAACAGAAGGTTGTATTTCTAGAGAAGCTGGTCACTAAGAGTCCTCTTGTGCAGAACAATTCTGAGTCAATATCATTACTGCAGAAATTATTGTGATATTTTCAAGTTTGTGACGTTTTCACAGTCATGAGAAGTACATTTAATACCTTAAGCCAATAATATACTAAACATTCTTTTCTAGTATATATGCCATATTATTATGAAGTATAATAACTTTTGTGTAGGAGTGTAAAATAAAGGAACATATTCATCTATCTTTGGGGCAGTTCTCTTCAGAATGAGCAACAATACAAAAAAATAATAGCTTTGCTCTGAATTGTGTTATCCTGAAACATCTATCCTGACTGTTTAAGTCTCACTTGTGATTAGTTTTCCCAACCCCTTGATAACGGCAAGAGTCCCACATACTTGTATAATAAGTTGCAATTCATTTAACAAGCAGTATGTATTACACTATGACTCATATGATGGCATATAAAGTTTTGTGCAATAAAATTTTGATATGTTTAATAAACCACAGAGTTCCCAACATGCAGAACATATAAACATTGAAATTATACCTCTATTAAATGATTCAAAGGATTAACTTGAACCCAGCATATTTGTTTCATGGCTTGTTGAATCTGATCCCCTGGCATTCGTCCTAAAATTAACGAAACACCTGTAAGAAAAAAGTTTTATATATTATACCAATTGTCATGCAATACAATATAACACAATGTAGTTCAGAGAATGGCAATGATGTTTGTCACAAACCTTTAAGTAGGCCAATTGCAGCTTCATTCGTAATGCGAAAAGTGTCAAGAGACTGAATAATCTGTAGAAGTCCATTGAAATGAACAGTCATGTGATCTTGGCAAGCACTACAAATATTTTGTAGAGCTATTGCTGCAGCAGATGCCAACTGGGGTTGTTGCAAGCAATACAGTAAAAAGTTTAATATTGTTTCTGAAAAAAATATATATATTTCAACACATGTCTCAATCAGCCACTGAAAATGATTCATAAATCTTCTAAAATAGCAATAAAAATTTAAAGAAGGTTTGTGTGCCCTAAACTCCCCAAACAACTTTGAAAGATCTATCTTTATGTTTTCATTTTAAATTTTATTAGATATGGAATAATTAGTCCCAAAAATACATGAATGACAAGAAAGCTACTTGAAAACGTTTCTACATTTCTTCTGGATTTGTATTTTAGAACAAATTAGCATTTAAATTCATTCTTCTCTATTCTATCAGAACTAGAAGTCTGTAGAAATGATATTCAACTGTGGAGTGATATTTTAGAAATTCTAATAAAATAGATAACAGAAACCAACAAGAATACAACAAAAAGAGACAAAAATTACATATAAAATATGTTATATTGCACAATATCACTGCAATCACATATAACATTTCTGTGAATGTGAATGACTTTGTCACCAAACTCATAATTTTGAACAGCCCGTTTCTTAGATTATGGAATCCCTTCAAAATGCTATATCACTGACATTGGAAAGTTTTGTACCAAATGAAAATTATAACATTTTAAATCTTGCTGTTTTTTTGAATGCAGGATTCTGAACTACAGACCGCAATTGTAAAGGTAACATGTGTTTTAAATCTGGAACAAATATCACTTTTCCACCCACTGGAACCATTACTTAAATATGTATCTGTATCTTCCATAATGTCTCTCATAAAACTGTAAATAAGATCAATTGCTGGAGTTGGGACAAGTCATACTCCATTCAATTCATAAAGGCAAATTTCATATTCTTCACATAAATGCGAAACTCCTTCGAAGTCAGAAAACGTAGATTTTTCTTCCAAATATCCCACACGTGTGAAAACATAACCCTGAAAGACACCGAAGACCAACAGAAAAACAAAGACCAACATCATTATCAAGCCGCAGTGAAACTAACCTTGTGCTTGAAGAGCTTCAATATCACATTACTTACATTCTTTTATATAAGAGGTTTTCAAACAAATAAGAATATCGTTTAAAATAGTTGCTTATGTAACAATGGGTTTAAGTAAATATTTATTCAGGAAGGTGAATTGTTATGACCCGAACGCAATAACGCAAAGGGCATAAATTTCCCGAGTCTAAAGAGCATACTTGGACCCTGTGTCATAAACATTATTTTTAAAACATAGTTCTTTAATTTTGTTTTCTCGTTTACAACGCACTTACATAGTAAAGACAAAGACATAGTAAAGACATGCTGCAATTTGTTTAGAAAACCAAACGGCTGCCATTTTTTCAGCCAATCTACGGAAACTGCCATTTTTTTCTTTTCTGGAAGATGTTGCTTCATCAATGGACCAAAATTACCTTCTTATGGAATTCGTGGTATCGCCGTAGATTGGATAACTTCGTACTTTAAACATCGATCGCAAAGAGTAGAAATACCGTACTGGCACAAAAGGACATTATTTACTTATCTTTCCAATTCTTTACCAATTGAATATGGTGTTCCGCAAGGCTCGATCTTAGGTCATATCCTCTTTCTGTTATATGTGAACTATATGCCGTCGTCTATTAAAAACGGAAGAACGGTTCTGTTTGCTGATGACCCGAATGTTCTTTGCAAAAAAGAAACAATAAATAGTACGATTTAAGAAGTTTCAAATTGGTTTTGTAATAACTAATTAATAGTTAACGAAGGAAAACGTTTCAATGCATTTTTGTAATTCATATCAGCAAACACATGCTCCATTGAAAATGCACAATATGCTGACGTTCAGGTAACAAAATTTCTAGGTGTCTCAATTCAAACCTCCAATGGAATGTACATATAACAAAATTAAACACTAAATAAAATCCATTATGTTACGCATTCAGAATTCAATCAAATTCTGTCAGCCTTCATGTAGCTCGTTGCATGTATTTTGACAATGCACTTTCCTGCCTCAGATATGATATAAAATTCTGGTGAAACTCATCATGTAGTACTCTGACCTTTAGACTGCAAAAGAAAAGTATTCGAATAATGAAAAAATGTCATCCGCGTTACCCTTGCAAGCCTCTCTTCATTGAGCTTGGAATCTTACCACTGTCTTCACTATATATTTACGAATCTGTAATATTTGTTAAAAGTAACGGTGGGAACATATTTTCATGCAATACTGATATTTATAATTACAACACACGTCGTAAAAATCACGTTTATCAAGTGTCAGTATCAACAGCTCACAATAAGAAATCCACATACAATACATGTACGTTACTTTACAACGCACTGCCAGATGGCATTAAACAACTGAAGTCGGTTCACAAATTGAAGTTAAAAGTAAAATATTTTCTCCGAGACTTGTACTCAGACCCTCAGAGCTAACATGCCGGCACTCATACCTCTACGCCACAAAAGCGCAGCATGGTTCGAACTCGGGCAAAATAAAAAGGTAAATGCCCGAGTCATGTAACAAAACCTTCAATAATCAAAATATCCCTTAGAAACTTCCAAAGCCTCCAGCCTGTTTAGATCAATCAGGGAATATCAATTGTGAAACAAATCAGTTAAACGGTGTAGGTGCTAGCGTTGACCACAGATATACGGACAGACGTATTGCCGACAATCGATGTCCTGGTGTGAAGAACCAACCAAACATAGATTCTGGCTACACAACGTTAGAGGATATTTTTCATAAATTTAGCAACAGGATTTATCCTCTTTTTCTTTACCAAAATCCGGCAATATTGTTTTTTTCTGGCAAAATTTCGGCATTTTCTGGCGCACATAACTTTCACTTAACTTTACTTTAACTGTACTTAGCTTTACGAAGAATTCGAAAGACGAGAAAGTAAAAAGCATTAATAAAAACTTCGGAATCCTTAATGAGATCTAAGTTGGTCCCATGGGTACTGGATATATTATATTTAAATTTAATGTTGATGTTATATTCATTATTTTACTTACATCAGTTCATACATGTGCACAAAACCTCAACAACTGATTCGACGAGACATACGCGATACAAATGCAATAAGAGATGTGAAGAATTGTTTAAAAGTTAAAAATTGGAAAATCGCTTACAGACATATCCAGTTTATTTATGGCGATTAGTAATATTTGCGATTAGAATTGCTTAGAAAACCAAGCAATACCCGTAAATGGGACTAGCACCATAATTCTTACCGTTCCATATTACATTTTTGAAGAAAATTAAGAGATAAAAATTGGAGCGGTTTTTGAGAAAAGAACGTAAATTTCAAGCACAAATTACGCAAAAACTACTATCTTTTACAAAAAAAATGTACATGACCTTTTTTAAAGATCTAATTTTGTATAACAGACGTCTGAGTCAAAAACCTATATCTTCGATTTTGTAGTTTTAATTTTTGTTTTTTTGTTATTTTCGCAAAATCGGGGATATTACCGAAAATGATACCTCCACCATTCTCTTAAACATCGTTCGCACTAGTAAATAACAAAATTTAATAAAATAATTTGAATCAATCGTTTTGAAAATTTCCGATGGGTTTCATGTAAAGTATCGGTTTCAAATTCCAGGGGCCGCGACATCACCCAGATCGATTGGGGAATATCAATTTTGGAGAAAATCGGCTGAACTGTTTAGCCGCTAGCGTTGACCACAGACAGACGTTTGCCGTCAATCGATTTTTTGGTATCAATAACTAACTTAACATGGTTTAGATACCCACGTGTTAGAGCATTTTTTCTAAATTTAGCAACATTATTTATCCACATTTTCGTTACCAGAACTCGGCTCTAAGACTTTTTCTGTCGAAAATTTGCCGTTTCCGGCGCACGATTACACAAATTTCTCTTCTTATGAAGAATTTGTAAGGCGAGAAAATAAAAATTGTAACAATTGCCTAAGATAGGGATTGATAAAATATACTATTATCATGTAATTTCATTTTGAACTTTTAAACACTTGGAGGGCAGGATTAAAAGTGCAATCGCAATTTGTCAACAAATAATATTGTAAAATGTTGATAACAGGCAAATGTAATCGGTAACTTGATTGTTCTAATGTTTTCGAAAGTGTGTTTAACTCTTATCAAAGTGTACTTGGGGTAATAAGTTTCTTGGGAGGATGAAGTTTATTGACCTGGAGGGCATAATCCCCAAATAAGTGAAGTTTTCTGCAGTAAGATGAATCCAATGTTCTGCATTACTTTATCACGTTACCAAATTGTGTCCTATTCAACGTAGTGAACAAATGTCTAACACGATCCTTCAAATTCTGAGTGTAGTACTAGTGTGTGTACTAGTAGAATCTCATAATAAAGTGTTCTGATCTCGAAACGAAGATAATTGAGCAAACCATCTGAAATATTTTAAAATGTTCTGTAATTAATGAACAAGTCGGACTCAACAAAGATTTGATTCGAGGTGTTGCAATATCGATAGATGTACGGGGGAAAATGTTCAACCAAAATGCTAGCGGGTAGCTATTCTCATATGCCTGGATTCCCGGAACTTTCAAATACTCTGCTGCAGCTGATTGTGCTGGCGATCAAGGGTGGGGAGCATTACACGCAGGACCTAACCTCTCCGTGACCTTGAATGAGATTGCCTGTAGACTGCGAGAGGAAATAGCGAGTGCCACAAGGATGTGTCCAGGTCATCTCTGTCAGCATTCAACCACAACCCTAGTGGAATTGTTCAAAGGTGAACAGGCTTTGAAGCAACACTCGAAGGAAATAGCGACCTTCTTAACCTTTCACCGGAGAAATTTATACACCCCCGCACATGCGACTTACAACCATGACACCTCACCAAAAGAACACATGGCGCACGCGACTTCCTCGTTTATCCACCGCTAATCAACATTTACCTGAGTCTCGGGAATCGATTTCAATTATAACCAATTAGGGTAGAACAAAGGCCCATAGGACTTCAAAACAAGAACCACAAATGGAACGTGGGAATCCGAAACAGGTACTGCCGAAGCGACTTCTGTCACTTTTGCTGGTTTATGTAGTAGTATAATGTTGCAGAGAACTTAAAAAACAATGCGAGTAAGTATGTGATTTGGCAGCACCACTAGTTTTTGTGTTTGTTTTTTTTCAGTTACCCCAAACAATCAAGATCGTCGAGAGACGTAAACGTGTTTGTTTGCGTAATGTAACAACATACGAAGGTCAGTCAAAACGTAATGCCTATTTTTTCTAGTTAAAATTTGTTAAATGAAAAATTTGAACGAGGCACTATTCTCCAAACCTTCTACAATCCACTACAGTAGCAACTTCTGCGTCAACATGTGGCAGTACAACAGACGCTAAAAAATGGGCCGACATTGATGTTCGAATGAAACTGCGTTGTGTGTTTGAATTCTTGAATGCAGAAGGTGAAATGCTCATTCTCATCCATGAAAGACTGAAAAATGTGAAAGGTGATGCAATAGTGGATGTCTGCATTGTTAGACGATGCATTCGACGCAAGAGCGAATCTGCAGGTCAAACACCGTTGGCTAACGAGAAGTGGAGCGACTGGCCAGACACTGCAGTCACTAAGCAGCATTTAGCAAATCGATGACATCATTCGTGGTGACCGTCGGGTGACTGCCGATGAATTGGTCGCATTATCTTCCTCAATTCAACTGCAGTCACCCACAGCTCGTTCACTTCATCTTCGTTGCAGCGGCAAACCCATCGTGGTATCGAAAAAGTGGTAAGGGTTGTTCTTACATGGTAAATCTTGCAGCGGGGGAAGATCACCGATACCTCCCGACGAAAGTACATGTAATGCAATTACGAGACTAATGGCCTTAGCAGTTAACGCGCCTGGAATCACTAATCAATAATTAAATAAATCCATATTTATCACTTCATCCTTGAAATCAATTAAAACAAGTTTCAATTGCCTCTCGATAATTTGAATGCTCTTGAAAGAGCAAAAGTGGAAAAGTCGACGAAGAGACATCCTTTTACGGGATCTAACTGAAGCTATACCATTGATAGCAATGAAAGAGTGGCATAGAGTTGATCTCTGGGGCCAGGGGAACAACTCACAACATTCTATATGATTGTCAAACTAAAGAATATTGGCGACAAAACAGTTCATCAAACAGTACATACTAGCCATTTTACTTTTTGGAAAGGTTGTGATGGTTGAACATAAAAGTGGCAATGAACCCTCACACCACTTCTAATAATGGGAGTCAATTGTTCTAGAAGTCAATAACTCAGTCAGTTGCTCCAAAACCAGTGGCAAAATGTCAGGAACATGAGCTTTCAGAAGGCTCAGGGGTTTAACTTTATTACTGGATAAATATTTAAGCAATTATCTCAAAAGGAGATTGTGATGCTAACATACTTTTAAAATGAAACTATTAGATTGAAATATTTGCCTGCCTGCTGGAAAATTAGTCAATATTATGTAATGGGACGGTCGCACATCGCGGATGACGACACGAGCCATATATTTATTTTATTTAATTAAGAGCCGCGCCGCCGTTAAGAGCAGCCGGAAATTCCATTTCCTGCTTAACCTGAAGAGAGCCGATTAGCGCGCCGGGGGAAACGAGGAAGTAGTGCCTCCTTTGTTCAGCGAGACCCACGCTGGGCGCACCCCTTATGACATATGGGGAAGTACGCCACCCACACCCCCTTCACCGAGCAACGGAATTACCCGCGCCAATTTACGGGAATTTAGGTGACATAGGTTCCTTCGGGGGAGGTTGCTGGGGGCGGCTTCGCCGCTGGCGCCGTGATAGGCGGAAGGATTACGGGTGTCGCGACATCCAACAGAAATAGACAATGCGGGGGAGGAATCACGTGGTACGCAAGCCTTCCTGTGGGACCGCAGAGGTACAGATGGCTCACTTGAATCGGAGGTAGCGAGGAGGACACTTGTATCGGAGGGAGCGAGGAGGCGACTTGTATCAGAGGTAGCGAGGAGACTTGCTTCTGGGGCAGTAGCGAGGCCACTTAATTCGTGCCTGGCCGCCCCGAATGCCACGCCGCCTCGCACATCGCAGCCCGACTCGTGTGACGACAGCCGGACGATGGGACAGGACACAACTAGTGGATGCCTGACCGAAAGGGCCATGTGAGTACGAGCCGGGGACGTGGCAAACTATATCGCGAAGACCCGTCATCACCCGGGCGCGTTCCCACCGCCGCCCGCGCCGAGCACGCTGAGGAGCCGCCGGTCGACCCCAAGCAACGCTGGCCTAATCCGGGGCCGCCGCTGTGACTGCAAAGGGGCCGTCACAAAGGGACCAGGTGCAAGCAACGCCGTAGCTGCCCGCCGCCAGACCTGCTGGGAGGCTTGAACGCGGCACCTGTGAGCTGGATCACGACCGCCCGGGAGGGCAAAGACACCGGAGCTGAAATGAACTCTGGCCATACCGGCCGTTAATAAGTTAAGATTAGATTTAAGTTAGTTATAAGTTTATTCATGTTACTGGGCTTCACCCATACCCCATACTAAGTGATTAAAGTAGTTTTATGAAAATGCTGAAGTCTTTCTCTCAAGTAGTTAGGCAAGCATGCATGCCTCCCTCTAGGGAGTCTGCCGACGAAGCAGCCGGGCAAAGCTGAATCGCCGAAGGAATCAGGTAATCGGGTGAGTCGGTGGTTACAATTATGATCAACAAGCGCCGAAAATCACAGTGGAGTCTGTGTATAGGCTTTAATTTCTCAAGTATTCGAAAAACTTTATATAAGATTAACAACTTGTGTCCTGCAGCAGTAAAAATACTGCTGAATAAAACCACATACAATTGTTTTCTAAAATGTAGCTCGCTAACTGCTCAAAATAATAAATACTCTTGTATAACACTGCAAACAAATTAAATATTGTAACAAAACAATCTTCAAGAATACTGCTATAGTATGTGAGTTGTATATTTACACAAACAACAGTTCTTCGCCTACCAATAATATCAATAAAGTTGCTGTTTCATAAGGCAATCTGAATAGCAAACAGTTTTGGCGGCCGACCTCATCCTTGAAACGTTTAGCTCTTCCTCGGATACAGCTGTCTCATGACGAACAGAGACCCACTTAATATGATTATTAAGATGAGATGTCGCCGCACCGGAGAGATGAAATGTCGCCGAGAACGAGGCGCGGGTAGACGGGGCATCGGAACCGCGGATGGGGTCGCCAGGCTCCTGGAATGCTAGAGGGGGGAAGGCGGCGTTGTCTATGCCACGGACTCTGCATCTCACGTGTGGCTTGAGAGCGGGAGAGGTCCTCACAATGCAAGGGAGGTGGTATAAGCCGCATGATTAGGCGCCGGCGATCACCTAGGCGCCCTCGGGTGGGGCGGACAGCTGGCTCGAAAGGGAGCAGGGGCCCCTTCTGCTTAACCTTTTCGCTTCTTTTGGCCTAATTTTGCATTTTGCTGATCATAAAGACTCCAATTTTAGACTAGCCTCGGCGTTGCTTCTGATCATTCTGGGCATCTGCCATGAAATCGTGCTTCGTTCTCCGCGTCTTCCGGTGCCGAGGTAAAAGCCGAGGTGCCGGAAGCGAATAGGCTTTTAGAAGCCATTACCATAAACGAGGCCATCATTGAGCTTGAGTCGGGATCGTGGACGAGCGGTAGAGACGGAATGGTATCCGCATATATATATATATATAGTAGCCAGCACACACATCAATAAACAGAGTTTGTAAGACCATGTGTTTTTATTTTATTTAACAAGTTAGCAGTTCGTTGGTTTAGACATTTGTGAAGTAAAATTGAAGAAAACTTAAAAAAGAAAAATGGCAGATGTTACGATACCAGTTTTTGATGGTGAGGCTTGTGGAAATTGGAAGAAACGTGTCATTGTGTATTTAAAACTGAAAAAATATTATTCAGTTATTACAAGAAAAAACAAGTACAGACAAAGAAGATTGAGATGAGAGCAACTTAAAGGTTATGAATTACATATATAACGCTATTAAGAATAAACAATTAGCGTTCGTGAGTGACAAAGAAACGGCTTATGAAATCATGAAGTTTGACGAAATGTATTCCAAAGAATAAACACCACTACAAATAGTTTGTCGCAAAAAGTTAGATAAATTGAGGTTCAAAGACTTTAGGGATGGGAAATTTTTCAGTGAATTTGAGAAAGCAGTAAATAAATTAAAGTGTGCGGACGCTAAAGTATCAGAAAAGGAAAAAATGGACTACATGTTGAGAACATTGCCAGAATCGTACATTTATATTGTTATTTAATTGATGTTCTGAAAGAAGAAGACAAAACTGTAGAATTCGTGAAAAATAAGATCCAGATGATGAAATTGAGAGACGAAGATGAACATTCAAGTTCGAGATCCAATGCTTTCAACAGTGAACGCAAGACAAACAAGAGCAAAATTATTATCAGACTGGCAGAGGCAGAGGGTCCTGGAAACGTGGCGGACAACTCAGAAGAAACAATCGAGGTAATTTCAATCAACAAGGAGGTTACTATAATTGGCAACGTGATCGTAACGAGCAGCATGGAGGTTATAACAACTGGCAACGTGGCCGAGGTGAGCAGCATGGCGGTCACAATCAAGGCGGCAGAGGCAGCTATCGGCAAAACGGACACAGTATGAATAGTTTTCCGACAGAAATTCAATCTATGGTGGCGTGTAAAGAGACAGGTAACAAAATTGAATCACAAATTCATTGGTTACTTGATGGAGGTTGTACAGGTCATATAATTAATAACGACGAATATTTTTCTGAATGTGTAATTTAAAAACAAACCTGTAGATGTTAAAATTGGAGATGGTAAATTTTTAAAACCTACAAAGTCAAACATGTAATTAGCTATTTTTCAGTTAATGATAAAAAGTGCGTAATGTATTTTATGTAGAGAAAATGGATAGAAATTTGATTAGTTATGCAAGAATCACAGATAATCACAAAATTGTATCAGTAGGTAATTATTCCAAAATGTTTAATCAAAATCACGAGTTAATTGCGATTGCTTGGAAAGAAGGAAGATTGAATAAAATGACTAGTTCAATGTTAAGAAGTTAATGTAAATATCGCGAGCGAGAATAAAGGCAGTAATACATCAAAAGAAACGTCACATCGTGTATTAGGGCATGTAAATTTTAACTATTGGCAAACATTGTGTAAAGATCAACTACTAGATGGGATTTATGAAATGCAAGGCATGTATTGAAAATAAAATGCATAATTTATTGATAACTATAGAAGCGGCGTCAAAGAAATTTTAGAAATTGTTCACACTGATTTAAATGGGCCTCATGCAACAGCAGGTTTTAATGGGGAAAGATATTTTCTTTCGTTTATTGGTGATTACAGTAAAATAGGTCGAGTTTATACCAATAAATCAAGAGATCAAGTTTATGACTGTTTTATAGAAAACATAAATGAAGTCGAAAATTTGACCGGTAAAACTACTAAAAAATTGAGATGTGATAAGGGAGAAGAATATTTGAACAAAAGAATCTAAGATGTTATTAAAGAAAATGGAATTTTTTGAATGCTTGTCCACCTTTTGTACTCTTGGAAAAATAAAGTTTCGCGTCGAAAATGCCTTGGCCCGAGAGGTTGATGGCGTTGGACATCCCTGCTTGCAGACAGCGCTATCTAACGTTTATTTTCGAAACTACGTCCTGTAGATTGAACTATGAAGATTTAATTCATTTTATTGGAGAGCGTTTAAAAGACTGTAACATCCATTGAGAGATAAATAGCAGTAGTATAGAGGATAAAGGCTTTCGTGATTCCTGCCAGTGAAACTGAATTGACATTAATTTTGGTAAACGTAATGTTTCTTTCAAGTTTCGTTAACATAAAATGTGTTGTTATAAGAGGAGTGTTAGGACTGCGAAAGAATGGCTGAGTGTCTAAGAATTGTTCTAGAACTCGTGAAGCAGCGTGTTCGATTCACAGTCTACGTAGATATTTTATCCATTCTACAATGCCATACAATTCGCCAAATTACAACATCCTACATGTGTCTAGTCAATGTTATGCATAATTTAGGCAAAATTCGCGATCACCAATAAGGAATGCAAACAAGCAATTCTAAAAAAGTGGTAATAGGACGTCCGGAGGAGCAGAATTGAGAACAAAATAACAATCTCAGGGTTTTTGTATTACGTATTAATGTATTCCTTGTATTTTCTAGAATAAGATAATTATGAATAATTAATGTAAAAAATCTAGAATAATATATATCATTTGGAGAATTAAAACCAAATATTCATAGAAAGATAAAGGGCCCTTTTCAGAGATATTTTGTTTTAAAATCAAAATTATAATTTATTTACACTATAGAGAACACTGTAATACAGTTCATTTGACTAAAAAAATAACGAAGAAACAAAAAAAGCGGGCAAGCACTAGATTTGACCCTGCAGCATAGATTTCTGGAAGAAACGATTCTACCAATGAGCCAAACGAATACTTTTGTATTTTAAATACTTGCATAAATATTTAGCCAAATTTCAGACTTTGAAATGCCTCCAACATAGACAATTACAAATAATGTTGATACATGGCATGTCTTCTATCAAACAGAATTAAAACACGAATAACTGAAATACATTTATATTGCCTGCATACAAGGAGTCCCACCAACTATGTGCAACCCTCATAACTTCTAAACGGTTCCCGATATGGACTTACAGTTTTCGCTCAACAATGTGACTCATGGGGCAAGTGGTATGGTGTAGAGATATTCTTTGAAATATTTATAATTTTCGACAAATTTAGTCTTTGATTTTTTAAATGGAACAATATATTTTTCTCACTAGCAATAAATGGATCACAAAAAGAGGAATGCCATGATGTATAATATGTTAATATTTTGATAATATTTTCTGCATAAAATTCTACTTTCTGACCTGAGATTTTACATTAATTTTTTTCTGCAGCTGCCGTCGCAACTGTCGCTTTTGACGAACGCCTCTCCCCGTAAAAGTGATCGCGTTGCGAAGGCAACCTTCCCCAAAGGAGACAGTTGAAATGATTGTTACAGGAAAGCTCATAGTTTTAATTTCAAATAGCATGATGGAAAGTATAATTTTGTACTCAAAATGCTATCAAAACAACATGTGTTACATCATTGTATTCGTCCATTTATGATCTATCTATGCTAGTGAGATAAATACATTGTCCCGTTTAAAAAAATAAAGATAATTAAATTTCTCGGAAACTAAAAATATTTCGAAGAATATCCCTACAGCACATTACTTGCCCCAAGATTTAACACTGTTGAGCGAAAACTACATTTCGATATCCGGAACCGTTTAGAAGTTATGGGGGTGGTCCGTAGTTGGTGAGACTCCCTGTATACACATAACTGCTGAACATATAACAAATACAAAGAATAATGCAGTTTGTGCATCCCCCGACAAAAAATAACGGTTTTAGTTTAAATTTTGAATACACTTTTGTTCCACAACAGTTAAACTTATCCTGATGAATGGGTAATTGAACAAATTGGAAATGAATTCGAGTTCTAGAATTCTTTCTTGATAAGTGATTCCCTTCCTGGTGTATCTTCTCTTGTCTTCCTGTTGATGGTGATATTTTTATTTTACGAGCGCATTTTCATGGTCAGTATTGGCGCTCTACGAGAAAAAAACCATTTAATGTTTGTAAAAGTAAAAATAATAGCGCAATATATTAAAGTTACTTTTCCTCTCGATTTACCTATGCATCGCGCATGCGGGCGGTATTTGGATCGCTTTCTGAACACTTTTGCCTGAAAAATCTGTCAACTGAGTTTAGCCAGTGACAGTGGACAGGTATTTCTTAGGGACATATATACTCATCATATAGTGTTTCTTTTTCAAATTTCGTGAGTGGAATGTGATGTCGTTTAATACTGCAGGAGCGACTTGCAGGAACCGTTTTAACACTGCCGCGCGCTTTCTTAAAACTGCCAGCACAAAACATTTAGGCATTTTTGTTGAACCTTATATTTTACCGACATTTCTACTCTGATATTCTCAAATGTATTTTATTATTATTTTATTATTTTTATTATTATTATTAATCATTATATTATTATTATTATTATTATTATTATTATTATTATTATTCGGTGTTCATTTATCTACGAAGTTGACTTTGCATTATTACAGGTCTCACAGCATTTAGAAGAATACTGAAGCTATCTCATGTTGCTTACCGATGTTATCTATGATACCTGTCACCATATTGTGTGCGGAAAACATATTCAGATTGTTTCCTTGCAGGCAATGCCAGAGCGGTATCTCCAAATGCATCAAATGTCAATTCTACTGAAATAAATGCAAAATTGTTCCAGCGTTGTGACAATCGGCGAATTGAGGAGTCTAGTTTGAAAACGCAACTTTTCCACCTTTGGTGAAAAATGAGATATTGGTTTCAATAGGGATCTGTTTGAATTATACATCGTTCTATAAAATGATTTGTAACAAAACGCGTATTTTGTTCCCTCCGGAAGGCTTCATAATAATGTGTTAATATCAGAACGAGATATTTCCAAAACCATTTCGGTGCAAACTATGCAATTTCCAATCCAGAAAATTGATCACTCTATAGAAATCTAACGTCTAAGCATTGACCAAGCTGATACTGAAAATGATTAGTATTGTGAAAGTAAGCAGTTAGGGGCTGCTGATCATATTTCACGAAAAATGTCGCAAGGTATATTGAAATCGAAAGGAAATAATTAACAGTCTTGTAAAAATATTTAATGAAAACAAGTTTGTTTTCACGGAATAACACGTTTTCACCAAAATTCAAAACAAAATATTTAAATTAAATTTCAAAATAAGACTTTTTCAAATTTTTAGCTCAACTTTCTTCATAATGACTAGATATTCCTGAATTATCTGATTCTATTGTTTGTACTTTCACTAACCAGGGGCATTAATCTCAAACATTTAGCAGCAGAATGTTTTAATCAAATGATATGACATTTTCTTGTTTTTCTCCAAACATCCTGGAATGGAAAAGTCCCATTTCGAATCTAGACCCCTCAATTAAATGTTAATATTTAACATTTAATTTTTACATATGTTGATTGCTCCACGAGAGTTGGGGACTTTTTTGTTTAGTTTTCAAAAAAAAACAAATTTTTGTAATGTTTTGGTGTTATTGGTCCTGCTCATGCCGACTGAAATCTTTTAGAAATCTCCAAAAAAGGCGGTCCAAACACCGCTGCGCTAGCTAAATCGTTATAAAAATTTCTTGAGTTGTACAGGGTTAACAGATATTGTTATCTCCACACTATATAATGTATATTTTTTAATTTCTAATATCATAATATCCATAATATGATCAATATTCTAATTTCTTCTGAATTGAAATATTCGCTTTCATCGTGAAAGCGAATTTTCACAGCTTTATGCAAGAAATTGTCAACACAAATGTTAAATTTAATTTAATGGATTTTAAAGCACTGTAGAATGTATAAAATATTTACTTAGACTGGGAATCAACCAAGCTGCTTCCCGAGTTCTAGAAAAACACTTAGGCACTGAACAATTCATTCGCTCTTCTAACACCTCTTATAACGAAACTTGAAACATTACGTGTAGCAAAATTAATGTCAGTTCAGTTTCACTGGCAGGAATCACATAAGTCTTTTTCCTCTGTACTACTATTATTTATCTCTTAATGGACGTTACATTATTTTGTACGCTCTTCAATAAAATAAATTAAATCTATATAGTTCGATCTACAGAACGAAGTTTCGAAAATAAACGTTAGATAGCGCTGTCGGCAAGCAGGGATGTGCAGCACGATCAACCTCTCGGGCCAAGGCATTTTCGACGCGAAACTTTATGTTTATAAGAGTGTACATGTACGGCAATGAACGGTACGGCTGAAAGATATAATAGATCAATTATGGACATGTCGCGATGTTTATTAGCAGAAGCAAAAGCAGATAGAAGATTTTAGCCAGAAGTGGTATGTGCGGCTGAATACCTTAAAAATAGAACATTAGCTATACTATTGAAAAGAAAACATCTTATGATTTTTTTTCCAAAAAGAAACCCCGACGCAAAACCTTTACGTTTATATGGGAGTAGAGTTTTTGTGCGAGTACCATAACAATTGAGAAAATAAAAGTGGGATCGTAAGGACGATCTGAGGGTTTTGTTAGGCTACAGTGAAGTCGGTTATAAGGTATTAGTAAACAACAGAATTGTTGCTAGACACGTCGATATTATAGAAGAAAATGTTAAACGTATTGGTTTTAAAGGCAATGATTCGAAATTTGAATATTGAGATGATTCTAATTGTGAAAGTGGTGAATCAGATTTAAATGAAAATGGCACAAAAGAGAGTATTGAAAGAGGGACTTCGAGTATAAATAATCAAGATCAGGTACAAAAATTAAGGAGATCAAAAAGAGAGCGCAGACTACCTAATAGATTAAAAGACACCTATACTTATAAAAATGTGATTTATGTTAACTATCGTAGTGCAGATAGTCCTGCAAATTTTGAGGAGCCGATGAATAGTAACGAATCTGAGTTTGGGAAGCAACCGAGAAATTGAATGTTTAGAAAAGAATAAAACTTGGACATTAGTTCAAAAGCCAGATGATATAATTATTTTAGATGTGAAGTGTGTTTATACAAAAAAGGCTGATAATAGTTATAAAGCTAGACTAGTTCCAAGAGGTTTTCAACAAAAGGAAATTGTAGATGATATTTATTCACCAGTTGCGAAAATGCAAACATTGAAAATATTGCTTTCATATTGTTGTCAAAATGGCTTAATTATCAAACAAATGAATGTAGAAACAGCGTTTCGTAATGGTAAAGGTCCATCAGAAACCTATGTAAAACAAGGGGAAGGTTACGAAGACAGCACGGATAAAGTTTGTGAATTAGATAGAGCGTTGTACGGTTTGAAAGTCCACGTGCGTGGTATGACTCTTTTGATAAGTTTTTGGATGAGTTGGGCTTTCAAAGAAGTAATTATGATTACTGTTTGTATGTTAAGAGAGATGGAGACGATATGATTTATTTGATTATGTTTGTCAACGATTTGTAAATTTGTTGCAAAAAACAAGTAAAATTAAGATAATCAAGTCTTTTGTCAGAACGGTTTAGAATGAAAGATTTAGGTGAAGTCAAGAATTGTCTTGGGATTAATATTAATTATGATTATGGAAAAATGTAATGAATCTCAGCCAGGAAGCGTATATGGAATCTTTAGCTCAAGAATATAACATTAAAAATTCGAAACTGTATAATACACCGACGGAAGTAAACTTGAAATTAGAACCAGTATACCTGCGCAAGATGTATATCACAATATTAGATACAGTAACTTGATAGGTGCTCTTTTGTATACGAAGGGCATTCAAAAAGTTCCCGGAATGGGCTTGCCGTCGCCAAACTAGCAATAATACAGGGTTCATATTCTTGTAGTAGGCGACTGCGCCTGTTGGCACGCGGGCAAAATTGGACTAACGGTAACTCAGAGCGCTGTGGTGCCACTGCTCCGTGTCACGTGGAGGTGAGTGTTAGTCCGTCGGCGTAAAGTCGCAGTTCGAACAGCCCGCGAACTTCAAGTTCATGTGCAAACTGCAAAAATCGGCTTTATAGACACTATCGGCCCTGTTACACTGTGGCCTGGACTGTCTGTTACTGAAATTTTCAATGTGTAAGTTTTGCAGAGGTTTGGTGATGCGGTTCGAAGGACGCATAGGGCCAAGTGGAGAATGGTGTCTGCATCACAATATTGGGCCCAGCCACCCAGCGCTTGTTGCGCAGAAATTCATTGCCGAGAGCATGCCTCTCTTTCCTTAACCACCGTACATTCCGGATCTCGCTTCCCGAGACTATTGGCTGTCCCTGCTCTGAAAATGGGCCTCCACGTTCTGCAACCATGGAGAACATGATCTCGAAAGCGACGGCTCAGGTCGATAGGCGCCGAAAGAAGGTTTCTACCACTGATTCCAACAATGGCAGGAACGATGAAGCTACTGTAAGGATGCGCAAGGGTCTTTCTTAGGACATTAGGTTACCATTTCAACAGGTTATACCATTAACAAACTGAACTACCATTCCGGGAACTTTTTAAACGTCCCTCGTATTAGTTCAGGATCGCGACCAGACATAAGCTACAGTGTAAATTACTTGAGCACATTTCAAAATTGTTATAGCGACACTCGTTTCCAGTATGTTTTGAGTATCTTGAAGTATTTGTATTTGACAAAAAATCTAAAACATATAGTAAAAGTGAAACGATTGATACTCTAGATTGTTTTGTAGATGCAGATTGGGCAGGCGATAACATAGATCGTAAATGTCATATTTTGGAAATCAAAGAAAGTAGCGTTGCGAAATCTTCCACTTCAGCAGAGTATAGAGCATTATTGGAAGCTGTAATTGAGATTAAGTTAATGAGAGATATCTTGGATAATTTTTATGTAAAACTTGACTTATATGGAAGGAATTATAGATGTACTAAAAGTAGATTCGAATAATAATGTAGCTGACATTTTTACTAAATCGTTAAGTAAAGTTAAGTTCGTGAAAATTCGAGAAATGTTAAATGTAATCGGATAAGTGTAGATATAGAGTAAGATAATATTATGAGTATTGTAATATAAATGTAAGGACGCGTGTTGGAAAATGTACATACATTTACATTAGAGATATAGTATTTACTGGCATCTATAGGATTACTATGTAACTATTGACTGTATGTGTATAAGTGTAAGCACGATGCGCATGCGTTGATTCTTGTCCTGAAGATTGAGCTGTATGGATGTAGCCTGCACACACATCTATAAACATAGTTTGTAAGACCATGTGTTCTTATTTTATTTAAGAATAAGTTGACGCTGCGGTGCAACTTGTATACTCTCTGCACAGACCAAGTGAGGTGTTAGGCCTGGGAGAGAGAGCGAGCAGAGAAGGAATGTGACAGTAGAGAGGCGGATGTGACTGCGGTGCATGTTGTGAGGTTACGTTCATATAGTGTCTGCATTTGGTGTATACCGAACAATCCTTGCACAAATATATATGTTTGGACGGCCTATTTATTGTTAAAATTTGCTAAAAAAATACCATTTTCCCATTATTCATGATTTTTTACCCATACATTGGTCTAATCGCCCATTCGTCATGAAAACCGATACTTAAAGGTTTTTTGGGTCGCTGAATACAAATCTGTAGTCAGATTTTTAAAATTTAAAATGTCCGATCCAATATAACAGATAAAAATTTTTAGCAGTGGATTGTTTTTTTCATGAAATTTGGTGCATGACGGTACATTGAGTCACTGATTACTAATCTGAAATCTAATTATCAAAATTTAAATGGTCCAAAATGGAGGCCAAAATGTTGAAACGTTTAATTATATTTTCATTAAGTTAGGTATATAAATGTATTTTATCGACAATTTAAGGATGTCTTGTGGAAAAGTTTATAGTTAAAAAAATGAACAATTGAAAGGTTCGCAACAGTGAGTAGCCCTCCTTTACTCGAATCTGAGATATTGCACGTCAAAGTTGACATGCCCCAATTTCTCATATTTTTCCTTTAGTGGTTTTGTTTTAATCAGTACTTCCTTTGAACATTACTATTCTTTGCCACACAAGAAAAAGTCATAAGATAAATTGAAAAGCGTAAAATCAATGAAATCCTGTTACTTGACACATCATAAAATGGGTTAGATCAGTGTTGCGCAGAACTCCAACATTGCCAAAAACACATTTTTATTTTAAAATAAAAATAATCCTCGAAATTTACAGAAATGTACATGTATTTACTATTTTAATATAACAGAAATTGAACTAGTGGTGCTACAACAGCACATGCATTCTTGGCTATCCGGGATGAGCCGCGTTTCGGTCAATTGTACTGACGTTTCGCCCATCTTGTTGTGGCCTTCTTCAGAGCTATACTGCTCAGAGCAGTATAGCTCTGAAGAAGGCCCCAGCAAGATGGCCGAAACGTCTGTACAATTGACCGAAACGCGGCTCAACCCAGATAGCCAAGAATGAATTGACTCCGACCGCGGAAGCCAACGAACTCATACAACAGCACATACTTTCTCGCCCGCAAGTAACGGTTATGTAATAATATTATACCACATTTCCGATTGTAGAGCGACCGAGGTTAAGAATGATATACAGAGCCCTATGGACTTTTCCGGTAAATAAACATCCCTCCGTGTTTAAGATTACAAACTGTATTAAATTCTTATAAACAATTTTTCATAACAATTACATTAGCAAAATAATACCTCGAATACATTATATATTTACCACAAACTGTAGTGAATATCTTCAGAATTTATTACTTTTTGTAAGTAGAGATACGTTCGGCTGTTGGATAAGCCACAGCTGCAGTGCCGCGTGTTTAGAAAGTTCGCGTTCCGATTGTTTACTTGTACTTGTTCGCCTGTGTTTACTTGCTTTGTTTCTGAGATTTACGGTTTCGATCACGTCAAAGTTGAAAGGAATTTCGTTTAATTGCCTTCATTTTGGTTTTAGGTTGTGGTAATTTTATTACTTCCCAGTTTTTTTAAATTTAATTTATTTTTCTTTGCAAACTTAATTTAGAATGTATTATCCACCAACCGTAACGCATAAGAGTGGTGAAGTATTCCATAGGAGGGAAACAAATGACTATTAATGTTTGTAACTATTTAATTATAATTATATAGAAAACCGAGCAATACCCGAAAATGAGACTAGCGCCATATTTCTTATCGTTCTTTATTATGTGTGTGGAGAAAATATTTTTAAAAAATTGGAGCGGTTTTTGAGATTTTTTGTAAACTTCAAAATCAAAATACGCAAAAACTATTCGTTTTTTCAAAAACATTGTATATGATCTTTCTTGAAGAGCTAATTTGCACAACAGACTGTCGGGGCCAAAAATCTATATCTTCAATTTTGAAGTTTTACAATTTTTTTTCCAATTTTCGAAAAATCAGGGATTACAATGAAAATGAGATCTGCACCATTCTCTTAAACGTCTTTTGCACTATTCAACAATAATTTTTTTTTAAAATCGAAAATGTGTTCACTTCTCAAAATTAAAACATCGGTTTAAAACTCCGCGACAGACGTTTGGCTGTCAATCGATTTTTCGGTATGAAGGATGCACAAAACATGAATTCCGGCTACACCACGTGTTAGAGGATATTTTTCTACATTTAGCAACTGAATTTATCCACGTTTTCCATACCAAGTCCCGTTAATAAGAGTTTTTGGGTCGCTGTTTTCCGGCGCACAATACTTTCTCTTCTTACGTTAGTAAGTGCGAGAAAGTAAATTTAATGACATATGTAGGAAATTAAATGTTATAAAAATTGTTGAATATAAGCAGTTTGATACAAGCCACGTACGTCATGACCATATTATAATATATTAAGTTTCTTGGTGGTGAATTAAAACACACACACACACACGTAATATTTTAACCAAGACGTTTATTTTGTTTCTTATTGATGCACTAAAATACTCAATTTATTTACAGATAGGTTACACTCTATGTGTTCTTCACTTGGTTATTTCCTTACACACGACTCTGTTCTCTTGATTATTTATTTACACTATTCACTTCTGATTATTTGTTTACACTGTTCACTTCTGATTATTTATGTACACTATTCACGTCTTCTACACTATCGCACAGTCCGATACACTGCCCATGGTCCACAGCGCTGACCACAGTTCACGGCGCTGATCAGGATCCACAGCACTTCTGTTCACCACGATGCACACTTCACAGCTCAGCTTCCGACTTCAGGCTGCTGTTCACCTACTGCACCACTGTCCACCGCAATGCACACTTCACAACTCAGCTTCCACTTCAGACTGACTTAGACTGCATACTCACTGACTGCATACACTGACTGCTTACTTCCGACCGACTCGCGGCAGCCGGCAGCGGCGAATTTATATCTCGCTGGCGCACGTCTCGACATATCCGGAACTTGCGCCACGCTACGCGACTCGCGAATAACCCGGAACCGTCCAGTTCGGGGGGCGCCGGCATGACGCAATCCGCTCAGCGAAATCCGGCAGATGATGCAATATTCGTTACAATATAACTGAGACAACTGAGACTAAACTGAGCATCAAGAACCAAAATGATATTTCATTACGGTGTTATTAATACATTAGGTACCTTTTCTACTGCAAAAAGGCTGCATTTATCTGCAAGAATTGAATCATCAAAGATTCCTAGCCCAATAATATTTTGTCCAGATGTTCTTGAATGCTGAGATGTTGCTTTCATTTCGCTTCTGGGCACGAAATGTAACTTTACTAGTAGACCTTTTATTTGACTTTGTTTTTGGTGTGAAAGTGGGAATGGGTAGCTATTTTTTCAACAGTCCTATCAAATCACGTGTGTGGCCCATTTGACGACGCTCCCATCCCACGCTCTCTCTCCCATTTCAGGGGAGAAGAGAAAGACTCGGTACTAAATGTTACGACGCTTGTTCTTATCTTTATTTATAATCACAATATGAATAGTAAAGCAGAACATTTGGAATCCGGACCTGAAAAACCTGCACTGATTGCACTTCTGCATGACACCCACCGCAAAAAGTAAATTGAAAAATGATTCATTAATATAAGATGAGTAACTTACCTAGGGACTGAGGATGTTTTTCTATCCATTCACAAAGTTCTCCAAGCAATAAAACTGATGTATAACGAACAGCTATGTGAGTTGTCTCTGGTAAGTGTAAAATAGCTTCCACAACCTTAGGCACAACCTCGTTTTCTTCACTGAAATTAAAGGAAATCACAATTTTTACTTAATTTAAAAGCAAACTGAATACAATTAATTTAACTACCCATAAATCCATTCTTCTGATGAAAAGAGAAAAGAAAAAAAAGAACAAGAAAAAACAAGCAGGAGTATAACATACTCAAATGGTAACACAGAAAGAAGTAACCATTTTTTTCATCAAGAACTTTTTCTAGACAATCATTAATTTTTATAATCATTAAACACGCAAACGCACGCATGCGCACACACACATTAAACAGAAAAACAATGATAAGTTAAAAACATTTCTTTGAAAATATTCTATGTAATTCTGATGTCTTTCCATCTTTCTCTCGAGGATTTATTTTCCTCTTCCGGAGTTATTTCATCCGTAAATATATTATACACAAGAACAGTTAAAAACATCGATCAGTTTTAATAAATCTATAAAACAAGGTTAATTTAATGACTTTCGGCAAAAATTACATAAATAATTTAAAATTGTACACCATACACAAATTAACTCACCTCAGAATATGTGACTTTTATCATTTTAAAAGTACATTTCGTACCCTATTAGAGAGAAAGTCAAAGTGGATCCCTAACTTCTTTAACGGAAGCATTTCCTGCCTTCTGTGGCATCAGAGACCAGAGTGAGCACAGATATGAAATATGAAACGAGTCAGTTGTATGAGATGGGAGTGGAAATTTAGAACGAGGGGGGAGGAGGAAATTAAGTGGAAGGTGTAGAGACGTTGAGTACATTGGAATACAGAAGCGGGAAAAAGAAATTTTGAGATGGAAAATTTACATATCTTGCTCTACAATTTCTATATGTTTTAATTTTGTTTAATGGGTGTATTTAATGATTTTAGAAATAACTGTCTAAAACAAGTTCTGGAGAAAAAACTATGAAAAAGTAATTTTATGACAATCGAAGTAAACATTTTCACTTGGAACGCATGGGAACGCATAGAGACCCTACTTGGAGACCCTCTTCACTACTGTTTCGAGACTTTATAGTAATAATCACAAATATAATAATGAATGTCAATGAAGAATTACTCGCGAGGGCAATCACGAAATGATCTTCTAGCAGCTTAGAGACGCTTTGTGTCAATGCAGAAGTAAGAATATTAAAAAAAAATAGTAATGCAACAAATAACACAGACTTTCCAGTATAACTTTTCAATTATTCCCGTATAATCCTGTATAACTGGTCTCGGCAAGCTTTTCAGGCTTGCTTTATACTCGTGCCAATTCCCATCTATCGCCGCCCAAAATACTATTTCTTTAAAATTTTCTCAATTTGTTAGTTATCAGCTTAGATCTATTATTTTAAACACATTGAAATTCTTTCGCATTTAATTAATCAATCACATTTAAATACTAATTAGAATCACATACCTGTAATTTTTCAAATAAATACGTGACTTACATTAAATAATTTAATACACTTAAAAGGATATTGGTTTAGGAGATACTTTCTACATTAGTCTGACTTCTTTCATTTATATTACTTATTTTATTTTATATTATATATTTATTATATTTATTTCTTTTATTTCGTCTATATTTATTTCTTCTCACTTGATATGCATTCGTGACATGGCTGGTATTCGCTACACACCTTCTACTCTATACACTGTCAAAGCCGCCCTTCTGAAAGCCTTCACCCATATAAACAATAATTTAGATGAACATATCCAAAGGCTCGAAAAGGTTGTTCAAAACACAGACGGTTGGACAACAATAGGCAACAGCGCAGAAAATTTCAACAGTACATCTGCGAAAGCAAAAACACAATCACAACTACCAATCACGACTAAAGATATATTTTCTGCTTTAGATTATGGCAATGAGTTTCCTTGCCTCCTCCCATCATCGACATGTCCACGCACAAACCAACGCAAACAGTGATGTCTCCCTAGATTGCATAACCTCGAACCTTGTACATTAATCTCAAAGAGTAGAAATACCGCACTGGAAAGAAAGGACATTCTTTACTTATCTTTCCAATTCTTTACTAATTGAATATGGGTTCGGGTTCAAGGCTCGATCTTAGGCCCCTCCTCTTTCTGTTACACGTAAACGATTTGCCTTCGTCTATGAAAAACGGAAGAACGGTTCTGTTTGTCAATGACACGAATGTTCTTTGCACAAAAGAACCAATAAATACTACGATTTCACAAGTTTCAAATTGGTGTTGTAATAACAAATTAATAGTTAACGCAGGAAAAACAGTTTCAATGCATTTTTGCATTTCAAATCAGCAATCGCATGCTCCATTGAAAATGAACAATATGCAATTAGCTGATGATCAGGTAAAAAGAAATCTAGCTCTCTCAATTCAGTCAAACCTCAAATGGAATGTACATATAACAAAATTAAACACTAAAAATCATTCCTGCAATTCGTTTACTGATGCAAATGATTTTCTAGAACTCGGGAACGAAAATGTCTACTTTTTTTCAAATATTGCTAATCTCGCACTTTTTAAAAAATTATTTATATTCATTTATTTATTTTAAACTTTTACTCATCTTTCAACTATTTATAGTTACAATGATGGGAAGGGGTTTTGGAACTCAAGAAAACGTGGGCAGATGATCTACTCCCCCATATGTCACACAGTTTTTACTGTTTTATTGAATAAATAAATCTAAATCTACATTTTTCTGTTTCCTAATAGTGAACGGAAATATTATTTTAAGAATATTAAAGAACAGTAAAACCCCGACCTAAATAACATTTTTTTTAAAACTTGGAGCAGTATTTATGAAAATTGCGTTTATGCGCAATTGTAAATTTGAAATTTAAAGCTCTTTTCCACAGAAAATTTTTGAATTTTCGAAAAACTTAATTAGACGTCATCTAACGAACATTAACACACAAATACAATAGCGTTTACAAATTGGTGGAACTGTGCATATTACCGGCGTGAGAGATCTTCAAAAAACTGCATTTTAATAATTTTAGAAAAAACAAAAAAATCCCAAAATAAACTTAAGTCATATTAAACAGTGCAATTAGATTTATCTCTCCGAAACGTTTGAAGACTAACTTTGGAGCCGGTTTTGAGAAAATGGCTTTTGAGCGTTTCTGAAAATGCGAAATTTTGAGCTAGATTTCACAGAAAATGGTTGAGTTTTAGAGAAACTTTATATGACATTATTTAAGGCACATGTAGAAATAAATATGTGAACAAATCGCCGCTAATATAAATATTATCGACGAAGACACACATTAAAAAATTACATTTTCGTAATTTTTGAAAAAAATAGAGCAATATGGTATTAATGTCATATAGTGTGCATTTAGCAGTATTCCTACGAAAAGTCTCAAGAAAAAAATTAGAGGAATTTTCAAGAAAATCTTGTTTTTGTGTTTTTTTAAACTGCAAATATTGCATGCAATATTGCGCGAAAACTACTAAAAGTTCCAAAAAACGTACATGACAATGAAATAATTATGCACAACATATTTAATTTGAAGGAAAAACCTCTATCTTCAATTTTGTAGCTCTAGGAAGACGCCGACAAAAGCAGACTTTTGGAATTTTTTAAATATTCTGAGGTAACCGTGAAAATTGGACCTATACCACTTTTATAAGTGTTCGCTACTCTATTCTTATAAGAAAGTCAAAGAAAAAATTGAAGGCAATTTTGAGAAAATTTTGAAAATGTCTCAGAGGCTAAATATAAAGTATCTCGAAATTTTAAAAAATGTTCTTCAAAATCTCAAAGCTTCGTCTCGAACCTGATGGACAGGGTTTCTTCAATTTGGAAAAAATCCTACACACGGTTTTGGGGCTTCACAGATGGACTGACGGACGTTTTGCTGTCAATTGATGTTTATTGTGGTATCAATGACTCACAAAACAGGGGTTTTCGCTACACCACGTGTTAGACTATTTTTCTTGATTTAGTAACTGGTTTTATCCACTTTTCGTTATCAGTACCCGGAAATGATTTTTTTCTGCCGAAAATCTGCCATTTTTTCGCGCAGCATTACATAACATTCCCTAAACTAGGTATTTTACTCCGTATATACGTATGTATACGGAAAAGTCAAAAGTGTAGTTAGAATCCCTATTTTCTACGTCCTTGATACCGAAAAGTCGATTGATGACAAAACGTGTCTGTGTCCAACGTTAGCGTCTACAACGTTGAGACTATAATCTCCAAACTTGATATTCCTCGATCTATCTGAATGAACTCGAGGCCCTGCTAGTTAAAAATGCATATTCTAATTATTTGCTTTGTATAAAAACTGATATTTTGATAGATACTTTGCATGAAGAATCAACATTTAAAAAGTTTTCAAATATGGCCCTAAATTGTTTTATTAAACTTTTTCCTCGGATAGAGTAAAGGACCCGTAAGATAATGGTGCAGGTCTCATTTTCTTAAAATCCCTGATTTTTCGAAAACTGCAAAAGTTCAAAATTGTTTTCGGTGTCGTACAGCTACAGTACTGTTGATAAATATTTACCCTTCATGAAATCTGTTCTTGAAAAGCAGATCTTGAAATCGGCTCTTGTACAATCTTTCGAAAGTATGAATAGTTTTGTGTAATGTTGAGTGAAATACCGCCAGTGAAAAATGACTCCAATTTTGTTCTTTAAATTTTCCCTTGTCTGTAGCAAAGGATGATAAAAAGGTGCAAAGGGGCAAATTCCCTTTTTCGTCGAACGCACTATTGCCGAAAAACGTAAAAAATTAACATTCCAAATTAAAATTAAAAAAAAAACAATATTGATTTGTTTAGAAATTTCATATATTTCAGATACAAATACGCGAAACCAACTAGATTTTTCAAAAAAAAAGTATATTATATTCTTTAACGAGCTGACTTTTTACAACAGACTCTAAGGCAAACATCGTTACTTTGAATTTAGTACTTCTGAAATGTTAGATTGTTGCACTTTTCCAAACAACAGAGAGTTGCCGATAATGGGACTAGCATCATATTTTTTACTGATCCTGAGTTTTTTTGGAGGAACAGTTTTTTAGAAAAATGTTTAAAAAATTAAAATATTTCGCGCAAAATTACTCGAACACTATTCATATTTTCGAGAAATTGTTCATGACCTTATTTTATGATCGTCCGTTGAACATAAGTCGTTAAGAAAGAAATGTTGCAAAAAAATCAAAGCATTTTCATATATCCATGGCATTACCAACCGTTCTCTTATAACTATAATAAGATCCCTAGTTGCTACAGGACAATCTCATGTAGAAACCAGAGGGAAAAAAAGTAATTGAAGAGGGAAACAATACCCAAAGTTCATCAGTATGTAGGGTCACTAAGGGGTCGAATCACTCATTATAACTTGCATGACAGTAAGAAAACGTATTTGTCACATGAGCTTAACGTCCAAAAACTAGATGAAATTTATATATTGTGGCGAAACAGCGCGCTGTGATTGTATAATTAATATGCACTCATGCATGTTCCATGGCTTCACAACGAGCCGGCCGCGTGGCCGCGTGCGCCGCCGCCGGAAGATTCTGCCCCCTGAGATCACAAAGCTCATTACGAGCATTCATTCTGTCGTCCCAACTGTTGTATCTGAGTGGATCTTATGTGAGGGGGCGTGGTCAGAATATATAATGTACATTTTCTTTAATTTTTTTACGCTCAATTTCATCTCCAGTGTGTACCACATCGGCATATTAGACGCATACAATACATATTGTACATTTCATATAAACCATATAATTAATACAAAGTATTATTTTATTGAATAACTTATCATTTTCTTAACACATAACACTAATTTATGGCAATTATTGCTTTTGTTTTGAATTAACAATTGTTCCTTTGTTGACGCACTCAGTGCGCAGAGCGACTGCAGAACGTGTCAGAACAGAACGCGGGTAGACAAAGGACACTCAACAATGCGGAATCATGGGACAAGTGAAATGGTGTAGAGATATTGTTAGAAATATTTTGTTTTTGGGAAATTTAATCACTGATTTTTTAAATAGAACCACATATTTTTGTAAGTAACAATAGATCATAAAAAGAGGAATGCATTAATGTAACATATCTTAATATTTTGATATTATTTTGTGTATAAAATCATACTTTCTGACATTTTAAATTAAAGGTACACGTTTTCCTGTTGCAACTGTCGCTTTTGGGGAAGGTGGCCTTCGTTGCTACTCCCATCGCCCCGCTAAAGTGCCGGTGCCACGAAGGCAACAGTTGCAAGGGCTGCTACAGGAAATCTCATACATTTAATTTAAAACCACATGTCAGAAAGTATAATTTTATACTGAAAATATTAACAGATGTTACATTTGTTTATTTATGATCTATCTATTGCTAGAGAGAAAAATACACAGTCCCACTCAAAAAATCAAAGATGATTAAATTTCTCGAAAACTAAAAATATTTCGAGCAATATCTCTATATCACATTACTTGCCCTATGGTTCTGCATTGTTGAGCGAAAACTGTATTTCCATATCGGGAACCATGTAGAAGTTACGGGAGTTGCCCGTAGTTAGTGGGACTACTTGTATATGATACTTAAAATTAATTTATAGGTACTTAATGCCTCATTCTCTCACATCATATTTCCCGGTGCCTTTTCCTTGAGATTTATTATTCCCCTTCCCTTAGGCGGTTAAAATACAAAAGACTCCAAATCGCCTCACAGAGATATGGTTTCGAGGCAATTTGAGGATGTACATCTCACACTATTCAAGTATTGTCAATATTTGATTCTAGTGTTAAAATTGGTATATTCGTACTCGTATTACTAATGCAGGCAAGCTTCTGTCTACTCATAAAAAAAAGGAATGCTTTAAAATGTACTAGTTGAAAATTCTCTAAATTATAATAACTGAATTTTGGTTAAAACAATTTTAAAAGATTATAAACAATATAATAATTGTGAATTTACTATTATCTATATTTTCTTCAGAATAGGCCAGAAGTGGGCTAAAACACATTTAGCCGAAACGTTGCCAATTCCAGAGTTATAATGACGATTTTAAAGGCAAAATAAATTACTTTTGAACTAAAGCATAATGCCTTTAATTTAAAAGGAAATCTTTGGTTATCAACAGTATATAGACATTCATATAACAAAGAAAAATATTACAATATTACGAAACCGTTACAAATAATACGTAACCGTTACAAAGTATAAAACAAGGAAAATTATTTCGCCCGCAAAAATAAGGACACAGTTCTCCATTCCTTTTTATTGAAAGGTGCAATGGATAGTACGCTGAATTTGTGTGTGCATAAAATACGGTTTTACATGAATTTATTTTGCTCGTTTAACCCATAACATGCAAATTATCCAGATTGTCAACATGCACTTCTTGACCTAAAAATAATTAATTTTAGGCTCACTTTCAACTTGCTAAAACAGACTCTCAATCAAATCAGTCGAATCGTCATTTGTAACTGTTAACACATTATAGTGTATTTCGCATTTTGCCGCCAGGCCTCTAGTTCTCCTTGCCTCCTATTAAATCTAAGCTTGTGAATTTCTAATTCGTGCGCCAATTAGATAGTACATTAAATCTCTCAAAATTGCGAGGATTAATATACAAAAATGAAAGCCAAATGCTACGTGCATGTTTCGTTAACTGGCCAACCGATAGCAGCACGCAGCTCCAGCTGTGATGTCGCGTCAAATTCCATAGGCTATTTTGCGCAGGGAATTACAAACTAATATGAACAAGAAACAGGTGATATCTGAACTTAATCTTCACGTTTTTACTGTTTAATACAATATTTAAATGATTGTCCGTGATGACATTTTTATTGCATTAAGGCGCTGAATCTGCGAGATCTCTACGAGGTTATGATGTTTCGAAGTAAAGATTAATCACCTTTACATATTAATACTTTCACATCTTTGTGTGTTTTCAAATGCTCTCCCAAATCTATACTGTTACTTCGAAGCTTTAACAGCAACACTACTTGGTAAGTTTTAAGCATTTTAAATGAACATTTTAACTTAGGTAACCCAGTTCAGTTAGTTTGTGGTTTAGTATTTGGTGTCTAAAAAAGATCGTTACTGTGAATGTATCAAATGTGAATGCAGACGTTAAACAATATATCCATTTTCTGTCAACATTTTAAAATACTAACAAACAATGATTTTCCAATATTCAATTCGAAAACTGAATTGACGGCTAAACTGATACACTTCGTATTATTTATTCTCTACAGAGTTTATTTACACACACAAACAAAATAAAAACCATGCAAAAACAGTTCCATTACTAGATCATGCAAAGATCATGCAAAGATCATAAAATCCACATTCATGAACTTGCAAATATGCCTGAAAACTGACTATAACTTACGGTAAAATATTTTTTGCTACAGCCTGCATGACAAATAAAGCAGCTTCACTCGAATGCCATGTTACATTTGTTTGTTGTAAACTTAAGAACATTTGTCTGAAACAGTTAGATGAGCCAACTATAAAGACAACGTCCTTTATAAGCTCTGAAACTTTTACTCGGAAATCTGCAAAGTCTTCCCCATCTTCTAACAATCCTTCCTATAAAATAAAATAAAAAGGTCAATACCTCACACAATGTAATTTTGTTACACAACTTTTTTATACAAACTTACATGATCTGGTTCCATTTCACAATGTCTACAGAGAGATTCAATCAAACGTTCAACATAAGGCTTAAACATTGAAATTAAAGGCTCACTATTCTTCTGATACAATTCCTCAGATAGTCGATACCACAAATTAAATGTTATTTCAGCAACCTGAAAAAACAAAAACTTACAGAATCTCGAAAAATAAAGCCACATTGTATCACTAAAACGTAACAAAGATGTTCAATGGATTGCGCCTCGAATCAAGGAATATGTTGAAATACGTGTTGAGTAATATCCACATTCCAATGGGTAAGCGCCGGACAAATGTCGCCATGTCTTCTGAATAGATTTTTCAGTACTTGAAACATTACACAATCGTGGATAAGAATTGATATCTCTAAGTTTCACTTCATCTGCATTTATGTTGAACAGACAGTAATTGACATTCAAAACATGCACACTCGAGCCTATGACGAAAATCATTATGATGATTAAGGTTGGAGGGCGCTTGCATTCCTAAGGTGATTGGCAGCTTAATAACTACATATCTTGATATCTCGTGTATATATATATATATATATATATATATATATATATATATATATATATATATATACACACACATATATACATACACATACTGTAACTGCTCAGCTGATTAAAAAAAACGAAGCAAAATGCGTAAAAACAACAATGTATCATGATTAGTATTATTTAATTTTAACAAGTTACATTATAATTTGCATTTCTCATTGGAAGTAAAAAGTTTGCAGAGAAAGGCATTGCTCTTTTAGGGATGCAGGACGACGATGCCTCCGGCGTGTCTCGTACCTTATAGCAATGCTCGAGAATACGTCCACGGTATGGTCTATGGACAAGTGAGCAGAAGCAAGAAGGGCAAAATGCTTTTACGAAAGAAATCGTTGACTCAATAACACTGGACGAATGAAAGAGAGCTCTTAAAAATATTAAAACTAGAAAAGCGCCTGGGCCAGACGTCAACAATGATCCGAAGGGCATCTGAAAGATAGTTGCTAAACAGTTGAAAATGAGCTTGTGGGGTAATGTTGCTCAGTGGTTCTCATTATTGCTGCATGAATACCATTGTCCCAAACAAAATAATTTATTGATCTGAATGAGTTTAAATGGCCCCATGGTGCTATTTACACATGTAGCAAGAATGGCTGGACGGATGAAGAATTAATCGAATGGCTCACTCTTTAAAAGCCTTACTTGACCACCTGCCCAGGGCCCGGTGCTGATCTTAGACAACCTTGGGAGCCACATTACTTTAGACACCTACAATTATTCTACACAAAATAAATACTGTTTGAAGTACTAATGTGTTCATTTTGGTTCGTATTTCTTCAGTAACTCCCATTACCCGCATGTAAGAGTAATGGGGATCAAATGCAAATTTTTAGAAATTCGATATTTGAGAGAGTTTTAGTGATTTTTTTATTACTTTTTGTGGTGAAAACACAAGCTTAATAACTAATCCGTGATATAAAAGCACACACTTGTTCATAGGAACAATTCGTAATGATTCATATTGAAAAAACAAAACGTGACTCTTATTACCCCAACTACTATTAATTTACAAAAGAAAATAATGTATTTCTTCACAAAGAAAAATGAACACAGGAATAAAAAAGCACCCAATTTACACAATTCAATTGTTTTCTTATTTCTGTGATATTTTTTTCTTTGTGAACAAATATATTCATTTCTTTCGTAAATAATAAATAATTTACATGCTTTTGACGAGTTCATATGGTTTTGCAATGCAAATTTTTGCCTAGAAAGTATTTTTTCAAACCAACTTCTGAGTGCTTATTGCGGCTCCACCATTCGGAATATCCAAGGAGTAGCCATAGTGTTACCATTATAATAGAAGTTGTCAATCTATTGATCTTCCTAAAATATCTAGCTTCTTAACAAAACATTTATTTATAAAAAAGGACAGTCCCATTCATCAAAATCATTCAAATACGACCGAGAACATACAGTTTTCCTTTGGGCTTTTGTGGATGTGATACATTTATCAAGAATAGTCGAAATATTCTGCAGGCGGAAACAGTGATTTGTCTGAAATGTCCTGTGTTATCAGGCAGAAGCTACAGCAGAACATCGCTGAAGAAGCTTGGTCGATTTGTAAGGTAAAAAAAATATATGAACATGAGAGCAGTGAACGATTCTCACTACCGTCATTTCTTAGTCGGAGACAAAGGAAGATTTTTCTTGCCATAAATCCATATACACGTGGTGCAGCCCGCTGACGTGGATGTCGCACCTATCGCAGAATGAGAGGACAAAATATTCCTAAGGATTGGGGCTAGACACACCTATTACATACTACTTTCATTTTATTATCTCTTGTATCTCTCTATCTACTTATTTCTTATCAAACAGAACATTTATAGTGAAAAAAAACAGATTGTAAAACACAACATTGTGCTTTTATGCTATGTATTCTACCAGAGTTCAGTAAGACCAAGTATACATTCCAGTCATCTTTTCGAACATTGTCTGGCTTTTTTAAACAAAATTCTCAAAACTACATATTTTGTCTCTCACTAGCCTTAAGACACTTCTCATCGGCCTTCTGATTCCTGTTTATCGCGTATCTGTAATTTCTCGTCATCATAACGGACTCCATATACCACAGCTACCTCGTATTAGCTAATGAGAACTTCATTTGGCAGTAGTCTGACAAGTATGAACAATAACAATTCCGGTAGCAGTGCGTGGTTGTGCAGAAAATACGAAAGTGAATTAAAATAATGGCTTAAGGAACATATGCGAAAATTGAAATGTTAACGATTTTCAATTATAAAGCGTGTGCACTCATCAAGTCGAAACATTTATATGAAGATATTATAAACGGAGAACCGAAATTAGACGTAAAAGATATGTTGATTTTTTTAAATTAAAAAAATGAATGTGCTGTTAAAATCAAAGAATTTGTAGAGAGAAGAGAAAATTAAACATCTCGACGAGTCTGTTGTGTTCATTCTGATAACGGCTCTAAATTTATAAATAAATCATTAATACAATATAATAAAAGTAAAATATTAAATGTGAAAGAACAACTATACATTCGCCTCAAAGTAATGGAATTGCAGAAAGGGCAAATAGGACAATTATTGAAATGACAAGGACTTTGTTAGTAGATGAAGGACTTCCGAAGGGTTATGAGAGAGAAAGAGAGAAAAGGTACCTACGGAAATATGGAATGGGCAAAATCCGATAGTGAAACAATTAAATGTTTTTGGATGCAAGGTATTATATGGAGATGAAAATATATATAGAAACAAATTTCATAATAGATCAAGACTTGGAATATTTATTCGATATTCAAGGAACAAACGTGCGTATCGTTTTTCCGATAATTTTTTCGGAAGAAACTAGAAATATTATTTTCTTAGAAAATGAAAACGGAAAAAAATTCATCTAAGCAAATCGCATCATATGATATCGAGTATAGTCCGGTATCGAATGAAAATCAATTAAAGAGTGAACTAGGAAATAATTTAAATAGACATAACAAATACATTGCAAATTAATGATATTTCTGATGAACGTATAGAAGAACAGGATGAATGTGAACAAAAACAAATTGATTTAAGGGTTGTGGAATATGAATTAAATGTCATTGAAGATAGTGGTGAAGTAAATTAAAGATCAACTAGGATCAAGAAACCGATATAGAGATACTCAGCGAATATGGTGAGATAAGAGAACCGAAGAAACTATCAAGAAGCGATTGGATCAATGGATGCTGCAAAGTGGAAAGAAGCGGTGAATAATGAATTAGATCATTTGAAGAAATACAGGAGTTGGAAGGAGGTTATGACGCCGGAATCGGACAATATTTAAGAAGTAAATGGGTGTATCAGAAGAAAATGACTGCAGAAGTGTTTAAAACTAAAGCTAGATTAGTAGTGGATGGATCTAGGCATGTAGCGGAAAGAGATTTCTAGATCAGTAGTATTCGAGTTCAGTAATGAGAATGGAGACCTTCAGAACACTCCTGTCATTAGCAGCAATAGAAAATTATGAGGTTAGACGTCGACTCTGCATACTTTAATGGTTTATTAGACACAGTAATGCACATGAAACCGCCTGAAGGACTGCATATAGGAAGCGGTAGAGTTTTTATATTAAAAAAAGTGTACAGTTTACCAGAAGCTGGAAGGTGCTAGTATGACAAATTTTGTCAAATATTACTTCAATGTGGTCTTAAGTCTTGAAAAGGCGATCCATATTTATTCATAAATGAAGACAGTAAAGATTTCTTAGCGATTGCTTTTTATGTGGATGATTGAAACATAACAGGCACGAATGAAAAAATAGTGGAAGAATTGATACCGAAGATAGAAAAATATCTAACAATAAAATAAGTAGAAAAATTATATAATATTTTAGGGATAAAAATGGATTCCTGTTAAATCAAACGAAGTACACAGAGAAAATATTAGACAAATTCAGGATGAGAGAATGTTCCATTCATCAGGAGTAGTTGTTCCAGGTAAATTCACCAGGAATGGTTCGGTCGAAGCTAAAATATTACGAAAACTCGAAGAAAATGAATATAAAAGTATATCGAAATATACTAGAAAGTATTGGATATTTAGTAACCGGATCGCGGTCTGAACAGGCATTTGTCCGTATATAACAGAATGTCTTAGCATTCAAAAGACGAGCACAGACGTGCATTATGCAGCTCTAAATATGATATTAAAGCAGAATGAGATATTTGAAAGGAACAAAAAACTTCACGTTAAGTATAAATGTAGAAAAAGGTTGGTTGGAATTAAGTTCAGATGCAAGTTGGAGCACTACGAGCGATTCTAAATCTGTTGCAGGATGTACTACGAAATTGGAAAAAACTTTAATAAGCTGCAATTCGAAAATAATTATAGCACTACCAACAATGGAAGCAGAATTGATAGGAGTTAGCAAAGCAATTTGTGAAATCGCTGGCTGGCAGAGATGGTATCTGAATTGGGTTTTCCAGACTCAATGAAAACTCCAAAACAATTGCGAACAGTCAGTAAAGTGGTGATAGACTGGTCGAAGTGTTTAAAAATAACGTCAAGGAATAGACACATTGCGAGGAAATGCAATTTTGTAAAGGACTGAGTGAGAGCAAAAAATATCGAATTGTATCACGTCAAATCTGCAGAATTAGAAACGGATATTTTAACTAAAGATGTGAATTATTTTTTATTTAAACGTATAAAAGAATTGGGTTTGGAATGAATAACAGTGAGTAATTATTAGTTTAATGAAAGAGGAGAATTTGTTATGATTATTTACGACGTGGAATACTACAAATAATAACGAAGTAATAATACAATTGATTACCTACATATGGTAGTTATGAATAAGTAATGTCTTTCGATGTCAGCTGTTGTACATTCTGTCTTGTTCGCTTCATGTATATTTAAAGGAGTGACAATAAATGTATGTACAACACCATAAACCCGGCGTTGCCAGGGTAATTAGTATTCATCACAATCATCAATTAAATAGCCTCACCCACTGTGTCCGCTCAGTGTGTATTAAACGGGGGTTTGGGCACTGTGGGTTGCATAATGATTTTGTTAGTAAATATCACTCCCTTTCCACACCCTTTAGGGGTTTCTTATCCCTAATGTATTATTACCCCTTTGTAATTCCCCAGTAATAATGTATATCAAGTTTTGTTGTACGAGATTGTTCCCGCGTTGAAGAGTTAAGCTGGAATGAGAAGACATCTTTTTTTATATAAATATTTTCGGCAATGGTGGTAATTGTGAGTTAATGTTTACACCGATGAGGAGACAAATAATGATATTACATGTAATAATAGTTATATTTATTATAGTAGTAGTCGTGGTGGTGGTGGTGGTGGTGGTGGTGGTGGTCGTAGTAGTAACACATAGATCGCGTGCAATCCTTGGTGATCCCTCTAAGAGGATATTCAAAGCAGTTTGGATGCGAGCCTTGAGGGTTGTTTTTTTTTTTTTGATGTTTTTTTTTTACTTGGGAAGGAATTACGACAGTGGTAGGGTTTAGGACTGAGGTTGGACCTGTGAAGCAGTCAAATTCGTTCTGTCGGAGAAAATTTCTTATGAGATTGTCCTGGAATCGAACCTGGACCTCCTTGGTGAAAGGCAAGCGACTTTCGCTCGGAGCCACGATTTGACATATTTATTATAGGTTGATTATCATATCACATACATGCGTATTTTTGCACACATTTTCGAGAAATGAAAAACTTGCGTTTTTCTGAACAGGTGCAGCTGCTTGGAAATTGGTTTCGAAAAAAATGTTTTAGAGAGAAGTTGTAGGTAATTGTATCTTCTTTGAAATTATTTTTCTATAGGTCTTACGGAGTTATGGAGAAAACTCCGAAAAACGATGGAAAATATCGTTTTTTCAGGTCCCCTGGAGTTCAGGTCCCCAAGGTCCAGCAGGTCGACTTGAGATTTTAACTAGTGCCGGAGTAAGGGAGAGTTAGATTAACTGGTCCACTTTTTTAAACTAGTTCTAAAACGTTATTTACTTAACCTATACTCGTACACGTGAAATTTCACATGATATATGAGAGAGGCTTTCTCCTCATATTGTGATAACAAAATTGTGCTTACAGCTATTGTCAAATATTGAATGTTTTACACATTTGCAAATGGACCAATTAACCTAACCGGTATGGTTAAGTGGACTGTCAATTAAAATAAAAGTCACTTTATTTTTACAGCTTAATAGACTGTTTTAATGACAAAAAAGTTCTACACGCCATAACCCTGTAACATTAAGTTGAGAAAATGCTTAAAAATATAGTACTCTTCCCAATTCACATTAAAATAAATCATCTCTTTAAATCTCTCCCTGCCGTCCTTCACAGGACATGGAAACATCCTAATAATATCTTCTGTTGCAACAAAAGCACTTTCATTGGTTACAAAAAAACTCTTGGAAGGCATTTTTCCTTTGTAGAATGTGACGCCCTTTAAACGCGTATTCTTAACATTAGCCGCGAATTTACCCCTTCTTTTACAATAACGAAGTCAACAATTCTAACTTCAGGTGAAATGTCATCGTCACTATTTTCATTCCAAGGAGAATCCTCTCTTGGCACCATTTCGCTCTCATCTCATGATGATGGTCGTGCTGCTGGTGGTTCCAGTTTGGCGCGTTTTATTCTTTTCTTCTACTCCCTGGCAAACGCCTCTTTATTCCATGCAGATTTGGTCCGGGGAACTAGTCCGAATAAGCGATCTTGCTCCCTTCCATCCTTCCGGCTCTTACCATCTCTTTTTCGTGGTCCACATCGTGGAAAGGCGTTAGGATTATCGAGACAAAACATGGAGATGCTTGTGTATTTTGGTTACACAAATACCACAGGTTGAAGGACTTATGGTAGGAGCAACTCAAGAAATTGAAAGAACTGAGTGGAAGAAGTAAAAGGAACCGGAATACTAACTAGTGGATGAAGTAGAAGTCGAAATAGCAGTGAAAGAAACATTTGTATGAGAAGGAGATGAAACATTGTGAGAGTGATCAAAAGGACGGTCTGTCACAGATGAACAGAGGAAATCTATTTAACAAATGAAAGACATTATACCAATAGCTTTGAAACCATTCATAGTTAATGCAGATGGGAAAGCTTCGCCTACTAAACCTGCCACGTCGTAAATACGAATCGTCTGACCCGGATGATTGAGAAGCCACTTGCCACAAGCTTTATTGTAAAACCATTTGAAAGGGCCATAAACTGCCACATCAAGTGGCTGGAGCTTATGGCTAGTATGTGGAGGTATGGTTAACAGAATTATACCATTTTCCTTGGCATATACAATGGCTCTAATTGACAAGTGACTCATGATTGTCCATGATAATAAGTTTTGGTCTTTCTTTATATAGACGCTCGTGTTTTATACAATGTGCGATAATTTCTAGAGACACATCTTCAGCCATCCATCCTGAGGGGTGTGCTGCACCTATGCTACCAGTTGGTGCGTTGTGAAGCATTTTATCCTGGAAGTTCACGCGAGGAAATCAAAAAATTTACCAAGGAAAATATATGAAGGAACAGCCTTTCCAGTACTTACAATCTCGCCACGCAGTTACGAATTCCTCTCTAAACAGAAGTAATTTTACCTACTTGCTTCTGACCACAAGGAGTGACTCTCTCGTCACGCTTTTGCACGGACGTGACACCAGTCTCGTCACGTTTATATAAGTCTTCTGGCCCAAATCTCTATTGTTCATACATTTCTTTAAGATTTGAAAAAAATACATCAACATTTGACTTGTTGAAGGTGGTTGTAAGTATCAGAATTGTAGCTTCTGATTGCCTGAGCGATAGTTCATGCCTCTTCATTAAAGAACGAAGCCACTCTTTTCCAGCCATTTGCCTTTTCTTGCCAATAGTTGTTTATTATTAGCTGCAGCAAATTTATACGCCAAGCTTCCTTTAATCAGTGAATGAAAATCCGTAGTGCTATTTCCATTTTTCTTAATATGAGCTAAGAGAAGCCTCTTCTGCAGGAGAGAACACCTTTTTGTGTTTATTGGATGGTCTTAAATTTGCCTCACATCCTTCACAAGATTTGTCACTAAACTCTTTCAATATTGACTTCGGGATGTTGAACTGTCTTGATGCTGATGCCGGAATACTGACACCTTTGATTGCAGCCAATTCAAAGTGTCTAGAGAATAAGACCGGTGATCAGTTGATCGATTCCGAATACGAGACACCTGCAATTAAAACATCCAAGTAATAGCGGTAATGAATTACAATTAATATAATGAACGGCGTATAAATCATGTAACATTCCAAGTCAATTAATTGTAAATCTACAGATACTACTTTTGTAAAAAAATAAAGGGGTTAACTGGACCCCACAGCACTTATTTTCTTTAAATGCTCGAAAACAAACAAATGGAAACATTATTAAAAACAAAACACACTGTTATAAAGCAGAGATACTTACAATTAATCTGGTGTGAAGATTCTTCTTGTAGATCAACAGTAAAAAACACTCAAAACAGATGAGTAGCAGGAAAAACCTCTGACCTCTTGGAAAAAAAAGTGTCACTGTTCAGAACAAATGAAGGCCTGCAACTGTAAATGCGTCTTAGATTGCTGGCCCTGGCATCCTACGAATGCCATCTGGTGGAAAAGGCAGGAAACACATTCCACCAATATTTAAAAGCATGGATCACTTAACCTAACCGGTGCAGTTAACCTAACTCTCCCTTACATACAATATATCCAAAGACAAAAAATGTATGACCTTTCTCCCGGTAAAATGCCCCTACCTCGGGCTCCGCGCGCGAGCCACTCGAGTGCAAATGCGAGAATGGGCGGAGGGTGGGGACGAGACTCATTCTAGGAAAGGGGACCACCAATCACAAAGCGCAGTTCGAACCGCAGAGCGTAAATTGAAAGAGCAATCGGAGAGAAATGACGGACATGCTGTTCAAGTAATATTCTCTTTTTTATTATATTGTAAATATTTGTGGTCAATGGATGGCAATGTGTAATATGAACCTAGAACGAGTTAATTTAGAAATGGATTCACTATCTGTTAAAAACATATACTTGTATCTATATATGTGGCCCATTGTTTGTTTATAGACAGTTGTACAACAAAAAGGAATTAAAAGCAAGTTATTAACATATATTCAGTTTATTCGACTTCATCCTAGTATTAAAATCTTGACAAAGTTAACAACAAATAAATAACGCTAGTATACAATATAACTTTTGGGCAGTGTTGTTCTCTTTTCATCCCTTTTCACTACGCGTTTCGTTTTCACCACTAATTCCTACTTGGACCTGTTTCACCAACAGCCGAGTAAAGTTGAGAGTAGTTACCCGAGGGTAAGCATTTCTCTGCGATAGTTACTTTCGAGTAGAATATAAGCGTTTCACCACGCTTGTGGAGGGTTATTTTACTCTAGAGTACATACTCACCGATTTACTCTGCGAATCAGCTGAACGAGCAATATTTGACAGCGATTCAAGAGGCTGTGAGTTAGTGACGCTGGGAACCAAAACGGGCCAACGCAAACCTCTGATTAATTCTTAATATTCTATCATTCATTTCAGTTTCGGAGTTCTTGGCATTATTATCTTGTGTGGTGTTATGGTGATTTGAGTTAGCATTTCTTAATAAATATTCATTCTTCTTCTCTGCAGATGAGTTACTATTTTGTAAGCAAAGCAGAAAAAACAAATTTGCAGTTCGTTTACCGAAACAAATTTTCTATAACTCGGAAAAGAAAATGTTTAGTTTTTCAAATGTTACTAATCTCGTGCTTTTACAAACTATTATTATTGTTATAATTATTATTATTTATTGTGTGTTTTTTTAACTTTTTTTTTATTTTTCAACTATTTATAGTTATAAGGTTGAAAGGGATTCTGTAACCCCAAAAAACGTGCGCAGATGATCTTCTCCCCCATACGTCGCATAGTTTTTATTGCTTCGTACTAAATAAATAAATATTTCTTAGTACTTGTAGTCCCTGTAGTTATTATTTTCCTTTTGGTATTTACTACCTTTATTTCGTATTTACATGGGGTGAAAAATATATTTACAAGTCCTTTATAGTTTAGATTGTATCTGATGAAGTTAACAGCTGATTTGGTCAAACATAACATCGTGACAAAATCTCGATCGTCATAATTAGAACCAATCCATTTTCTCCCGCACCCTTTGTCTTCGCACTAGTGGATAATATTCCGAATCATCGCTAGAATCGTCTTCAATACTACCATTCGTGATCGTCGAGCCATAACACTTCGGAGATACAAGCACGGTTAAAAATGAGTTTACTACTCCGTACTTTATCCGACGGATTTTCGCAGTGTAAAGTTACTCTTAAATTTACATTGGTATAAGCGATTTACACTCGAGTAGTGTTGGTGAAACGCTCTAAGAAGATACTCTCGAGTAAACATGATTTACTCCAGAGTAAACTCTTACGCTTCGTTTGGTGAAACCGGCCCTTTGTAGTACAACTGTCTATATGCAAACAGTGGGCCAAAGACATACAGATACTAAAACGAATTAGACGTACATATTTGATTTAGACACCAAGTATTATAATTGTTTGTAGGACTGATAATGTAATTTGCTTTGTTACGATGTAATCAATTCAGTCAAACCTTAAATAAAACGCCCATTCAAATTTATTGAACAAAAAATATCAAGTTCGTTATGCTGTGTGTTCAGAAATCTTTCATATTCACTCAGCCTTGCTCGTTGTGTATATTTCGCGAATTCCCGCCTGAGATATGGCACAATATTCTGGGGAAATGCAACTTACAGTTCCCAGGCTTTTAGAATGCAAAAAAGAATTGTGGTCAGTCTCGCTCTAGACGTCGTGGAGTAAGCATCGCATCGCTCCGCTTATCGCTGTGCTTCGGTGTTACGCTCAAACTCGTGTTTAGTGCAAGTACAAACGGGCGCCGCTACCAGCGGATCCCCATATTTCTAACAGTGATTGTTTTTGTGCAATAGAATTGTTTATTGCTAATAACGAAATATTGTGTTATCAAGTGAAAGTGTAGTGGTGCAGCGAAAGCTGTATGTTCGCAACAAGTGCCCCCGCTTTTGGGGGCCAATTGGTGTCTGCAGCCCACGTTTTAAATGGTGGCACACCAGATCAGTTCACAGCAATGAATGGAGATGTGCTTCCATTTCCACCACAAATGGAAAATATTCAACCCTTGGAACAGTTCAACTCATCACAACCGTCCGCCCTGCAGCTGGATGGAGAGCCGGAAGGGACTCTGACCAACCTTCAGTCAGTAAGCACTAAAGATGCTTATTATAACAGGTATGGTGCTGCCCCGCAACAAACAGTTATTCAACAGTCAACCAGTGGTTTTAATGAAAACAGTAAAAATCTAAAACGCATGCACGTAGATTTACCAGATGAAAACAATGCTTCTAAAAGAATACTGTATAACGTGACCGTCAAAAATAGGTACCAAGGTCTTCAAAATATGACCGAAGAAAATTCGCCAAACGAAAGGGAAGAAAGTGAAGAATCCAGCATTAAAATACCCCCCTTTTATGTCCATAAAGTACTCGATTATCCCCTATTTATCAGTGAACTAAAAAGTATTACAAAAAACAATTTTTCTACTAAATTAGAAAAAGACACTATAAAAATTAAATTCAACTCAATAGAGGACTATAGAGAATATCGAAAATTCTGTGAAAAAGAGAAAATCGAGCATCACACATATAGGGATCCTACCCAAAAAACTTTTTCAGTTGTCATAAAAGATCTGCCAATTACCTATTCAGAAGAGGAAATATTTAATGAACTTTCGAAAAACTTTGAAGTGTTAAAAGTTGTTAGACTGTTCGGAAGAGAACGTAAACCGTTAACTACCGTTGCGGTCGATCTAACTGATAATGAAAATAACAAAGCAATTTTAAAAATAAATCAGCTTATATATAGCATTGTCAGAGTTCAAATGCGCGTAAAGTCTAAAACTCCAATAATGTGCAAAAATTGTCACACTTTCGGTCATTCACAGGCAAATTGCGGAAGGAGACCTAGATGTGTGAGATGCTTAGAAAGCCATCATTACTCGAAATGTGACAAACCTAAACATAATAATGTACCAAAGTGTTGTAACTGCAATGGGGAACACACGGCTAACTACAAAGGCTGCAAAGCTTACAAAGAAGCAGTTAAAAAATATAATTTAAATCAGGCTAATCATAAATTTTCAGCTTACAACCTGCCAAATAGGCAGTTCTCAAATCGCCAATTAAACCAAAACACACAACCTTATCACTATGCCCCGCAAGAGTTTCCTCCTCTGCCGCTTAATTCAACGCCCTTGCATTCTTTTGCTTATCGCGCTAGCCAGCCGCCGAGGCCAGATAACAGGAATTCTCCCCCAGTCCTCCAAAATATGAACGTAATAAACGAAAACCTAATCCAAACAATTATAAATAATATTCTTTCTGCAATCATTCCACAGTTGCAACAAATGGTTCAAAAACTTATTTCTGTTCATTTCAATGGCTCAAAATAAAATAGAAAACTTCAAAATTCTCAACTGGAATGCAAATGGCATAAAGCGCCAAGAGAACGAACTAAGATACTTTCTACAAGTCCACGACATAGATGTTGCGTGTATTTCAGAAACACACTTAAAGCCGGTAGAAAAATTTTCGATCCCAAAATATTTAGCATACCGCAATGATCGAATTTCGCATATAGCATCAGGTGGGGTAGCAATTCTCATTAATAGAAAAATTAAACATACACTGATACAATCCCCATCCTCAAATGAAATAGAAACAATTATTATCAATATCGAACTGATCTCTTCTAACATAACCTTGATTGCTGCATATAAACCTCCCAACAAAAAGTTTCCGTCAAGTTTCTTGAAAGCATTGTTTGATGGCAGGTCACAAATAATATTAGCAGGAGACCTAAATTGTAAAAACCAAATTTGGAACTGTAATTCTACTTCATATAATGGAAAACTTCTTCATAAATTCGCATTGCAAAGAAATCTTAATATACTAGCTCCTCCAGAGCCCACATACTACCCTTATAACCCAAATGTAGTTCCTGATATTCTAGATATACTTATTACACAAAATTTAAACATTCCGATTTACCAAAATGTAAAACCAGAATTAGACTCAGACCACAATCCAGTAATAATTTCTTTCAAAGCCGAACTTCAGACTTATCAAAACGAAAAAATTATAGAGGGTAAAGTAAATTGGGACATGTATAGAAACATACTAATAAACGAATGTCAGTTTCCTGAGAATCTTAAAACATCATCTGATATCGACAGTTGTATCAACTCTCTCGAAAACATTATTAAAAATGCTATTAAAAGATCATCTACTAAAGTTAGGAATTTCACCAAAAATTATATTCCGCTTCCTAAACCACTTCTAAATTTAATTTAAAAAAAACATAACCTTCGTAGATTGTGGCAATATTCACGCAATAAAATAGTGAAACAAAAATTAAACAGCATATCGGTTAAAATTAAACAAGAACTACATAAAGTGAGGTGTACACATTTCCAAAATTTTTTAGGCAGCATCCCTCCAAACTCCAGGACAATGTGGAACACAATTAAAATGATTACAAAGGAAAAATCTTTCATCCCACAGTTATCCTCTAACTCAGGTCTAGCAACGACGGATTTCGAAAAAGCTGAAACTTTAGCGGAACATTTTGAGAAAATATTTACAAATAACCCAGTAACCGACTTTGATTTCCAACTAAAAGTGGAAACAAACTTGTCAATACCGCGATATTCCGTCCCAATAAAAACTAAATTTATAGCCCCGTCTGAGACATATCAAATAATCAAGGCTTTAAAACCGAGAAAATCAGCAGGACATGACTTATTAAATAATAAAATGATGAAAGAATTACCTCGCAATGCAATTGCAGCATTAACAGCGCTCTATAACGCTTGTTTAAGATTAGGATATTATCCAAAGACCTGGAAAACTGCCATTATAACACCAGTATGCAAGCCGAACAAAAATCCACAAGACCCTCTTAGCTATAGACCAATTAGTTTGTTACCGACCTTTGCCAAAATGTTTGAAAAACTTATAAAATCCCGACTATCTAAATTTTTCACCGAAACCAATGCACTTCCAAATACGCAGTTCGGATTCCGTCCAAACCACTCCACAAGTCATCAACTATTAAGAGTAACAGAGTACATTGCTGAAGCATTTCACAACCGAAAGTACACAGCTGCAATTTTTCTCGACATCGCACATGCCTTTGATAAAGTGTGGCATCATGGGCTACTTTACAAGTTGCAAACCTTGGGAACCCCCGATTATCTCCAAAACATCATTAAAAGCTTCCTGTCAGAGAGGGATTTCAAAGTTAGTATAAACAACAATAAATCAAGAGCACATATCATCAAAGCCGGCGTGCCGCAAGGTTCCCCACTTTCTCCCTTATTGTTCAACATATATATAGCTGACTATCCACAAATGACTTACTCAGAAATAGCACTCTATGCAGATGATACAGTATTATTCAATGCAAATTCAAACATTACCAACGCTTGCAAAGATCTCCAGTCGGACTTAAATGAATTTGTCGAATGGACATTGAAATGGAGAATTGCCATAAACCCTACCAAATCACAGCCTAAAATATTCTCACTAAGAAAAATACATAAACCACTACAAATCAAAATTAATAATTCTGCAATTCCTTGGCTTAATAATGAAACGCCCGTAAAATATCTGGGTGTATTACTGGATCAAAAATTAACTTGGAAAAACCACATTCAAGAAATAACGAACAAAACCTACGCAAAAATAAACAAACTTTACCCAATAATTAACAACAAATCATCGCTTAGTCTGGACTGCGCATTATCAATTTTTAAAACGATAATACGTCCCTCATTAACATACGCCTGTCAAATTTGGAACAATATAGCAAACACACATCTAAAGAAACTACAAATCATTCAAAACAAGTACCTAAGAAAAGCCGTGCAAGCCCCTTGGTTTATTCCAAATATGCAAATTCACAGAGAGCTTAACATTCCTTCCATTAGCGAATACATTCAACGGATGAGTAACAGATTTTTCACCCTTCTTCCGTCGTGTACAAGTGCACAAATATTTGATCTAGGCAAAAATGCTTCCATCCCAACCCGCATTATCTCTCGATACCCCAAGGACTCTCTTAAACCACCTTAAATTAGAATAATTTCCATCCCCTCCCATTAATCAATTCCGCTGCTGAAAAAAAAAATTAAATAAATACATTAATTAAAATAAATTAATAAATTAATAAATTTCTTTGAATTACTGCTCTGCAGACTTTGTTGACGAGGTAGCCGTGTGGTCCTCCTCATATACTGTCAGCCGAATGGCCAAAAAGTTCTGTAATTATAAACTGTAAATCAAAACCCCTGAAAGGCATACTATGCCGAACAGGCAGGAAAATAAATTAAAAAAAAAAAGAATTGTAATATGCAAATACCACCCTCGTAATTCTTGTAAGCTCTTTCTTAATCTAAGAATTCTACTATAGCCTTGCCTCTTGACATTTGAATCACTTTTTTTAGTCAAAAATGATATACTCAAGGGTGGGAACATATTTTCAAAGAATACTTATGTCTGTAACTCGACGTTGTAACTATATTAATCAGATGTCAGGATCAACAGTTCACTACAAAAAATGCACATCCAATACAGGTATATTATTTTACAACACATTGCCAGATGTCATTAAACTATTAAAATCGATACACAAGTTTAAGTGCCAAGCTGCATAACTGTTTCTATACAATCAGAGACTATATTGAGCATGAAAAAGGGAAGTAATATTGATTTTAACAATGATATTTAATGAATTAGTTACCAATTGAGGTGTATAATTTTAACACGATGCATATAATAAATATTGTACCTCAGTCCTGGGCCAATGTCCCCCATCTCGATCGGGTTTTTCATCCAGTTTCCCTGATCTTTTGAGTGAATGCTGAAATAGCCCCTTGTTCTGCTTCTGGTCATGAAAGTTACTTCACTATCGGGGCACGCTTTCTAGAGCTCAACGAGAAATAAAGTTATTCAAATTACCATTCTCCATGCTATGGCGGCAGTATGTCGATTCCTACATGAAGTACACGGAGGGATAATAGCCAAAATTTGCATATTTCTATACAAATAGTTTTTAAATGGGAAGTAATATTTTATCATATTTTTTTTTGCGAAAAATGCTCGTTTCCATCTGTATTAAAAATTCAACTTGTTTATGGATTAGAGAAGGGATACCCGAATTTAAGAATGCTTGCACAAAATACACTTCTCTCTATAGCACGTCGCACACAGTATTTACTGTTTTTTACGTTAAATAAAAAGCTTTTAGCTGTCGTCATCTTTAAAGTTTTATCACAAGTGTAATGTGAAGTTCAATGTTTGCAAACTGCACTGCAGCTAAAAACAATATGCAAAACTTTGATTGGGACTTCACGAAATTTCGAAAACATAAAAGTATTAGAATGCATAATTAAAATGTATCAAAAATTATTATGGTTATTTTAAAAAGTATGAAACACAAATTCTACGTTAAACATATAAAGTAAACACCACGTTTTATGGTAGAGTGAGGTAGGAACCAATTGTAAATTTATTTTGGATCAAAAACATTGCTGTATTACTTTTTCACTTTCATACGTTGGACCCTTTTCTGAAGATGAACTATTACAATATGAAAAATGAACGTTTTTTGTAAATATGTAAATTGTTATGTACAAGTTTGTACAATTAAATAAATAGCATGGAATATCAACTCGTTTTTTGAACACAATTCTCGGCACTTCTCGCTGGTAGATTGTAATCGGGTCACAAATGCACGAGGCGCGCGCCAAACCGTTCAGGCTGTCACTCAATTGCACTCTTGCTTCCACTCCCCCTCCCACCCCCCACCCCCCCAAAGCGCACAAACTCGTCGCGTTCACTCTCCGGGCATCTCGGAGCACAGCGGAGAGCCTCTCAACACCCTCTTGTGAGCACTCACGTTCTTCTGGTGCTAGTTGGGTAGGTCTGTGTAAGTTAACATGCACAATACGGCCACAAGTTACTGGCGAAATTGCTATTTTGTACCTTAATACTATAAAAAAAAAGCTAGAGGATATTACTGTTAAATAGCTGATTGTTGCGTCGCTTTACAGTTTTAAAAATATATTCATATATTCATTTGCTATGCAAAATTTAAATAAGAGGAAACTTTAAACCAGCGTTTGCCAACTGGAGACGAAATGACGTCAGAGCAACCTTGCCTTCCATGAGGAGGTGCTGGAAGAAGCAGTCGAGCAAAGGGGAAAGGAAGGCATCTACAGCCTGCGGTCGCCTGTGACGAAAACTTTGGCAGTGGGCCACTGGCGGTGTTTCAGGCAACTTGAGTGGGACACCATCCACGCCCGTTAATTTTCTTTTCATTTGGTAAGAAAGGTTTCTTTTTATAGATACTGAAACAATGGCAAAGTGCCAAGTTTGTTCAAAAAAGGTAGTATGTTAAAAATTCCAAACTACTGATGCAACTTTGCGGCTCAGAGAAACATGCGAGATAAAAATAATTTCTGAGAATTGACAGAGAGCTCGCAATCATGGGATGAGTAAAGGACTTCACAGATTGAAGATTAATGGAAAAGGTACTGAAAATCACGAGGATTTACAAAATTCTCAAAACTGTACATGAAATAATCAAACCTAAGGTTCAAATTCACCCAAATGACCCCTCTCCGGAACTGCTTGTTAGCAATAATTATTGTCTCAACAGGAAATAAATTCGTTATATTATATAACATTGTATAAAATATTCTTGACCTAAAAGGTTCAAACTATCTTTTCCAAAAATGTCATGAAATAGAAGGGGAATTACAGTACTGGTTATGATAAAGAGTCGAATATTGCTTCAAGTTATGTGTATATTGTTTGTATGTTATGTATTAATAATGTATGTTCTATTATTTAATTATTTATATTGTTGTTGAATCAAATATTCTAAATAACAATTACCATTAAAAAAAGTAATTATTTTGCAAGCCCTTTTCCCCCCACTTCCGTACCATCATTGCGACAATGTGTGTCCGCCGCCGCGTAGGGCACTTCCTTTGCTCCGCGACTCGGTTCGGAGCAGGAGAGCACATTTCTGTGACGTCACAGAGCATTGAGTAGGCAAACACTGCAAAGCAACTTGTTCGGTTGCATACAGTTGCCTTGTTCTATCATCCTTGGGCGTAGTACGTAAAATAATCTATTAAAAATTAAAATTACATATAAAAAAAACGAGTAGTCGCAACTTTTGTCGGATGTTCGTTGGGGATACAGCCAACACCCACCCTCGAATACGGTGTTGGAGAACCAAATCCGAACGCTCCCAGAAGAATTGTTCTGATGAGTTTGTACATTCTTCGAATGCATTATCAGATGACTTATTAAAGAAAATGTATACAAGCTCCTACTCAAAAATTCCATTCTTATAGTTTACACTACGGGATGTCAACACAGTCCACAAACCCTTCCAAATGACACGAGCCCTGCTTCACATGCTGTAAACCGAAGCGTCCGGGCAATACAATATTAGCGACCTGCTATCGCTTGGCTGACGGGCAATGGGGCACGTGATTCGCGCGGCCACCACTACATCGTCAAGCTAAAAAAAACACGTTTTCGGACATTTGGTAGAATTTTCTCAATGGATCCGTAAACAACCAGGAGACCGGGACTGGTCGAATGACACCACATTTGTCCCGATTGGTGGGCGGAAAGTGGTCTAATCATGAGTGACGGACGCGCGAAAATACCAAGTTATTCAAAAACTACATAAGGATTCAGTATCTTCCTATATTAGGACAAAATGTGACAGTGATATCTTGGATTCTAGTCTTTCGAAGACTTTAATTTGTTTCTTACAACAAATCATTTGCATTAAGGGGCATGAATCGCAGCTTGAAATCTACACAGGAATCGTGACACGGTTGAGACGAAACCACCTGAGAGAGAAACGAGTGCGATGTTGGAAATCGAAAAATTTTGTACACCGATGGTCCGATATTCCGATACAAAATCTTAAATTTACTGACTACTTACTGCAAGAATCATAGGAAGCGGTTTATAACGCTATTGACACTAATGCAAACTATAATTAATTTTTCTCGAAGCTTTCATTTCACTTTAATATGTGGTTTCCTCTTAAAAAGAGACAAACATTTCACAGATTACACAAGCAATTAGAACATCGTGTAAAAACAAACGAATGCTTTACTTCAATTTTTTAACAGCACAACGTATCACCCGGCTTCCACGTATACTTTTAAAAATACAAAAGCATAATTAAGGAAATTAATGTACACGCCCAAATAATGAAAAATGATCAGGCTATTATGAGCGCCAGTTACAAAACTAAAGCTAAATGTACGGAAACCGCTATTTTTTCTTGTCTTACAGATGTTGCTTTGTTAATGAATCAAAAAAAAAGACCCTATTGGAATATTTTTAGATATTACGAAAGCGTTGACGTTATTGACCATAACAACTTGCTCTCAAAATTACTTTTATATGGAATTCGTGGTATTGCTCTAGATTGCAAAACCTCATACCATAAAAATCGATCTAAAAGAATACAAATACTGTACTGACACGAAAGAACATTGCTAATTATCTTTCCAATTATTTGCCACTTGAGCGTGAGGCTCCGCAAGGTTCGATCTGAGGTCCTATTCTCTTTCTGTCCAAACTGTTTCAATACAATTTTGCATTTCAATCCAGCAATCGCGTGCCCCTTTCAAAAAGAGCAATTTGCCATTATCTGATATTAACGTAAGCAAATTTCCGGGTCTCTAAATTCAGTCAAACCTCAAATGGAATATTCATATAACTAAATTAAACACAAAATTAAGTTCAATATGTTACGCTTTCAGAATTCATTCAAATTCTATCCGCCTTCATACAGCTCGTTGTGAGTATTTTGCAAATGTACATTCTCGTCTGGCATATGGCTTAATATTCTCGAGAAGCTCATTATATACTACCCAGACTTTTAGATTGCAGAGAATAATTATACAAATAATAAGGAAATGCCATCCACGTGATTCCTGCAAGCCTCTCTTCATTCAGTTTAGAATCTTACCATTGCCTTGCCTATTCATTTACGAAACTCTTGTTCTTGTCATATCTGACTTACTTAGCGGTGGGAACATGCAACTCACAGATTTATAATACAACCCACATCGTAAAAATCACATCCACCAGGTGTCAATACAACCAGCCCATTATAAGAAATCAACATATAATGCATGCATGTTACTTTACAACACTTCGCCAGATGATATTTAACAATTAAAATCAGTACACAAATTTTAGTTAAAAGTAAAATGTTTTCTGCTGAATAACTGTTTCTATACAATTAGAGATTATACTGAACATTAAAAAGAAAAATATTTATTTTAACAATAATATATAATGCATTAGTTTACAATTGTTTCGCATATTTTAAAAATGACTTAATATCCCTGTAACAAGTAACGTACTTGAGCTTCCAGGTCAATGACCCCCAACTTTAACAGGTTTTTCTCCAGTTTCCCCGATCCATTGAGCAAATGCTGAGATGGCCACTTGTTTTGCTTCTGGACATAAATGAAGCTTCACTATGTGCACGTTTTGTTGCGCTCACCTTCTGCCAGTAGTGATAGGAGTGAAACTGGGGTACGTTACTGTTTGTCTTTTGACTAATAAATCATATCAATTATTGTATTATTCAAGTATAATTAAAAAATGTGTCGACGACAAAAGTATATTAATCTATTTGCATCCATGCAAGCAAGCACGATGTCCGGTTTCGCTGTTTTCGCAGGCTTCGCTGTTCATAATTTTACTTCACAGCAGATTCCAAAGCAAAAACAATAACAACGTGGAGTTAAGAGTTGTTCCCAAATATACAAGCAAGTTGATATTAAACTTTAAAATGTGACTGTATATGAATATGATATTCATAACTCACTTCACTCATAACAAACAACACTCTCAGTAAAATAGTGAGGTTTGCAATAAGATGTATGTTTTAGTACTTGAAACAGGAATTTTCTAGTAAACATCAATGTGTTGTATAACGAAAGCATTCAGAAACACATTTTAAAATGTAATTTTGTTGAAGGACTTAGGAGACCCTAAGATAGATTAATAAGAGATCTCTATTGGATTGGATTTTGGATCTCTAGTTTATTCGTGAAGTTTTAACGGAGAATATAAAAGTGTATTCTCTGGAAAAGCTCTATTCTTGAATATTCAATACAAATAAGAAATAGAGAATTAAACACGTAAGCTGATTACAATTACAAAATTTCTAAGCCACTTTAGATGTGTTGACAACACGTTTGTCCAAGACATTTGAATCTCTGAAGGTTTATTTCTGACTGTACACTCAGAAAGCGAAGAATTATAGATATTGGTTGACATGCATCACTTTACATAAAAATTAAAAAAAGATATTACTTCTATTTTACCTCATAATCATGATGGCCGACACATGTCAGTACAAGATTTAATATTTTAATAGCATAATGTGCTTCATTTGCTGTACTTCCATTCACTATCTTCTCCAAGAAGGATTCAGCCAACTCCGTGAAAATACGACAATAGTTCATTGACCTGACAGAAAAGAAATATCCACATTATTAAGGATAAAAACACCTTGCAGAAGTACGAGTCGTTTCATATTATTAACCAAGAATCGTGAAATGAACGAAAAGTAAAAGATGTATAGAAAAAACGTTAAAAGCAATACTCGTATTCCTAAAATGATGAATCATTAAAAACAACTCCATCACAGAAAATGCATTATTTAAATGCTCGCAAAAAGAATGTAACATAGAGGAAGGTTATGGGCATGGAAAATATTTAAATGGAACGTTGTTTACAATGTTGGCATTAATTGTTTTTGGATAATGCTGACTGTCTTAACTTGTTCGGAAACAATTTATTTTACTCTAAACATTCCATTTAATTTTCCAACAGTAATGCAATGCGCGCGCGTGTGTGTGTGTGTGTGTGTGTGTGTGTGTTGTATATAGGCATTGTATTGTGGCGTCGTCGGGTGCGAGTAACACAGACACGGAGTTGTTTATACAGTTTTATTTACAAGTTTTATTACACTATATACACACTCCTCGGAAACGCGCTGCATTCCCAGCACTGCACCTCTCTGAAGCATCCCCGCCCCAGCCTGACGCAGACCCCAGCGGCTTGGCGCCGCTCCTGGTCTTTTGTCCCGTGGCAACCGCCACACCTCGCTGCCGAAGCTCGCGATAACCCCTGGCGGGTGAAATGTGCCTTCCGCACTGCGATTCGGTTCAAACTCGAATGCCCACGGCTGGTTACTTTCCAGCCGCCTCGCGAGGGGTCACGTGACAGACCTCACAGGCCGGCGGCGTCCTCTCATCCCGAAACGTGGGCCTGTTTGCAATTTTGGAGTCCAGCTGCACCGCGGCTGGACTCACCCATCAATTCCCTCTGCGCCAGTTGACACCCGCGTTCCGAGACACGCCCACCCGGGCCCTGGAGGAGGGGCCAACCTGTGGTGGCCTTCCGCTTGCCGCCAAAGGACTGCCCCCGAGGGGCCGGCCTCTGGTGGCCTTCCGCTTGCCGCCAAAGGACTGCCCCCGCCCCCTCGCTGGCCTTCCGACATGTGTTGTCCATCTGGCCCCTTGGCACGACGTTACAGTATATAGGTTCTACTCGTAAGTAGCCATCGGACGGGACGGGACGAGACGGGACGGGACGAGGTGAGGCGAGACGAGGCGAGGTGAGACGAGGCGAGACGGGACGGGACGGTACGAGACGGGACGGGACGGTACGAGACGAGACGAGGCGAGATGAGACGAGACGTGACGTAACGAGACGAGACATCTGGCATGCTTTAATGTGAACAACAGATTAATATATCCTCTTACACCAAAATATGCTAAGTGTGGACTGGAGATTAGGGCTTGTGTATCTGATGGTCAGGAAGTGTCTTCATTCTTCCTCCAATTGTTTTATTTGCATCACGTGAAATATCTCGTATTACCCCTAGAAATTCACAGTTTACTCGTGTGAAGCTGAAAAAAAATCCAATGAAAGCAGCTTTGTACCAACAATGGATAGAGGAATTCCCGTCTTTGACATCTGACAGCTGTATTTGTGGGCCATATCAGCAATAAACGCTTAGTGTTTACGCAGTATAGAGGACGTACAGTAATACTGCAGAAAAAAGAGAATTCTCGACAGAAATACTCATATTGCCGTGCCCTAGTTATGAAAAAGTGGATAAATCGTGTAATTTCTATTTAGTACCTATGTTTCGTATGGTAGCGTATTTCTTCACTTTTTTTATTACTTGCTTTTATAATTTATTTTTTTTATTTATTAATACTTTATTATTACTATTATAATTATTTCTTTTTATATTTTAAAATCTTTTTATTTGTTTTATTTTCATTTTGGGGGTTCTTTACATGAAGCCCGTGGGACAGTTTCAAAATTTTCCAAAAAAAGGCTCCAAATTATTAAATTTTGTTGTTGAATAGTACAAAGAACGTTTAAGAAAATGGTGCAGGTGTCATTTTCGTTGATATTCCCGATTTTTTCGAATACTGGAAAAAAATTAAAACTTCAAAATTGAAGATTACAGGTAGGATTTTTGTCTCGGACCAAGTCTGTTTTACAAAATTAACTCTTTAACACGTTATGTATAATTTGCTTTTTGGAAAGCGAGTAGTTTTTGCGTTATATGCGACTGAAAGTTACTACAAAAAAATTCTCGAAAACCGCTCCAAATTTTTTCTTTAAATTTTCTCCACATATGTAATACGGAACGGAAAGAAATATGGCGCTAGTCTCATTTTCTGGTATTTCTTGATTGTTCGAAAATTGTAAAAATACATTTCATGACTACAAAATTGAAGATAGAAATTTTTACCTCAGATAGTGTTGTACAATTTTTTGAAAATAACGAGTAGCTTTTGCATAATTTCGGCTAGAAATACAACGAAATATATACAGGCTTCACAATAACGACGGGACCACGAGAAAAATTGAATGAATGTCGTGAAAAATAGTTAATTTAATTTTAATTATAATTTTCCACTGAAAATACCAATATTAATTCTATTTTTGCTTTCTGACACTTTCACTTTACTTTATTCTACATATTGTATTCTCAATGTATTAATGTACGAGTACATGAAGTTGACGGTCTGCTGATGGTATAATAGATTTTTTGTATTCCAGCATTATAAAAGAACCTTTTCTGTTTTTATGTCACGATGATTGCGTCATCGCACATTCAGCCAATCGTAGCGAGAGAATCGGGGGAAGGTAGAGGTAACCGGAACAGACGACCACCGTTTACTCGCACGATGTCAAATACCCGAGTCGTCGCAGGGAAGTTGTTTCGCAAAATTAAGTTTGATTCTCTTATAAATATATAATGCTCTTATAGAAAAAAATATAGTATGCAACTCGTTTATAATGTTGCTTTATTACATTCGTACAAATTTGAAAATTCGCTCCTAGTCGCTCGTTTTCAAAACCTGTATTCATGCAATAAAGCTTAACATTATAAACTAATTGCATAAACTACTATTATCGTTCCTTCATACGGGAGGCATATAATTCTTAAAGACCTGTGTTTTTTAGGCCATCATTCATAAAATTATAATGTTGTCCAGTTTAAGATATCATACAGCTGTGGAGTGGAAGCAACACCACCTAGAAACTGCATATCTAAGTGGTTTTGGTGTAAAGCAATGACAGGAGAGAATGTGTTTATCAAAAATAGATCTCAAATAAAGTCATGTTCATTTTTTTAAAAAATTTGATTATACTGGGGTAATTTGGAGGTAAAAATAATGGCTCGCTAAAAATGTACTACGCTTCTTGGGGGTAATTTTATTTAGACAATTGCATGCTTCGTAAATTAGAATTTGTAAATTATTTCACTTAGTTTTAGCACCAAATGTTATACGATTTGTAATGAACAGGGTTGGACAGTTCTTTAATACTTGTATTTGAAATACGTATTTTAAATTTATTTTGTATTTGAAAAACTGAATTTTGGAGTTCCTTGGGCGCATATTTTAGAGGCGTATTTAAATACGCATAGTATGTGTATTTAAAAAAGTACTTAAAATACTTCAAATGCAGGCTAAGAAGAAAACGGCGAAGGACAAAAAGCGTTTATTCGATATAATACTACTTCGTGTTCATCCACGCCAGTAGAATGGCTGTTTTCCCTTGCAGGTTTTATAGTACATTCGGCAACTATAGGTTTATTGTCTAACGATTTGTTTGAAAAATCAGTCTTTTTAAAAGGAAATTAAAAATAAACAATTCTTACACTTTTATATTAGTAATTTTTATTTCATATTCTACAAATAGATTTTAAATAATTTCTATATAATTCAGTTGCAAAGTAAATTTAACATTTTTTTTATAAATTACTATATTTATCCAATATATTAATCGCGGTGATATATATTAATAGTGGAGTTCTAAATTGACTATGATATGTTTTTCATACAATTTAATCCAATTTTGCTAATCTCTTCGTAAAATTGGCTGGTAAGTTCGTCAAGATATTTTCTTACATTATCGTGGGTTACTGGAAAATAAATTGGCTAGTGTGAAAAATCACGTAATGGTCGTAATTCACAAATTTCGATATTTTATGAGGTAAACGCATCGACCATTTGAAACCTAGATCAATACCTTCACGGAATTTTACCTACAAGCGATTTAAAATGAATGCATAATATAGCTTTATCATTAAGTGTGAACCGCTATCGTTGTTTTCTTACATATCTAAACCAGTTACCCTTCGGTGGTTTCTCTTTAGGTAATTTAAATGATGCAGACGCAGGATCAGACGCAGTGCAAATTTTTCGTTCGCAACCGAAAACATTACACAAACCCATTTAAACAATAAAACGATTCCAACTAATGTACTTTTGTTATTGAAGATGCAATACCAGCAGTATTAATGAAATGTACATGGTTATCGCACTTTTGTTAGAAATCCAACAAAGATATTCTTAATTTTGCTGTTTTCTATGCGAGTGGGGCAGCAGAGTGCAAAAATCATTTTGTGAAGAAGCATATTCCTCAACGCCACGATTTCTGGAGCAAAAACTTTGCAACCCCTTGTAATGCTGTACACGCTTATCTTCTTCCCTAGCACACCATCTCGGATTGATGAAAAAAGTGTGAAGATTGATAAAGTGGGCCAGGTTTCCCATATATAAAGAACAATTTCCCGAGAATCATTGAGGCGACAATAAAAAGGGTAATTTGTAGGGTCAAAAATAAAGGGAACTTACGAGTATCATGATTTTGAGGCAGTTTAAATAGTGTTGCAAAGGTCGCATGGATGTCGCTTCAAAAGGTCGTAACGGAATTCCTTGGTAACAGAACAGCTGATGTTTATGATGAAATAGTGTCGGAACTCGTTCACAATTATAAAGCTCTGAGATGTAACATGATCCTTAATGTATATTTTCTCTCATCACACTCAGCAATCTTTCCTGAAAATCTCGGTGATGTGACAAACACGGTTAGTGATTCCACCACGGGAATCAAAATGGGCTTGCAGACTATTGTTGGGCCTAAAAAGGTATATACTCATATGAAATACAATAAACAATAGTTCAAAATTATATTTTTATTGAGATTATTCGACATTGTTTTGAAATTATGGGACGGTCGGTCGGACACGCGGTCGAACGGGACTTTTGGGGGGAAAACCATTTTCGGTATCGAGGACGATAATTGGTGAAATCCGACTACACGAGTTAGATGAAGTAATTTTCTACATACTGGAAGGAGATGTAGCCACTTTTACTGTATCAAGGCCTCACAATGGCCGCATCAAACTTTCACAGGAGGCGGCAAGACGCGCCGAGTACCTCCATGCCAAGCCAACTCCAAAGCTGGACAAAACGAAACTACTCTTTTCTTATTGGTTGACGGACGTTATCACGGCAACAGGGAGGTGCGCGTCAGCTTAGGCCGCCGGTATCCTCCAGGCACAAGAAATTCTAGAACTTGGGTGGTGCCTACGTGTAACGCACAGATGTTTGGCGCCATCTTGAATTGTAAAGTTATGTTTACTGCAAGAAACTTCTTTTAAATGTTTACTCGCCAGCCGTAAACATATGTAAATTTTAGACAATGTTAATTCTAACAATTTTTAAGATTTTATATATATATATATATATATATATATATATATATATATATATATATATAGAAACACAGAATGTGTTCCCTTACACTAATTAAAACATTAAAACATCAATAGATATTTTGGACTGCGCGGTACGTACGCCAAGCGCTGCGAACAACGACGGGAGCTAGCAACGGTCGCTACCGCCACCGGTGCCACCGCCGGGTGGCCAGCGTGAGAATGTCGGTTACAAACTGGGCAGCGAGCACGTGCGGGCAGTCGTTAGGAGAATTGCGAAGAGGACAGACGTTAGCGGAGCGGCGAAGAGTTCGGACGTATGGCGAAAAGCTCGCCGTTAGCGCACGGACAAAAGGGAACATGCGAGGTGTTCGTAAAGCAATAGTAATTGTGAAGCAGTAAATAAGTGAAGTAGACAATGAGATTATCATTAGAATAAAAGATTCGTGTTGATAGAACAATCGATCGCGCTTGTAGTAATTAGTGCAGTGGAAACTTTACCGAAACTGTGTGGTACGGAACTGGGACCAGCACGCGTGATAGGCGCGGGTTGAGTAGCTGAATCCATCGACGGAAGGTGATTCGAGAGAGGTGCAACGCCGTGGTATCAAGATCCGAGTCGGGGAGGAGTCACAAGGTCACCAGCCCAGGACGACCGCCACGCCATCAGCCGCCGACAGCCCACAGCTGCTGTAGAGGTCGGCAACCCTGTCGATACGAGCTGTTCTACGATCATCGAAGGTATTTGGTCGGGGCCCCGAAGGTATGATAAATGCATATTACACCTAATCTTGGTACCAAGGCAGAGTGTATAAACGTTGTCAGATCATGTAATTAACCTATTTGATTTGCAAATAAATCTTGTTCATGATTGTATTTCCATTTCTAATTAACTTCCCCAATGTTATACCAACTTATCTAGGGACCCATTCACGGAAAAGATACCCTCCTTTAGTGTTATATTGCAGTGAAATACCCGGCATCACCAGGTACGTCACAGCTGGCGCCCGAACAAGTCTGGAAAGCGTGTAATTAAGAAGTGTGGCCTTAGGAAAGTTGGTAAAATATTGGAAAGCACTGTGCATGTATTGGATGTATAGTAATGCAGATTAAAGATAATAGGCAGGCAATGTAAAGTTTATTATTATAGGGAACAAAAAGTAACAGTACATGTATTAACAAAGCATGCATAAGTCATGTAAGCATAATGAATATTTGATAATTACAGAAATTTTGTTGTGTAATTAATTGTGGGCAGATATAGGAAATTATTTGAGAGTAACCAGTATAAAGTTACTACTACAGTTACTGGGTTTATGAAGGCCACACATGTACACATTGTAAATGATAATGTAATAGAATTTCAAATTTTGTAAAACATGTTAATAATGTTTGAATTGCTTGGTAGTTTTTAATAACATGGAAATTAAAGAATTGGGAAGTAATAATAATTCTTGTGGAAATATAAGGGTGGTTAATATTATTGTATAAATTGTGCACATTACTTGCTGGGAATGTTTATTCAGCAGCGCATTGTCCATTGGTAATGGTAAAGTTTATGGAATTTAGTGGAAAGGATACTAGGTCGGGAAGTGTATAGCAGTATTGTGAACGGATATTTTTAATATTCATACAGTACTATTGAGGGAAATTTATGGAGAAGATATGACATGTAATTGTGAGTGATTATTGTGTACATAATATAGTAATAAGTGTATTGAGAAGTAATTCTAAATTAATAGTGGATTTATTAAAATTTGAGAGTATTGTTGTAACAATGTTAATAAGTTTGTCAGCGGCATATATGTAGTCAAGTGGCAATAATATTACTGATTGTAGAGAATATGTTTATTGTGTTTTTGTGGTGAGTGAGGGTGTGTTCATCATTAATCTGCATCTGAGATATTAGTGCATTACAACAGTTACGTGTAGTATACAGTGCTGGGGCGGACATAGTAAATTCATAGGATAACTGTTGTATCGTTGTTAGGTGAGGCAAAAGGAAAATTTGTGCGAGTATTTTAGTGAAGTGAGGATCGAACGGATAGCTCAAAGTAACAGAATGGAGGCGCAAAATGTAGTGCTGGACCGGGAGGAGAAGGTGGATGAAGTAAGGGAGATAGATGTAGGAGTCGATAATAGCATTTCATCGGAAAGCAGGGATAGTGGAATTGGAAGCAGGTTGGACGATACGTCAGGGGACAGTTTCAATAAAGAGGTAGAAATCACGTCAACGCCGATGAACCAAGCAGCAGGAAATCCAAATCGGGGAGGTGGAGAAGATATTAATTTAGGCGTTATGCAGATGATGATGAAGATGTTCGAACAACTGAATGGGAAATTAGATGAACAGAATGGGAAGATATTGGAAGGACAGAATGAACAGAATAGGAAATTAGATGAACAGAAAATATTCACAGAGGAGCAGATTAGGAAGTTGGCAGAAGAACAAAGTAGGAAATTAGACGAACAGAAATTATTCACAGAGGAACAGATTAGGAAGCTGGCAGAAGAACAGAATAGGAAATTAGATGCAATAGGGGGGCGAATAGGACGCGCTGAAGAACAAATTGAATTAACGAAAAATGAGATGACCAAAATCGCGGAGCGAGTGGAAATTCATGAGCAATGGACTGCCGAAGAATTAGGGAAACAGAAAAAGGAATTAGAATCCCAAGTAATTAGTCTGGGGGGAGATTTGGAGAATAAGTTGAACCAGCAATTAGACGCTAAAACTACTAAGCAGGACGAGAAAATTGAAAGGATGCAGTTGGTAGTCAAGGAAGAAATGCAGGAGAATAAGCGGGAATGTGAAGAGAAGGTTGTGTCACTACGAACAGAGATCGAACAAATAAAAGAATGCAAGGCATCCCCAATTGCAGCAAGCGGGACGATACCATTCACCCCCCCAAGATCACTAAAATTTTCAGGAGACGGCAAAGAAAATCCGTGCATATTCATGAGGGCGGCAGAACGACATTTAGCTGTCATCAATACCTCGGAAAAGTGTAAGATACAATTGTTATATTTAATGCTGGAAGGGAACGCAAGGACATGGGCCGATACATTTGAGTTTCCCGAATCAGTGAAGGTATTTAAAGATCGGTTCTTTGAGCGGTACTGGAATGAGGAGATTCAAATTAATTTTAAAATCAGCTTGATGAATAATCACTATAACCAGTCAATGGGAAGCTTGCGGGAATACGCAACAAGGCGTATCATGGAATACAAAACGTTATCCCCACCGATGAGCGATCAAGAAATTATATGTGTACTAACGAGACAATTCCCAGTTACGGTGCAGAATCTATTACGTAGTGTGCAGCACACTAACTTGGAGAGATTCCAGAATGTGTTAGGAGGGTACGACCTAACTTTTGCAGGCGCACCAAAAAACAGGAATGAGGGGAACATTAATATGATAAGAACAGAACGGAATCAGGGGCAAGGGAGTGACAGGAGCATTAATTACCAGGGAAATCAACGCGGAAGAGGGGGAGATGGATGGAGACCAGAGCCGAGGAACCAGAGACCAGCCTGGAGCGGACCCAACCCAAACCGCACGGAGTCAAGAGGCGGGGGCGGAAGCGCATCTGACCAACCAGCACAGCCTAGCACAAGTAGAGAACAAGAGCACTATTTAAACCAATAAAGTCCGTAGTGAAAGGTGGCCCCATTACGGACGCGGAAATTGTGAAAGTTAACGTGGTCTCCATAAATACTATACAGCCAGTAACCCACGATGCCCAACCGTGGCAGAGAAGTAAGAGCTCAGCGATCAGGATCAGGAAATGTCCCACGATTACAATGGAATGTGAGGGAGTAGTTAAAGAAGCATTAGTAGACACAGGGTGCACGACTACAGTAGTGTCGGAGGAAATGTACGAGGAATTAAAAGCAAAAGGAAAAGAAATAATGTGTTTGCCTATGAATAGGGCGTATGTGATTGGAGCTACTCAGAAGAAGTCAAGCCCCATCACAAAACAAATAATGTTTCGAGCCATGATTGGCGACCAAGTATACGAGATAGTGGCCCTGGTAGTCAAAAAGTTATTACACCCGATAATCATATGGACGGATTTTCTGGTCGATCACAGAGCAATTATTGATCTAGAACGGCAAGTGGTGGAGCTGGGGAGCCAGGCGATAGGATTCGATTTGGGGACAGACGAAGGATACGAAGCATGCACGGGCGCAGTGGCCGAAGAATCATTAGAAGAACAGCTGAGGCAGCAGACGGAGAAGATAGAGATATTAAATACGCGTCACAAGGAGCAACTGTTGCAGCTGTTGATGGAGAACAAAGAAGTATTCCAGAAGAATCGCGCCCCAATAAAGGGATTCACATTTCGAATCCAACTTACAGATACAACACCATTTCGACAGCGTAACTATCCGATACCAGCAGCGCTGAAGCAAGATGTTTCTGAACTATTAGCATCAATGATAAATGATGGAATCATAAGAAAGGCACAGACATCCTACACTAACCCAATCGTGATCGTCAAAAAGAAAGATGGAGGAATACGATCATGCCTAGATGCACGAAGACTAAATGCAGTAACACAACCATACAGGGATGCTCCGTTATCGGTGGAAGAAGCATTGCAGAGGTTTGGAGGGAACATCATTTTCTCTAGTACTGATTTTAGTAAAGCTTATTGGCAAATGCAAGTGGCGGAAGAGGACCAGCAGTATACAGGATTCGCATTTGAGGGAATATGTTATGTGTTTTGTAGAGTGCCATTCGGGTTACGCAATAGCGGAGCTGCGTTGATTCAATGCGTGGACAAGATATCGCAAGAACCAACTAAAACATCAGAACAGATATACCAAGCATTAGTGAAGTCAGGGAAGGAAAGGAAATCGAAATTAAAGAAGAAGATTTACAAGTTCAGTGAAGGGCAACTAGTGTTACTACGAGTTCCCAAGGTATCAAACCCAAATTTGAAGCTGTATGCAATTTTTTTCCCATTATATGAGGGACCATATGTGATAGATAAGGTTACGGATAAAAATGTGGCTAAGTTACTAAATGACAAACAAGAAGTGGTGGGACACTACAATTTCCATAACCTAAGACCCTGTCCCATAGGTATGGAAAATAGTGAAGTGTAAATAAGTGTAATTTTAGTGTTAATCTAAACAATCACGTGTTAATTCGATTTTAGGGTATAAGTGTATATAGGGTTCATGTAATATACAAGACAGTGCAACCATCGGCAGAGACGATGATACTAAAGTGAATTTTTCCGGAGGCGGGAAAAATCCAAAAAAAAGAAAGGAGGGGGGTGATGAAACACAGAATGTGTTCCCTTACACTAATTAAAACATTAGTGTAAGTAATCAATAGATATTTTGGACTGCGCGGTACGTACGCCAAGCGCTGCGAACAACGACGGGAGCTAGCAACGGTCGCTACCGCCACCGGTGCCACCGCCGGGTGGCCAGCGTGAGAATGTCGGTTACAAACTGGGCAGCGAGCACGTGCGGGCAGTCGTTAGGAGAATTGCGAAGAGGACAGACGTTAGCGGAGCGGCGAAGAGTTCGGACGTGTGGCGAAAAGCTCGCCGTTAGCGCACGGACAAAAGGGAACATGCGAGGTGTTCGTAAAGCAATAGTAATTGTGAAGCAGTAAATAAGTGAAGTAGACAATGAGATTATCATTAGAATAAAAGATTCGTGTTGATAGAACAATCGATCGCGCTTGTAGTAATTAGTGCAGTGGAAACTTTACCGAAACTGTGTGGTACGGAACTGGGACCAGCACGCGTGATAGGCGCGGGTTGAGTAGCTGAATCCATCGACGGAAGGTGATTCGAGAGAGGTGCAACGCCGTGGTATCAAGATCCGAGTCGGGGAGGAGTCACAAGGTCACCAGCCCAGGACGACCGCCACGCCATCAGCCGCCGACAGCCCACAGCTGCTGTAGAGGTCGGCAACCCTGTCGATACGAGCTGTTCTACGATCATCGAAGGTATTTGGTCGGGGCCCCGAAGGTATGATAAATGCATATTACACCTAATCTTGGTACCAAGGCAGAGTGTATAAACGTTGTCAGATCATGTAATTAACCTATTTGATTTGCAAATAAATCTTGTTCATGATTGTATTTCCATTTCTAATTAACTTCCCCAATGTTATACCAACTTATCTAGGGACCCATTCACGGAAAAGATACCCTCCTTTAGTGTTATATTGCAGTGAAATACCCGGCATCACCAGGTACGTCACAATATATATATATATATATATATATATATATATATATATAGTGGCGTTATGGGATTGTGCAACCCCATAACACCACCGTCTCGTATGTATGAACACCCACAGGCAGCGAGAAGAGCAGGCGCAAAGCAAAGGTTCGTAAACGCGCAGCCTGGTATCCGTTGCACGTACTAAACAAAGGCGAACTAGCGAGCAACGTTTTCCTCGTGAAGGGTTGAGAGAGGGGAAGCAGCCCCACCACTGAGAATTTCCCCAGGCGTCGGACAATAAATACGCAAACCCGCAAGCGGAAGCCCTCTTTTGATTGTTCGCTGAGTAAGCAGCATTTTGATCACCGCTCGTTAACGTCAGCTTAGATATTGTTTGCCGCCGCAACGACTGCTAGGTAGGAGTTTTCGGCGTCGAACAGACGTTCTAGTTAGTCGTCCGCGAGATAGTGAAGATTTAGTAAAGTGTTTCTTCAATTAACAACACGGGAAGTAAAAGTTACCCGTTGTGAGAAAAGCATTGAAAGTTCTGGTTTAACAAAGTAGAAGTAGCAACGAGCGAGGAACTTGCACGAGTATTCGGGGAAGTGCAAGGGACATTTTCACAACGTGGGCGTAGTCAGAGGCGCCGGTAGCAGTCGAGGGAGAAGAAGAGGCCGACTAGGAAGAACGGAAGAGGACGCAAGAAGACAGCGTAGACGGCAGAGGCGAAACCCGTCTCGTACGACGCAGAAGCTGGGACCGAGCGACGTCGGTGCAGAGACCAGCGCACGACCATCAAGGCCAAAAGCGGGAAGTTCACGAGGTAACGCTTAGGGCGCGGAAAGTAGGTCAAGTTCACGTCGGCAGGGAAAAAGACTAGTATAGGAAAGTGTTAGGAAATTGAGGACACGGGTGGCAACAAATTGCAGTATTGTAGGAGGAGACTTTTGATGCGCTATTGCCTGCCTAAAACATTCTATTTGGGACATTATTCTGCTATTTTCAGACACAGTTAAATTGTAAATGAGAGTAGTGCACTTGCACACATTTTGTTCTTTGCATGTAATATTATGAAGCAGGAGATTGTAAATTGAAATTTGGTTTCATGTACTAGAATAGCATAAATTTAGATATAATTAAATTTCCAAGGGAATTCCCAGTGTAGATTAGGGAAATTATTTCAGAGTGTCAATTTTGGAGTAAATTATATGTGTTCATTCATTTAGTGTGCTGTAAAGGTTTCTATTTGTGTTTTTGATCATTCTTTGTAAAAGTGTGATTCTATTCTTGTTTTTTTTTTGTCATTAACTTATGCCACTAAAAGTTTATGGGTAAATTATACGCTCGTTTATGTGCAATTTGTGTGATTTTATTGTGTCAAGGGTTCAAACCTTTCTCGCACCCTGAAGATCCTGCTCCCTAGATTTTTAAGCTCGCTTCACGAGCAAAATCTTGTTAACCCGCTGTGTATTGTGTCTTTTCAGCCAGTGTTCTTAAGTTTGGATCTTAACACCAACTGGGTGAAATCTGTTGTGTCATCATTTTGACCCATTATTAGTTTGAGATTACTTTTGTAAAACAGGCATAAAGATTTCACAATGATGGTTGGCAAAGAGTTGGCTTTGTGTATATATTTTCCTCTTACACTGATTTCTAAAAACTATATAATTAATATTTGTCTGGTTTTTTGGTTGAATATATTAAGGATAATTTTTAAAAAAAAACTTTTAAAGGAAGGGTAGTTGTGCAAGATGTGACAAATTGAACAGCGAGGAGTGGGGCTGAATTAGAAATAAACATTGTCCTTGAAAATTGTTCTTTGTTTAGAAATATTGACTAATATTCCACTTTAAAATTCTATAAATATTGCCAACTTACATGACAAAATAACAATTGCCATCACCTATATTCCTAACGAATTGTTGCATAATGCACTCTCTATTGCCTAAAATTCGATTGTTTAGTTACAACAACAAAAAAGCCAAAATTTACTGTGCTAATCTGAAATATAGTTTTGATTCCCTTGAGAACTTGTTCAAGCTCAATGCGTTTTGGCATATGTAAATGTGAATATAATCATTGAAATGGTAACTGTCGAAGTCAAATTTCATCTTTTAAGGATAATTATTAAAAATGTTGCCGGCATGCATGCAGTTCATGCTTTTATATTAAGATAAATTATGTGAAGGTTATTTAATTTATTTAATGTTTACTAATTAAATAAAGAACAGTAATAATATCGTAACTGATGCGTCACTAATTTTATAAAAGGGGGATTATTAACTGAATTGTATATAAATATTATATAGATTTTACATAATAATTAAAGTATAATTTATTGTACTTATTAAAGTATTACTATAATGTAATCAACAACCAATTACAATGATTCTTCTCCGAACATTTAATTCAAATGAAAACAATATTGTAATGAATGATTATTGTTTTTAAATTGTGATTGTTGATGTTCAAATTTCATTAGGGTTAAAACAAACAAACACATGGATAAAAACAAAAAAGATTTTTTTTAAGCAATGCAAGTTAACATTTCCCAACACCCAACCAGGCATTCTTGAACAACAAGCAGTTAAATTTTTAAATTGCATTAAATTGGATGATGGTATTCAATAGAAACTTGAAAACAAGCTGATCCACAGTCCTCTAAAATAAGTGAGAAAGCATTTAATTTTGAATAAAGGTATCATAGTTATTTATAATTTTAATTAAAGATGCAAAATATTTATTAATCATGAAAGTTGTATGTAACAATGATATATAATATAAATAAAACAATGATAAATAATATGTGTATTTATTGCATATCTGATTTTTAAATTAAACTGATTTCGAAAATCATTACAAAAAGTTTCTATCGTGCAAGGTTCAAAAGATATGAACATATTTAGTATTTGAAATAAACAAAATCCTATACTAATTTACGCATTGTCACTCCGGTAATATTAATACAAAATTTTATGAGCATGGTGATACAGGCATATACAAGGTGAGGATAAGTTTTAATATACAATACCCACATTCGTGCAATAATATGCAGATTTTAGGATGGTTTGTTTGATATTCGACAAATCACTGGTCGAACGAATGTCTATGATTTGAGTTCCCTACACAATCTCAACCTAAGGTTCCTTGTACAAGTGACAACACTGGTGAGCAGTCCATGGTCTGTCCTGATCACAAACACGACAGTTAAAGTATAAAGAAAACTCAAGTTTTGTAATTTCATGTATGTTTTTCCTTTGAAGTTTGGGTGTATATCTTCCACAAGCGTAACAAATGTTATCGGGTTGATTCGCACACTGTCGATTTACATTTTATCGAAACGATTCAATTCTACAGATCATGTGGCGAACTGCACTTAATAAAAGTCACGAAACTGTAATATATTAATGTATTTGAGGCACACTCAAACCAGACACTAACTTCACGCGCCCTGCGGGAACAGTTTCGCACGACACCGACTGTCTCAGTCTGCCACTCCAACTTTGGATACTTATATACTTGCGATAACGTAAGGGGCTACAATAATTCCTTTCGGTGACTCATACGCAGTAGGAAATATTAGGGTGCACGTGACTTGTTTTCAAAACATCTACTAAAACTCAAGGCTTATTCACAATGCAAACGTAAAGAGCATAACGCATAAACGTAAACATTAACATAAATGTATTCACAAAGTCTAACATAAACGTAAAAAACAAGAGTTTCTATTGGCTGTGAGACAATCTAGTTTACTATTGGTTGGATGTGAGAATCGATTTCGAGGTATCGACTGTGTCCATGCCCCATGATAAATGGTGTTAGTTCGTCTATCGACTTCGATCCTATTTCGATTTTCGATTTTGAGTTAACGTATTGTGATTGGTTCATTTCTTATGTTTTAACGTAAGCACAGAAGCTTGAAGCTTGCGTTAACGTCTTACGTGTTATGCTTATGCAAACGCATTGTGAATGAGTCCGCTTATGAACGTAGTACCAACTTTAATGTTAAAGCCTTTGCTTAAGTTTGCATTGTGAATGGACCTTTACTCGTAATTGAGCGCGACTACAAGACTACACGAAAATACTTTTAAAAAAATGTACGCCACAATATCTTACAGGTGCAATTTAAATTTATTTGTATTAATAGCAAAATAGGGGTGTTACGGTATAAAGATACGCTATATTTAAAAACTGACATTTATGGCTTTTGTATTGGGATATTCGTAACCTACGAATAAAATTGAGAATGTTGCGCATTCTACCTCCCTGAAGGTAAAAATCGTGTTTCCAAGTGTAATAATTTAAATTACAGGTAAATCAATCAACACTATGTAACTACAAAGCCCAAGCAAACAGGGTAATTGTGATTTGCCAAAAAGACCAGAAATATCTTTGAGGGATCATGAAAGAACAACTCGGCAAAACATTTAGAAATGTAAATATCCCGTTCACAACGCTTTAAGAACATCAATTGTTATTTTTGAACATGAAACCAACACAAATATACAACCATAATTACAACACACAGAATTTGAAGAACTGGATGAAAAAAAATAATAAAAAAACAACACAGAATTAGATGAAACCAGATAATGAAAAATCACTATATCACTGAAAAAAGATCAAGAGCGACCTACCACTAGCCGATCTAAGCAGAATAGAAAGATAGAGGAATTAATTTATAATAATCCAGATGAAAAGTCCAAATTCAATGTTAAATGAACTAACGGTGCTACAAGGGCAAATACTTCCTCGCATTATTTCTAAATTTGCAGTTTTCGAAAATTAAAGGAGTTCAATGAAAATGAAACCCGCGCCATTCTTTTAAGCGTTCCTCCTATCCATAAAAAAACATTTGAAGAAAAAATTTGGAGCGGTTTTTGAGAAAAGGTTTTGTTTAACAAACTGCATTAATTCTAAGCACAAATTACGCGAAAACCGCTAGTTTCTTTAAAAAATGTATAAAACATTTTTTGAAGAGCTTATTTTTTACAATAGACTACGTCTCAGGCAAAAATCTCTATCTTCATTTTTGTAGCTTTGAAATGTTAACTTTTTTCAATTTTCGAAAATACTGAAGTTTGCCGAAATTACGACTGACGCCTTACTTTTTAACAGTCACTCAATACATACGAGGAAAAAATTCAAAGGAAAAATTGAGAGCTGTTTCTGAGGAAAAAAATTGTATAAAAAAATAAAATTGCATATACTTTGCACAAAATTATACGAAAACTACTCATATTTTCGAAAAATTGTCAATAACCATTTTTCAAAATCTTTCTTTAAAGAACACATTTCATTGAGGAAAAAAATCTTCATATTGTAGTTGTAAGAAGACATAAGTGCACTTGTGCAAAAACAAACAACAAAATATGAGACCTGCACCATTCTCTTAACCTTCTCTTAAGTCCTCTAAGCGTCTGTTATTTGTTTGTTTTCAGAAACTTGAGTTTGGTAATTGAGTTTTTATATTTGTTCTCCAACTGCTACGATGGGCAATTAGTACTGATTACATTGAATCCATTAGCAGTTTTTCTCATGTCTCTTCTTTTCTATTTATGTTTGTTGTGATTGCAACCTAGCGTGCAGTAATAGTCCTGTATTTGTCCAATGAATTTGCCAAAAGTTTCATTTATTCACTGAATAAGTTCATTTGTTTCAATATTGTACATTAATAAAATAAAAATATTTATTAATTGCATTCAGTTTATATTTATTTACTTCAAAACCACAGTTTCAAGGAACTATTGACCTCATCATCAGGCTTTTCCAACTATCAATTATCATAATATCTATTCGTATGCTTATTCAAAATTTTCATACGCGCCACGGTACCAACGTATGGTAGCACACCATTTTTGTGTTTTCATATTTTGAATTAACATAGGGATAGATATTATGATAATTGATATTTGGAAAGTTATGCAGTCGCAAGTTATGCAATATTAAATACAATAATTGCTGTACTCATTACTACAATCAATGTAATTATTGAAACATTTTCACTAAGTAACTAACAAACAAGAAGATTTATATTTCTGATGGTGAAAGGGAATAGTAAATATCAAGAGAGAATTTCTGTTTGTTGCTGAAGAAATTTGATTTCAATGGGGAGCTTCTGTGGAGGATGCCCCTAGGCCGGGACAGGTTCACCGCATAGTGACCGCAGGTGACGGACAAGAATATTGCGTTAGCGGAAGAGCTTGTGAAGGATAATAGGCGTGTAACTGTAAAAGAAATAGCCTCAACGCTGGAGATTAGCGTTAGTTTAGCACACAATATCGTCCACAATGTACTGCAATTCAATAAAGTGACTGCAAGGTAGGTGGCACGTCAGTTGACTGCCGAATTGAAATATCGTCGCCGTTGATGCCTTGAGAACTTCTGCGTCGCTTCCACATTGAAGGTGGTGCATTTCTGGGGAACATTGTCACAGGCGATGGATCCTGGGTGCACTATCACCAACCAGAAATGAAAAGGTCTGGCTTCACAGCTCATCGCCGAAACCAAAGTAATTCCGCACTCTGCTGGTAAAGTCATGCTCACTCTTTTCTGGGATACAAAAGGAGTAATTTTAGAGCATTACATGGGCAAGCGGTGACAGTAACCAGTCATTCTTATTCAGATATGCTCAAAAATCACCTTCGCCCTGCAATCAGGAGTAATCGACGAGGACTTCTGACTTCTGGAGTATTGCTACAGCATGACAACGCCCGACCGCATACAGCCTGTTTGACAGTTCAGACTATTCGGGATATCAAATTTGAATGTCTTATTCATCCACTATATTCGCCAGACCTCGCTCCTAGTGACTTTCATGTGTTCGGTGCACGACTGGCTCCAGACACGACCAAAAGATTTCTTTCAACGTGGAATCTATGCACTTCAAAAGCGTCGGAAAACTTGTATTGAACGTCACGGAGACTATGTAGAAAAGTACGTACACGTTGTTCCTAATTGATACAATAAAATAAATTTTGCAATTTTAAGATTTTCATTTGAATCCCCCTCGTATTTTCCTACGTTTTTGCCAAAAAGTGTTTAGTGTTTACAATGATTTGTGTTTCGATGTTTCTAGATTTAATTTGAATAAGGTGTGTGATTAATTAATCAGTGCTCACTATCGTTGACAAGTTGAGCATGATTTATAAAATTGTGCTTAACCTAACTTTTCAGAAATGCCACGAACAGTGCGCCAGGCTGCAAAAACTATTATTTATTATGATAGCAATGTTAATACGTTTGTTAATACTAATCGACCTCAGCTTCAGTGACATCACGCCGTCAATAGGAGAGCCTTTTAAAACATTTTCGGCCAATGGCCACCAAGCTCATGTGGCAAATCAACGCATCTACATTTACTTACATTAAAGTGTAGATGGAGTTGGTCAAGTACATGCACGCACGTTATTGGCCGAAAAGCCGAGATAAGTCCCTTCATTCACCGCGTCATGTTGCTGAAGCTACGTGTGTCCGACTAACTGCCGAAGTTTTCCGTACATAACCTCACTATGCTTTCAACGCCGGACTTGAGTCTCCTCCTTACAGACTTCGTGGTCAAGACGCACGAGCACGAAGTCTGTAAAATGGAGACTTAACTCCGGTGTTGGAGTAATGGAGTATGTACGAATAAACGTCGGCAGCTAATAGAGCCCACTTGGCTTCAGCGACATTACGTGGTGAATGAAACAACTTATAGCTGCTTCTTTTTGGGGTGGGCCAATGACTCGCGTACACGTACGAGACCAACGCCACTTCAATGTGAGCAAGAAGCTTTAGATGGCGATGATCTGACACATGAGCTATGGGCACAAAATGCATTAAAAGGTTTTCCCATTGGTCGCGTGAAGTCGCTGAAGCCAAGTGAGAACAATTAGCTACCGACGCTTTCCATACACACCGCTAACACCGGAGTTGAGTTTAGACTTTGTGGTCTTGACCGTATGTTTTCTCCAGGAAGCAAATAATTGCACCCTTCAAAGCAATGAAGTGCATTTCTAGTCCTATTTTCGCATTATTTAGTTGTTTGAGCACCCGATCTAAGTCTGGGTATATGTTGAAGTCTTGTGGAAAATAATGGTACGGTCTTTACTATTACCGAGTTTCCAGAAATTAGTATAACTTGTAGTTTATTGAAGACTGCTAGAGACTGAGGCTATGTATTCGAAGAGAATAGAATTGAATTATGTTGCTGCTTTGGCACAAAATATAATGTAGATAATACAATTCAAATTAAATGTTCTTCCCTTGCGACAAGATTCTTTAAAGTTTTCCTTCTTACAAACGCTTTTCTCCTATGCTGCCTTCGGCAGGTGTACTGCCTTCGACAAGCAAGACGTATTTTCATTCCGGTCTTCATATCACCTTCGACGAAGCCCTGCTGCCTTCGGCGGCTCTTCGACCGGCTTAGTAACGTGGGTATGCCAGAAACTGACGAATTACGATTCAATAGAATAAGAAACGCATTACTTAAAACGCCTTTATCTACGTTAATTTTGATGTTCCTATTTAATTTCATTTTCCTCAAAACATTTGAATACATAATTCATTCAGAGTCGTAATAAATGTTCATTTGTAATTTTTGTATTCGTAATCTAGTAAAAAATGTACTTAATCATTATAATTTCATCGCGCGTGGTAAAATAATCCGTTTCCTTCTCCAACCAGCGCCATCCGTCACCAACCCGCAATTCACGGCCGCCCTTCACGGCCCGGCGCGTTGTAAATATTCCTTTGAACAGAGAAGGGACTACTGCAACCTCTCCCTTCCAAAGTGGTTAGTTTCTCTTTGTCTCTCCGACAATTACTTTCACTATTTCATCCATGAATAAGGTCAACACCTTACAGCGTTCCAACAATTAAATATACCGTAAAAGCGGGTGACACCAATAAAGGCGAGAGATTCCGATCATTTATGCCCATAGTTGAAAAAAAAATAAAAAATGCAATAAGGGCCAGAGGTACTTATTTTTGGAAGTATCTAACAAGCGTATTCGTGTGTTCAGAATTAATAAATAATGCGCCGTGGTATCATTCAACAAGAACCACCGCTTATTTCCAATATATTCGTACACTTCGCAAAATGACTCCACACATCTGATATAACAAGTACATGGTTACTACCCTCCACTGTGTTTTCAGTGCACCGGAAGAGCAAATATGCATTTCTTCATTCGGCAACTCCATCTCATCAATTCGACGAAAATATGATTTTTAGATTACAACAGAATGCAAAACATACCAAATCGACATCGACAGAAGTTAAACAAATTCATCCTTGCAGGTATATTTTAGTTCACTGTGAAAACTTACGTGGTACGCACGAATATTTTCTTGAAAAGCAGGTAAGCTTTTTGTACTTTTTTTCTCATGACCTTTCTTAAAAAATGTTCGTTATAATGAGCTCTTTTAAAACAAATACTTTTTTTTATTCTAGGGTGAATCCAATCACGATGGGGAAGCACCGGAATAAAATGGTCTGATTTGAGATGTCACATGGTGCCACGTACCTAACTATTGCTGTACAAGCGTAAAATCAGGAAAATTACGTATTCGAAAAGCAGCGGAGCAATATAGTGTGCCTTAATGTGGCGGCACATAGATTCTACGAGCCGGTACCGCTAATATATAAGAATAATTTTATTAAATTATGAAGAGATTTAGTCAGCTGTGAAGACAAAGTAGTTTTTCTATGCTTTTGAGCGGGCACAAGCTTGTTCGAGCCCCCCCCCCTCCAACACGCCAGATCAGAACCAACCCTCCGATAACTTTTTTTGCACACCCGCTTGCCAAACACTCGCCAGAACCCCACTTTACACTAGGAGAGCGCAGTTCAAAACAAATAGATCGCTCCTTGTAGAGTAAGCATTCTCCCTTTTTGATACCATTACGAAATTTAATCAGCCCAAACGCACCCATGCACGCAACTACAAGTGGAAGAGCGCACTTTCTCGTTTAACATCAACGAAGTCAAAGGACGCTGGTTGGGAATTTTCCACTTCCAGAACCTTCCAGAAGCGAAAAGTTATTGGCGGAGAATTATTTTAGACTCGAGCCAATCAGGGCTCAAAACTAAAGTTAAAGAGAGGGAATCGAAATTTTGAGGCGATAGCTTAGTGGAGCGAAAAACACTCGGTGTTCTGCTTCGGCAGAGGCCGCCGGGTTGAGTTCCGCCTGCGCCAGTTCTCATTTATTGAATTTTCTTTCGGCATTTTTGGCAAAGTTTCTGCCACAATTGTCGATTTGTAGGTTCCGATAAGGAGGGATTCGAAGATATGTAGTCGATAAGGTTCCGAGAACTGTCGTAACCTGTGGCATTCATGAAGGACTGGCTCATAACGAGTGCGTAAACTTGGCATGCCAAGTGTGGTTATCTGAAGCCACCCGTGAAGGACGTCTCTCGAGGAACTCCAACTGGGGCCACCACTGCAGTCTACAAGCCGTCTGGCTCGCCGCCGCCCGAGGCCACAGAGACTCGGTCGCTGACCTGAGAAAGGGTATCCCCTTTCAAAGTGCTGGGTGGTGTCTATTTAAACCGAGCAAAAGTTATAAATTGGGTACATAGAGCATATAATCAGAGAAATACTCTTGATTATTCACTAGAAAAGTTTTCTATGATTACCAACTGTGTAATTTGCGTGCCCGCGCTAATTCCTTTTGTAATTTAGTATAAGAATATTTGTTAATTGTAATTCAGGTACTATTATCTCAAGAAAATTCATTCAAAATTCATCTAAATTGTATCCATTAAGAATATTAAATGTGTGTTTTTGCTCATGAACATGTGGAAATTCATTGTTGCAACGCACCTCCTTCGTAGCACCGAGACAGGTAACCAAACATCCCTGAGTTGGCTGGCACGCACACACAATTAATTCACTTCAGAAACGCATAGCGTACATTTGGCGTTCCCAAGTGGGGCATAGCGATATTTGGCTACCCACAGAAAGTCACATAGCGTACATTATAGCGTATTACATGTTAAGTTGAACAATTAATACAAGATAAAAATGGAGGATCAAACCGCTTTGAGTAGGGAATAAGAGAAATATTTCATTGAAGGACTAATGACTTGCGCATATTAGGGTTTCCCTTACGGAACCGAGATATTCGGAATGTTGTTCAAAGTTATCTAAATGGAATAGGAAGAACGGAAAAAAACATTCGCTGATAAACGACCTGGAAGACACTGGCTTCATGGATTTGGGGAAAGCAACAGAAATAACCCGTTATACATTAAAAATGTATGTCTCTATTACTTTTCATTCATAATAGATGAGTTCGGCCACAGTTTTTTTGACAGACACGAGTTTTCAAAATTTAAGAAATACAAACACAGAATCACATACCAATAAACTTTCTATTCTTCATTAACCAAAGTTCGTTGTTCGACGTTTTGAAGACATGTTTTTCCCCATCTTAAGGTATTTTGTAAAAGAAGATACAACTAATACAAAACGTACAAAGACCCGGGCGTAGCACGTGGTAATTGTGAACTGGAAAATTATCAATAAACAGATGAAGTAATGAAAAATTTTCTTTCTCCAATGGCGTGCACTCAACCCGAGCGCTGCCGGGCTAAGCAAAAATGAGAATTTGATGAATTTTGAGCGTTAAAATTACAATGAACCGTATGTCACATGATCGAAAATATTGCACCCATTGTACACTCTACTGCGATCTGTGCAGTGACCCACTGTTTCTACAGTGATCTAACCGCAGCTCTGATATCTTCGCTGGGCCTGGGAGATGCGCGCGCATCTACTTCACTGGGCCAGAGGCAGGCGGCGATCGGAGAGAAGCCGCAGCCGATAAGCACTGAACGCTAGCTAGTTGGGGATGGATGACTCTGCCGCTGATTCAAGGTTAGGCGTCGCCCGGCTCGCGAAGTGATTACTCATAAGCCAGTGCCACCACAATCAAAATTATTTTACATGGAATGTTTTGTTAGTATATATTAACGTTCTGTTTGCCGAAAAGTTCATAAATTATAAAATGATTAAGGAGCACATATTTCTCTCTCAATGTAATGAGAGTGAACCAAAATATGCAGTAGATATTTTATACTTTTTCTGAGGAAGGAAGTTCTGACTCACACGTGATCAAATCCCTACAATTCTCGAATTTGTGAATAGCACAGCGTATTCTTCTTAGAGAATCAATGTGCATGTCAGGGCAGTGCGTAACGCAGTAGAAATCCATTGTAGTGTTTGCGACGTGTTGGCGTGTTTACTCGTTATTTGTGAGGATTTGTAGTAACTTTGCAGAGTAGTAAAAATGCTTGGTCTAACGAGTATCAGGAATAATTCTGTGTAGTATGTCTTCCAAGTAAGTAAGTGAGTAAATCTGATGATATTTTAAGACCATTTTCAACGAGATTGTTTCACGAGAAGGTTCAGGCAATTGAAAATGGTAGGGCAACACCAGCATTGGCACATATACAGCAGATTAAAAAAAAAAAAAAAAAAAAAAAAAGAAGAGTGGGGGAGGGAAGTTGGTAGGCCGCTAGCAGATGTGGTATACACATTAATCACCGTACGCCCCTATGTTTTTCATTAAATGTTCAGGTGGGCTCAGCCTTGCAGCCTAATAGGTAGCTACGCCACTAACTTGTCCATTCATATTTTCCCACATATTATTCAGATGTGCAAAACATAGAATGTTCCTTTGAGTTATAGCCTCTCAATGCAACTTGTCTGTGTCAGGCGCTTATTGTTGCATTTTTTATCTTTCATATTTATCTTTTGTAAAATATAGATTTATTGGTTGTCTGTTATCGCGTCTTGTGCTGTTGTCATGTCTACTTCAGTTTAACTTGGTTTGTAAAATTTTCTCGAAATATATTATTTTGTACTGTGTCACGTACGCCACAATATTTTTGAAAACTCAAAACTACTGTTGTTCAATCTAAACAATGGAGATCTAAAATGTCCTGATATTGGTATAGTTTACAGAAACCAACATATAGAAGTCGAGTAGACCATTCTTCGAAAATGCGATGTGCAAAGGAAAATACATATGCAGGAAAATTCTCTTTAACGAATCTGCTATAGTGATAAGCTGCACCGATCTGCTGTAGTGGAACAAACTACAGTAGAAACTGTTTAATAAAATACCGCTTAATACAATAAGAATAAACAGTCCCAAAAATTAGCCATATAAACAATGAATTTTAAACCTACTTAATAACATCTGGCGTAATAAAATACCCCACCTAATTAAACCATTTTTTCACGATTCGAAGTTTTGCTCCGTTAATAAAATGTAAGTAATTTGTGGTCTACAATTGTTATTTTTTTGGCGTTTCAATGTTAGATCTTCCTCTAGTTCCTGGCTAACGCAGCGCCCTCCAGAGGGTGTTGGCTAATGGCACTAGTGACACCATCACACGTTTCAAATTAGCAACTGTAGGTAGGAAAACGCATTGCAAGTGCGTTCAGAGAAAGGATTTCCTATCCAGCAGCCTGTTCAACGCTAAGGATCACTTCTCTCGTCCGTCTTGCGAAACTCAGAAGACAGCCGCTGTGCTCCGAAGTGTTGTATACTTTTGTGTTTCTTCGCGGAATATCTGAATGTATTGCATCAGCTTCTTGTTTGCATTGGCGTTTTCAGCAAGAAGGTAAGAGTGGATTGTATATTTCTAAAGAAACAGAAATGGCAACATTGGTGAAGAGGAAGGCCCTTTCAATTAGCAAGAAACTCGTTATTTTGAACGAAATCTATGGAAATCCAGGAGTAAAACGGACCAGAATTGCGGAAAAATTCAATTTTACAGTTGCGACTATACACACTGTTGTGTATAAGAGGGAATGCATTTTAAAACGAGCTTGTAATCCTGCAAGACAAAAAATCAAGTCTTCAAAGTACGAGGAAGCTGAAGTGCCGTTGGCTTGGTTCAAAGAAACGCGAGCGTTGAATATCCCGATTCAAGGCTCACTGCTATGGCAAGACGGAAGAAATCGCGCTTTAACTGAATGTGGAGTTCACCCTTTCAAATGGCTGGATGGACCGTTTCAAAAGTGTGCCGGCATTTTGTACTACACCATCAGCGAACAAGCCGGAAACGTTAACCAAAAGGAAATAGAAAATTGGAAAGAGCTTCCTCTATTGGTGAAGAACTAACAATCACGTGATATATTTAATGCGGATGAATATTGTATATTTTTTAACCTCTTGCCTGACAAAACATACATCTTCAGAGGATAAAAATGCATAGTAAGAAAAGCCCGGAAAGAATTACTGTTTTCGCCTGTTGCAACATGGATTCGGAGTTCGGGGAAGTTCGGGTTCGGGGAAGTTCCCCTAATAACAAAAGAAATCAGCAAAACCAAGATGCTTCAGAAATTTGAAGTCAATTACAAATTCAATAAAACTGCACGGATGACTTCCGAAATTTTTGAAAATTTCTAATAGCATTTGATAGGAAAATGGCTGTAAAGAATAGAAGTATGATTTTCTTTGTTGAACAGTGTGGAGTCCACCGAAAGGACTTCAAGCTTACCAATGTGCAGCTGGAATTTTTGCCTCCAAACACCACCACTGTCTTACAGCCCATGGATCAAGGCATTATAAGAGCAGTAAAGCAGAGGTACAGAAGATATTTTGTTGTGAAGCTTGTAAACAACGTGGAGCTGGGCAAACATTTTCATCACTTGGATGCAATTTACATGTTCGCATCTGCCTGGGATAAAATCACTGCCCAGACTATTAGAAATTGCTTTGCAAAAGCAGGATTCCCAGAAGATACCGTAGATAATGAATATGAATTGGAGTGTGCCTCGTGGGAAGATGGTCAGGAGCAACTGAAAATTCCATCAGATTTCACATTTGAAAGTTATGTGAATGAGGACAGTCACTGTGCTTCATGTGAAATAAGAGATGTCATGCAGATATGTGAAGATATTGCAACAAAAGGACAAGAAGAAGACAATAATGATGATGATGAACTAGAAGAGACCCACCCACATCTGCTGAAATTTCAGATTATTTAGGTAAGTGTACTGTCTACTTGTCAAGTCCTAACAAGCATTCCCGATAGTGTTAGGAGGAGAATTCATGTTTTGCAGCAGTTTTCTGTTAAGTCTAAATGAAACAACGTAAACAAACGACATTGAACAATTTTTTCAAGAGAGTATAATTTTCCAGGAATGTAAATAATGTTTAATACACACTAAGAAAACCCAAAACCTGTATTTTTTATGACCCTTTTAAAAAGATTTCCCTTTTAATAAATTCAAATCTTGAAGTCCCAACAGTATTTTATTAAGAAGGTTCTACTGTACTTGCAAATTTAACACGCTCTTCCTTCTATTTTAATCAAATTTTAAGAAGTGAAAAATTTCCTGATGAGTATTGCTAATAATATTGGGGTTACAATTATTTTATATCAATGTTGTCTTTGTGGTTGTTGTTATTATTATTACTATTATTATTATTATTACTACTACTACTATTATTATTGTTATTCCTTTAATTCATGACTAGAGATGTTATGGGGCAGTTGATTATAAAGTCTTACTTCGGATTACAACCAGCTTCCTAAGGAACAGTTCTAGGGACTATTGGTCCCTCTGCAACACTTTGCAAAACAACACTGAGGAAAATGTGGGCTGTTCCAAACAAAGCAATGTCTTGCGCTGCCCCGTCTTTTGAATGACCTGGGAGTTTAGTCAAGTTCTTACACTAATTTTGCAAAGAAATTCCAAAGCTCCAATAACTATCAGGACAACCTGTGCTTTTACACCCCACGTTCGGCAGATCAAGATTTCTAAACTTTTGTATATAAGACATTTTGCTGCCTCCTTGGTTGCGACGTTTTGATAGCATAACAGAGCAACATCTACAAGTACACACGATTTTTTTTCCAAATCCCGGATAAAATGTCCAATTTGTTTGCTGCTATCGTGCAATCAGTTTGAATTTGTTGGTCACACAATATTGTAGACAGTCCAACATACATCACCAGTTTTGGTGAGTGTTTGTACCACATGAAGCATGTGTTTAGAACTGCGAAGGCGGTGGAGATCTGTTAGTCGAGGACATCCTCTCAGGTCTTTTCAAGTATTCGGTCTTTGCTAGAATCGGACAAGCTGAGATGATATGATTAATGGTTTCTATTTGTTCCTGTCAAATGCAGCATTTATAATCTTGGGAAATTTTGAGAACCACTTTATCATAATGTCGGGGTCTCAACGCCTGATCCTGAGCAGCTATTAAAACTGCTTCCGATTCTGGCTTCATTCTTCCCCTCTTAAACCACATAAATGATTAATCTTTATTGATCAGTACCTTGTCCAATCTTTTTAGATATTGTACATGGAGTGGTTTGTCTCTCCACGATTTCTTTAACATTTTTTGTGTCTCATTTCATGTTAAGTAACACCAGAAGTTCAGTGTCTGTGTTATTCTGCATGTCTTGCATATCTTGTTCACAATGCTTCTTGTTACACTTGAAATGCCTCTGCTACCCATTCTTCGGTCAATTTCATGACCTGCCTCTTAGTGGGTCAAGATCAATGTGTCAAATTGAGATGTTCTCACATTCTCCAATGACCGGATGCAAGTTTTACCTGACTCAAGATCTTGAATCAGTGTTCATATTAACTAAAATGTTCTCTGAAGTCAATTTGTCTCTCTTTAAATTGATATTTGTACACTTGTCAAGACCAAACTTCATGCACACATCATTGCTAAAATCATTTGTGACAGACCGCATTTGGGAGAGAATAGCTTTATTCTTAGCAAATACTTTAAGATCATCCATGTAAAACAAATGTGATACTGGTCTTTCATCACATGAGCTTGTAACCAAAGTATGTGTGCAACAAACGTCTAGATAGTGGGATCAAACTAACTAATGCAAAACAGCAGAGAGGATAGCGAATCTCCTTGGAAAATTCCCCTATTAATCTGAATATTTGTTTCTACTACTTCCTTTCTGGTGAGTATTAGTAACCTGGTACTCCATGACTTCATACTAGCCTTGCAAAACTCATTATGTCTAGGATGAAATCAACAGACTTTCAGGGTCTTCAAGATCCAGTTGTGTGTAGTGTCTAAGACCTTCTGGTAGTAAATCCAAGCCATGCTTAAATTACGTTTTCGTTTCCTTACATCGTTCAAGATGATTTTATTTAGTAGCAAGATTTCCTTACAGCCATAGGAATTTTTATGACATCCTTTCTGTTCAACTGGCCACAGATGGTTCTTCTCTAGGTGTCTGTACATTTTGTTAGCTATGGCTGCACTTTGTACAATACTGGGAGACAAGTGATTGGCCTGTAGTTCTTCACCAAAAACTATATCCCGCCATGGGTAGCAAATAAGTGATGCCACGAGTGAGAAATTCTGGAAATTCCTTTGGGTTTCCTAAAAAAATGTTATTATTTATTATTATCAGGTATCATCATCATTATTATAATTATTAGATGTTTATCCAATAAGTTCTTGGGTGTAATTTACGACAGTGAAATTAAATTTAATAAACACATTTATATGAACCTCAATATTACATTAGAACAGCTTGGTTTAATTAAGAGAACATATAAAGAAATCCATAGTGGTCTAGCATTACAAAATTTACATTTTTTCCAAGTCACATTTGTTGTTTGTCTCTAAAATTTGGTCACCACACTTACACAAAGATTAAGTCTTCCTGATCCTTTCCTTAATCATAATTATGTAAACATTTCTTTAAAATTTAAAATTCCTGCCATTAATTCTTCGAGGATTTATTTTAATGTTATTATTTTTCTATACAAATTAATACATGGCTCAATAGATAGCCCAGAACTAAAGTTTCAAGTTCCATCGAGATCAATAAAGATATTTTTTTACATTTGTTTCAAAAAACCAAATCACTAACCACAACCATATATTTAACAATATGATCACAAGAATGCCCAATTTAGTTAAGACTTTTGATACTGATGTATTAGATCCGGGTATAAAGAACATCAATGATTATACTAAATCCTCTATCTTCATGTTTTCATGATGTTCATTATCTATCACTTACAAACAATTCAATAATTATAATTGTGATATCTTGTGATAATAGATATGTTGATTCATTTGATACCTTGTGATAATTGTGAAATTTTGGTAAAAGGGCCATATTTAGGGCCAAAAGGGCCAAGGTCTTCTTTATGTAAATTTGATGACTATATCTTGCTGCTTGCAAATTGTCAATGGAATCTGAAGAGGTGAGCATAAGTGCCAGTGAAACATTGTAATGAACAATCAAAGCCAATAACACCTGGACTTTAGTTTCCCTGCTTACGTTCAAAGACCGGGTCCCCTATCAACATTCCTCACATCTTTTATTTATGTTATTGTTATTATTCCTTCCATTTTTCATAATAGAGTTATTGGCACAGAGATTGTAAAGTGGTGCTCCATGCAATGATTCTAAAAAGTATCTAAAGAATAGACATTTTTTCTTCAATTAATTTCTTTTGTTTTGAAGTTATTTGAAAGGAAGTGATGTGGAGTGGAGAAATGTGTTAAAGAATATGTTAAAGGACAATATTTAGAATTTCTTCATCAAATTTTAATTGTGATCATAATGTTTGCCAACAACCATTAGCTGAAAGCCAACTCAATAAATCTATCATCCTAACAGAAAACTATTAGCACTGACAAACAAGCTACAGTTTTTATTTGTGAGTAAATAACTAAATTCCTCCCTCTCTTAGCTTCTAAAGCAAAATGTAAGCTGCAGAAAATCAGAGCAAATTGTACAGTTAACATAACAGCATTGTATCTGAAATGCAGCATTTCTGTTTGGGATTTGATAACACTGAAGAAATATGTGTTCAATAAATCTCCAATGGTTTACAAGCAGAAAGATACACACTGATCAGTTGGGCGAAAGGTGTTAGAAACGGGAATATTAAAATGATGAGCAAGAATAATACAAAGATAAGAGACAATCATGTGGTATTAAAATAATTAATTTTCGAACTGCCTTTATTAAAGATGGAGCGAACGTATATATAACCAAATTTCAGGCTCTCCACTTTAAGTTTACCTAAGAAAACATCAAAGGGCATACACTAATACAGGTATAACAAATATAAAGCAGGAGAAGAAATAACAGTTAAAAAAAACTGTATTGTTACTTCTAACAGTTGTTAACCTCGCATATTATTATTTCAGGATGATAAACAGCAGTAAAGTTCACTTACTTATCCTGATCTTCATGGGCAACTGACAAATGAAAACTTTCTTCTAGAGCCATGACGCCAGTGAAAAGTTGCAGTTCCAAAGATTGCTGGTTATTATTATCTTCCAAACACTGAAGAAGTGCACATAAGCAATCAGTAGCAGCTTCATGGACACCAGGTGTACTCTGCAATTAAGATACAGATTTCTTTTATGAAATATTATACTTTAATCCAAATTTTTCAAATTAATTTTTGTTTATACTATTACACATACTCTTTATTATATGGTCTATAAAAATTAAATCTTACTTTTAAATATTTGTTAATAGTGCAATGTAAAACTTAATTACCTGATGATGACTCATGATTAAAGCTTTCTCTGAGTTTACTGTAGTCTTAATTATCGTAACATTTATGATACCATTTATTAAATAAGTAAAATAAATATACAAGGTAAACCATGAGAATATCCTTGATGTTTGCAATATTGTGTGGGCAGATCACAATCATTAATTAATAATTTCTGTGTAACAAATGTTAGGAATTCTTATTCCTAATACATGATGTCAAAGAGATAAAAACAGATTTTAGATCACAGGATTTGTACTACCTCGCATATAGATTTGTGTAATATTACATAGTAGTACTGCATTTCTAAAGTCATTGTGGTGTATTCTTTTAGTCATGAACTGCAAGATCGAATATTCTACTTGTTTTATTTTCATTGCAACCTTTCTTCACTTGGTATGTAAAATGCTTTCCTTTCAGAAAAAGGCTGTTGCATAGAGGAAGCAACTGCAATTTCCATTATTGCAAATAAGTTTTTTAATATGATTTTGACACCAAATGTAGGATACCTATGTGTAATTTTATATTGAAAGGTTCACACCTTACTGCAAATAAACTGGGTAGAAATGTATATTTCCATGCTCAATGACAGAGACATGGTAAGATATGAAAGAGAAAATGTAATAAATGCAAACAAAAATGATAGAGGTCAAATTAATAAAAAGTAGTATTTTAATGCCATGAAATTTGTAATGATACACATTATTAATGAAATACAAAATAAATATACTGAGCCTTGCATTTAATGGTTTCTGGAATTCAGTAAATTACCACACATATTGACAGTGTAAATTCATCATTCCAACAGATGGGTTCACAGTCACTAACTCTCCCCAGAACACACATTGTAAGGGTAGCACTTGTCTGTGAGACACTGACTTGGTGAATTCTAACCTCCCAATTGCCTTTCAATTCTACATCTGCACTATCAACGACCACAACGATCAAACTGGATGACTGATTATTAGTCATTCTGGGAGTGATAACTGCTATGGTCATTAGTCCCGTAAGTGAAATGCATGTTTTTGCTCGGGAGGTGGCGGTGATCTTGCCCCGCCGGATGGCGAGATCCATTGCCAACCTACAGTCGGCTAGCGCGGCAACCAGGTCGGTGTTTTTCAGCCTACACAACATAGGAAGTCGATTGATTGATTGATTGTTACTGATTCCAGGTGCGTCAACTTCTAAGGTCTTTAATCCCGTAAGTGGGGGCGATCTTCCCCCTTTGGATGGCGAGATCCGGCACCAACCTATCGTCGGCTAGCGGGGTTTTCCCCAACCAGGTATCCCACCAGCGCGGCACCCCCTAGCCAAGACAAGCTCTAAGCTCCCAACCAGTCTCCGACATGTGTGGTGTCTGTGTGTGTAAGGGGTGAGGATAGGAGAAGGAATGGGAAGGAGAGATCGCGCGCGATTCGTGGCCTGTTTCTTATGGTACTGCTCTGGTATTGATCGGAGAAACCACGGAAAACTACCGATCAGAGCAGCCGATCGCTGGAATTCTTCTCTAGACAGCGACAGAACCCAACCTAGCTACCAGGCTAGTGTCGAAAATCCTGCCGCCGTCGGGACTCGAACCCCAGGACCTGACGGTCAAAGGTAATGCAGTGACCTTAGGCATGGGCAAAGAGAGCACTGGACGACAAATTTTCTTTAATCCAAGAGTTGTTTATTCGAAAAATTATTTATTGACTAGAATTACAATCGTCCGTGTTCACTCAACATGAGCACTTGCACTCCGACAGCTGGCCAGCGAAGAACGATATCGTGAATTTGTTTAACAAAATTATATAAATTCAATTTTTTAGGAAAGTAAAATCAGTGTAAAACAGAACCTATAAAAACCGGAAACCTGCCTTAACAGGGAATTTCCTCGGCCCTTCAAGCTAAATGGCATTTTTCAAAGCATAAAACGGAATCTCTGCAAATTTAATGCAATTGATAGATACTGTTGCCCATTTGTTAGGGAATTGAGTACTGCTCCAGCATTCTCCTGGTATTGACAGGAGAAACCACAGAAAACAAGCGATCAGAGCAGGCGGCCGTTAGAATCCTCCTCCAAACAGTGACTGAATTTAACATAGCTATTTAGCTAGTGTCGAAAATCCTTCCACCGTCAGGACTTGAACCTAGGTCCGCCCAGTCAGAGACACTGTAGTGACATCAGTTGATAAGCCACCTTTCCCGGTGCCAAGTAAGATAACGTTGAGCGTAGTAAGATGACATCAAAACAATTTTCAGTTGCATGTAAATTCAGGGTGAAAAACGAAAACATCCATAACTAGAGCCGCTATTTGATTTCCTCATTCTACCAAATGATCATGCAAAATAAAATCTAGCAATTTGGAGTGTGTTTGTGGAGTGGTGTGGATGTGGAGTGTGCATTAAGAGATAATCTAAGTTCAATAGAGCTAAAAATATCCATTTGTCTTAGATCGCACAGTAATGCTGCCTTGATAAATTCATTTTGATCATTATTTGAATCTTTTGCATGTACTTATACAGATATTTTTCTGCTGCATATGACTGTAGTTGCTTTTTATTATTCTCATTTTTACCTCACATGCATGGTTGATGCAAGTATTGTGTTCCAGCAGTGATAAGGGGAGGCAGTACAAGGATTATTTTCAGGGGAAAAGGTAAATGGATCGAAAGGGGCCTGGAAGAGATGTGAGTGGGGATGGGTCTTGGACAGAACACTGCCTAAGTTGTGAAAGGATGTGTTTTGCAAGCTTCCTACCAAGTGCATGTTTTCTGACTGGTTATGCTGGCAGGTAAGTTTTATCTGACAGAAAGTTTACGTCAAATATTTTAACATTTGTGCCTCTCAGATGCGGTTTCAATTGGTTGTTGGTATGCCTAATTTCTTTGCAGTGTTGATTTGTTGTATCAGTAATGCAGCGTTGAGACAGTAATGTTGGTGTTTTGGTCAGCACATTGATCAGGTGTAAAATGACCATACAAATTTATGTCAATCTGCCCTCCTACAATGTCAGTACCCTTTTGGTGAGAGTTGTTGTGTGGGTGTCCAAGTCACTGGTCACGTTGGCAAATCTCCATATATGTTTAAACACACTTATGACAGAGAAATTGGATGGGAGCCTCCGGTTATCCGATAAAATTAGTATCTTTTTGGTGGGCTCAGTGGGAATGTCCTTGTTGACTGGCGGGGCAGATTGTGCAGCTCTATGTAAATTTGTATCGTTGCAATTGCTAGCCTGTTTGTGTTGGTTTGTGGATAGGCATGTCCATGAAGGAGATGGGGCAGTGAGGATTGAAATTTATTGTCATAATCTAATACAGATATTCTGTTTTTAGTCACAATTGGTAGTGATAAGAGTTCTTGCTTTTGCGGTTGGAAGGTTCTGCTGCATTGTCTATTGCTGTCCAACTGTGTCTTGAATGATTTCTTTGAGCCTTCAGATATGTTGTGTTTAAGTGTGTGAAAGCTTTTGGAAAGTCGGCTTTGAGAGTATACTGAGTAGAAAGTGTAGAGCAAATGGTAGCTATGTCATGAATGCATATCAAAATGCATGGTAAGTATGAAAGGTATGAAATGGTAAGTATTACCTAAACTAATATCTTTTAAATTAAGTGTACCAAATTACTTAATTGAAGATACACATTAGTTCAAAAAAATAACAGTTATGAGATTCTAATTAGTAATTAAATGTGATTGATTAATTGTGAAAAGAGTTTATCATGTTTAACGTGATAGATCTAAGATGCAAACTAATAAATATTATTAGATGCATATGATTGTCACCACCCACTCACCTTTTTTGGACACAATTACACTTGGAAATATGTTCCCGGACAGTAAAGGAATCCAAGTTGAGACCATGTTACCGAGTAACAAATGTATTTTAATAATTAAATTTGTTCAAAGAATTGATCATCCTGACCGAGATTCAAACCCAGGTCTCCTCTTTTAGCTGTCCCGCTATTATTATACTTATCGTGTTGAAACATAACTTTTAACATTAATTAGTAGTTTGGTAATCAATGAAGATAAGATTACATTAAGATAGAATTGAGAAAGTTTCTGTTAATCGTTTCAGGTCCTCAGATCCTTGATGACATGGTGATAATTTAGTAGAACACAGAAAGGCATGGAAAAAGCATTACAGCAACTGATGGAAGGAGCTCAAGGAATGGGTTTGGAGATAAATAAAGAGAAATCAAAATATATGAGAACAAGAAGTATCAGTAAACCAAAATATATGAAGCTAGGAAACAAAAATATTGAATGGGTGAATGCCTCAAATACTTAGCTTCTTTAATCACAGAAAACAACTTCATAGAGCAGGACATTAAGAAGAAAATAGCAGCAGGTGGTAGACGTTATGGAAGTCTCTATCAAATCTTTAAAACCCAAAGAATATAAAAGATTTTTAAGCTGAAATTATATAAGACCATCATTATGCCAATGGTATTGTATGATAGTGAAACATGGACTCTGACAAAGAAAACAGCTAACATAGTCACTGTATGGGAGAAAATAAATCTTCAGAAAAATATTTGGCTTGATCAAAGAAAATGAAATCGGGAGATGTCGAACCAATGCAGAATTGGACGAACTATTTGAAACACCCGAAATAGTTCACAACTGTATTAAGGTGAAAAGAATGGATTGGTTTGGTCACCAAATTCGAATGAATAAAGAGAGAGTCTATGTAAATTTGTATCGTTGCACTTGCTAGCCTGTTTGTGTTGGTTTGTGGATAGGCATGTCCATGAAGGAGATGGGGCAGTGAGGATTGAAATTTATTGTCATAATCTAATACAGATATTCTGTTTTTAGTCATAATTGGTAGTGATAAGAGTTCTTGCTTTTGCGGTTGGAAGGTTCTGCTGCATTGTCTATTGCTGTCCAACTGTGTCTTGAATGATTTCTTTGAGCCTTCAGATATGTTGTGTTTAAGTGTGTGAAAGCTTTTGGAAAGTCGGCTTTGAGAGTATACTGAGTAGAAAGTGTAGAGCAAATGGTAGCTATGTCATGAATGCATATCAAAATGCATGGTAAGTATGAAAGGTATGAAATGGTAAGTATTACCTAAACTAATATCTTTTAAATTAAGTGTACCAAATTACTTAATTGAAGATACACATTAGTTCAAAAAAATAACAGTTATGAGATTCTAATTAGTAATTAAATGTGATTGATTAATTGTGAAAAGAGTTTATCATGTTTAACGTGATAGATCTAAGATGCAAACTAATATATATTAATAGATGTTTATGATTGTCACCTCCCAGTCACCTTTTTTGGACACAATTACACTCGGAAGTATGCTCCCAAACAGTAAAGAATCCAAGTTGAGACCATGTTACTGAGTAACAAATATATTTTAATAATTAAATTTGCTCAAAGAATTGGTCTCCCTGACTGAGATTCAAACCCAAGTCTCCTCGTTTACACCCAATTGCTAACGACAAAGCTATCTAGCTATTATTAGACCACTATACTTTACCTATTGAAAGGCAACTTTTAATATTAATTAGTAGGTTGGTAGTCAATCAATGCATTATAATAGAATCAAGAAAGTGTCTGTTATGGTAATTTGTTTCAGATCCTCGATGGTGTACAAAACTTGAATGGAGAAAAAACCCATGACAACTGTGCCTGCCTATTTATTAACCTAAAAAACATTGTTCAATTACACTGTTTTTATCTCCTGACAGCAGATTTTTTCCCTCCCCATACCATCCACTCACATTCCTGACATTTTCAATGGAGGCACCTTTTGGTGTAAATTCCATGGGTCAATTGGTCTGAAATTAAGTGTAAAGACTTTGAAATAACTAAAGGTCTACAAACAAGCCACATTTTATCATATAATTTGCTCAATATTTGTAAAAGATTACCTATTAAATGATAATTTTAAACAGATGTGATTATCAAATATACTTGAAACATAAGACCATTATTAACACATGTAAAAAAATCTTTTGCATAAAAAAGAACTTCTAGAATTACTGATCTCTCTTTGTATCTTCAGCAATTTTCATCACTTCTAAGATGGATCAAATTCAAATACATATACAACAGAACAGTATGTTAACTCAGTAATTAAAAGTTGGATACCATCAATTCACTAATAAAATAACCCACAGTAAAATAAAAAATTGAAACTACGTTCAATAATTCTTATTACTTTCATTCTGATATCTGAGACAGATGTAAATACACAGAGAACTTGAAAAATTCTTAACCTTTAACCGCTGTCATGGGTCTGTCAGACCCAAATATATCATTCTACTTCCCCTAACACCATGATTTTTGGGTCTAATTCTTGCTATTCTCAGAAGCTGAATTTTTGTTGTGACTTGTGGAATGAGTATACAACTTGTGATATTCATTCTGAGTTTTAGTGTCTAAATATGATTATTTATGACATTTTATGATTATTAGTGTTCTAAAATTTAATTGATGTGCTTTTTTCTCATGGCAATACTAATATTGTATATATGAATTTACCAACTGGCCGTTTTTACGTGTATTTTAGAGGATGGACAAAATCACTTTCCTTGATTCATCTTATGCATCTTGAACATGTAGAATTAATTGTAAATGAGTAAATATAAGCATTTATTTCATGCATCTACTCATTTCTTACTATATCTAGAAAATATTTATAATATTATTTTGGGGTCTGTCAGACCCACAACAGTGGTTACATCACAAAAATTGACGACAGTGGTTAAGGGTTAAAATAGATTCCTCGTGGTAATTTTTTAACTCTAGATTTAATGTTAAGACATCTCTACGTGCACCTCGGTGGACAAGAGGATAGCTTACTAGCCTCTGAAGCCCCAGTGGAATGAATCTGATGCCAGCTGAGGCATGTGTATTTTCAAAGAGCGGAAAATCCACGGAAGCCATATCATGCTTGTGGCATGTAAAAGAACCTTGGCAGGTGCTCGGCAAAATTAAATCTCTCTGGCAATTTCCTATTCTAACAAGATCTCACATTATTCCAACCACATAGGTCGGATATAGATAAATAAAACAGACTTCTAGTGGAGAGAGTGAGAGTCAAAACCCAAGCACTTCATGGATAGCTTCTGAAAGGGCCAAGTTCTACCAGCGGCATCCCAGTCTTGCGACCATAGGTTAAGGGCTACGTATGGTTAGCACATAGACATCCCTATGCTGTTTCTGGACTTCTCAACCTGAGAAGTGAGCTTTCTCATTGTTGCAGAACAACAGATACTGGGACATCTACAAACCCAAATACACACAGTTAATTCAAATTTGAGAACCAGTGTCCAAATAAAGTTGACAAATTATTCACGTTCAGTGAATTGTGGTGAAGTCAAGTTAATACTTTATGTCAAATTGTTGCATTGCATAACAACTATCAAAAGAAAGTTAATTTCTCACATTAGAAATGTAGGTAACTGCTTATACACACATTTGACCACAAATTCTTAATAATTATGAAGAAGAATTCATAATTGCACTTAGCCAATACTGACAATTTTTCCCAAGAGTTCCCAGAAGAATTACACGTTGCTAAATTACATATTTTGTCTTTCCATTTTATGAAAAACATTATTGCTTAAATTGGACCAATAAAAAATTTGCTCTGACCCCTATCTTGTTACTACTCTCATGTATGCATAGTTTGCACAAAGAGAATTAGAAAATCCTGTTCATCTGTTTACATGCAATGTTTTCATGAATAAAACTTCCATTGAAACAACCTAAACAAGATACATGCCGCAGATATGATCTCTTTGATGTCAAAATGTAGCTACCAAAGGAGAAAGAATTGTATTGTTTACTCATACACACACCAGGGTATGGAATGGAACAGATACCTTGGTATAAGGAAATACGCTTATGAGAAAAAGAAACTTCAGCATGACAAGATTAAACAAAAGCAGCCTCTGGAGCCAACTCACAACAATGCTTGCCAACACTGTATCAAACACATGACCTTCAAGTGGCAAGTTTACAGTGTATGATGTGGTAACAAGCCAGGCCATTGGTTACAAGTAGGAGGAACCAATAACAACACAAGAAGTTAATGGCAGTACCTCCTGACTGTACCATTTTCTATTAAACCTAAATGATGAAATACAAGAAGTTACATGGTACTCCGATACATGTTGACCTAAAAATAATTTTGTTGCAGAGGTTTCTCCACATAACTAGTTGAAGGCAACTTTGAAACAAAATTTACCACAAATTTTTAGTAAGTGGTCACAGACGCAAGGAGTGCAACATGGGGTGTGTTAACAAGGGCCAAATAACATGAAAAGCAACCAGCTAAACTACTGGATTCAGTTAGTGAGAAATTCCAAGCATGAAAACCCTTATCATATGATTGCTATAATAGAGATAATTTTTATAATTTGATCTTACTAAACAAAAGAAATGGACAATATGTAATTAAAAAGGAAGGAAAATAATGGAGACAAATTTGTGGAATACAATACAATGACAGTTGTATGGGATGGAAAGGGGACAAATGTCTTTTAAACATTTGTTAAATGATACAGTGAATTTCAAATGAATTTCACTCATCAAAGACCCTAGAATTTGTCCTTCACAAATATCTCAAATAATCAACAACCAATATCAATTGAGAAAAAAGGAATATATAATTACTGTTGCCATCGTTTGATGATATTTTCCTTTAATCAACCCCCTGGGTTTAATGAAATTTTGTAGGGTTGGGGGAAGGGGGGGGGGAGCCTCAATGGCTATATATCAACCTATGCCTGCCTGATCAGTACAATCAAAATCCCACTGATTAAAAAAATATTAATGAACTTCATAATTAACTGTTTTCTGATACTACAAAACATAGGATAATAAATTACAACTTTGTTCTAGTTTTGCATCAGTTATTAATCCTTGGGAGTTGCGATGTATAGAAATCTCAAGAAATTATAACTATGGATTCACAATGATAATACATTGTGCAAGAAAATACTCTCTGCAGTACGGACTGGAGAAATGTATACCATTAAAGAAAAAGAAAAAAACAATTTGTATTTTGTAACCAATGAATTATAATGAAGATTAGAATCTCAGCCACAGAGAGTTCAGTCATGTGACTAGTGTTCTTGACAGCTGCTGTTGCCACACCACAGGGGATCGTGCCAGAGGGTGTGGTCAGTGCATATATGTAGGTAATATGCAGAAATAATTTGCTTCTATTCCACGAACATTGGCCAACATTGTATTGAGTTATGATCCTTTACAATGCAATACATTAAATAGAGTATTTCTGTTTACTGTGTCAAAAGCTTTAGAGTAATCTATGAAGAGCAGTGTGTTCTTTTATTAAATTCTCTGTTTCTCAATGATCTGCTAGACAATGAAGATATTGTCGGAGCAAGACCTTCCCTTCCTGACTCAATTTTGCTCTTCCAATAACACTGTCTCTGCAATTTTACATTCTAAGGATGCGATATTTTAGAATAGATCTTGTAACTATCTAGTAACAATTAGTAAGATCAAGATTCTTAAGATGTTGGTTGATTGATTCCATTGGTAAGATTAATTAAGATCTAGTAACATTTAAAAGACTTATTCCTCTATAATTTTCACAAGACCACCGGTCTCCTTTCTAGGGCTTATTACTGCAATTTTCCACTCTTGCAGTATAAGCACTTTCCACTTCTTTAAATTTTCGAAGGCACATTTCATCTTTTCGCCTTTAATGCCATCGCTTTCACTTGCTTTTCTATTTCTTATTTTCCTTAAGGCATCTTCCAGTTCCTCATATTCATTTCATCAATTTCCCTTTCTGTTTCTAAGGGTTCTTCTTTGTTTTCATTACCACGTTCTGTCCATAATCGTTTATAATAGAGGAATTGGTCAGGTTTCACAATTTGAATATTTGCTATATCTTTCACATCTCTATTTAGATGTTGCACTACTTTATAGCCCATTGTCTGGTGCCTGTGTATATCATGCTCCAGGTCAGCTGCGTATCAGTTCCAGCGCTCTTGTTGTGCCTTCCTTGTAAGACTTCTTACACTATTTGATGCAGTAGAATACTCTTCTTTTGACACGGGGTCTCTATCACATATATTTCAAATATGCCTTTCTCTTTGTATTCACAGCCTCCTGTATCTTCTTATTCCATATTCATAGCCTTTTACTTTCCATTCTTTGTGTAGAAGTACCAACTGCTTCTTGTGCTGAAGTCTCTATCACTGTTTTAATAAGTTTTCATTCTTCTTCAACATTTTGGCTTTCAGGATAATTTCCATTTATTTCATCTAGTCGCTGTTGGTATAATTGTCTTATGGAGTTTCTAATTAACTTTATTAACCAACTACTATTATTATCATTACTTTTATTTGTACTTTTACAGGTTTTTCAAGCACAATATCCCATCAGAATTGGTAGAACAGCTTTAATAATGGTTACATCAGAATTTAATATTCAATAAACATTTATGAAATGAGATATCTGTAGGCACATCTTTGTACTCGAGATCTTTAACAACAGCAACTTATCTGTCAAAATCCAGATAAAAACTACCAGATGGCTTTCAAACAGTGACTTCATTGTACAATTAGGGGGTTGAGAAAAGAATGTAATGTGCAGCATTAGAACTACAGAAAACTGTTGAGGGGTGGGGACTGTGGCACCAGTTGATGTTCAGCAAATAGTTTTATCTTTATCTAATTTGCCATGCACTTGTATCTGTGTGTGTGAATGTACTCCCAATATCTCTCTGAAAATAAATGTTGTGTACGGTAGTTAACAAGCATGTGGTTCTGTTATGGTTTGTTGGTGATGGGAGTTATAGTAAATCATGTATAGTAAGTAATAGTCATAAGTGGATTTTATATAATTTAATTTTTCTCTTAACTCTAGAAAACAAAGTGTCAAAAATCTACATAAATGCATAAGCAGGGCCTCGAAGGCCATACGTTTTGTTTTTTATATTTCAATGATTTATAATATATTTATATATAATATATATTTCAATTTTTAATATATTATTTTGGAGATGGCAGGGGCGAATAAAAATCTTACATACTCTTAATATTGCAAAAAAGTTTATTTTTAATAATGCACAAAAACGACCAGAATGATATTCGAAAGTAAACGTGTAAATCAGGACATGATTATTCATATTTCACAGACAACTTTTACAAACAATGAAGCTGTGTTCTTTGCAAGTAGAATTTTTGCATTTTTCACATACCATTTTACTTTTTCTGTGCCTGTTACATGGGCAGAAGGAACACCTTTTTCTCAGAAGTAAACCTTGTGTTTGTAGATTTCCGGTATGTGGTTTTATACCACATCTGGCCAGTGCGTCTCGTGTCTTCTGAGGAAGGTTGGGGACTTTTTACCTTTCTTCCATATAATCTTGAATAAGCTGAAATGACATATCTCTTTAAAAAAATCTGCATTTGAACTGTTTGAGTTGTACTCCGGATGCTGCATACGGAAAAGCACATGACTATTCAAGGCTGCAACATCAATGATATTTATCCATAAAGCAAATGGTTACCTACAGTGTAATTTCTTACCATCTGATCCATTTTGTCAACACCCCCTTTGGTCAAATTGTACAATGTGTGGTTTTTTCTTTGCGTTATTTTCATCTACTGCTTGATCAAGGTGCATGGTACTGAGCAGTATTACTACTTTAGTTTTCTTTGTAGCGTAGCTGACCGTAGTAGTACTATCCTTGAAACAAAAAAATTAAAAATTTACTTCATGAGAAGCAGTGACTTTCATATCATTGGGAATCTCCGGTTTGTTTGGTCTAAGTGTGCCAACAATTGTCATTTTCTTTTGGAGAAGATCTTGGGCCAAGGAAAAACTGGTAAAGAAATTGTCCATTGTTACGTTTCTCGATGATCCTTCAATGGTTTTCACTAAATTCTTCACAACATTGGCACCCAAATTCTTTTGTACGGGCTCATTCGGTTTCCTTCCCATGTAGATGATGCCATCAATGACATGTGAGGTATTTCTTCACATATCCAAAATATCTTTACTCCATATTTTGCTGGTTTCTTGGGCATATACTGAATAAAGTTGCATCTCCGCCTAAAAGGAATTAGTTGCTCATTAACTGTTAGGAAGGTCGCTGGAATAATAGTATTACTGCAATTTTCAAGAAATTTACCCCAAATGTAAGAAATTGTTGCATGTTTACCATTTTCGGCATGAATCTGTCTTGTTCTGCGATCATCAAATCTTATTGCTTTTCTAATGTTTTCAAATCTTACAGACATTGCAGCCCTGTATACAATATTTCCTTTTTCATCTAAAAATAACTCTCTGATAGGTACATCCCAGTTTTTTTCCACACCAGCTAATAAAAGAATTCCTAAGGAATCATTCATTTCATTCACAGAATTGTTTTTCCAGATTTTACTTTTCTGTCCTGAAATTCTTTTGCGTTCCAAATTTGTACAAAGGACAATTTCTTCTATAATTTCATTAGAAATAAAGTAATTCCAAGCTTGTTTTGGATTCACAGTAGAAACACCTTTTTGGGGGCCAGGAAGATATCTTACAATGTTATGGGATGGAGTGAAGGAAGAAACTGGAGTTTCACGATTCCAAGCAGTTCCATTGCGACAAACTAAAAGGTGCTGGATTTGAATAGCTACAATTATTACTCACAGATGTGCTGTCATCACAATCAGAAGTTGCAGTGCTGTCATCTTCACTCACAGACGCGAAGGGAACATAGTTCTCATCTACTTCTGAAACTTCACTTTCCCCATCACTGAGTACATCTTCCTCCACAAGCCACTGTCACAATCTCTTCAAACTTTTTAGATGCCATGGTTCTAATCAAATTGACAGTCACTACCGCACTTCTATTATTACTGCTCTCGTACACCTCTAAATTGTAAAAGTGTAGCGTCAACAATCGGTAGCTATTAGCCTCAGTTATAGGAAAATAAATTTGTGGAAACAAAGATAAGGAGTACGCATCGTTCCTTGAATTTTTACAGCTCAGTTGACAATGGATTATAGAGAACACCACCTAGGGCCTGCTTATGCGTTCATGTAGTAAAGATGAAAATTTCACTATTACTCGGAAATAAATAAACCAATCCTGACGATTATGCAATCTAATTGTAGAAGAAAGATAATGCCAGGAATACATAAGACGCAAAGAAGCTAGGATTAAAATGTTTTAAGTAATTTCCCAAATAATATTTCACAGGACCTTAGAGGCTCTGATTATGTGTTCTATGGTTAATTATTGTCTTTAATTTTTTTCTAGAATTAATTTCATAAATTTATTAATTTATTTATTTTTGCTACAAACATGCAAGGATGTTTTTATTATTTTTTGCAAGATAAGTAGTCTTTGCCCTTAGTCTTTTCTTGCAAATACTGAATCTTTCATGTGTGTAGAAATATTTTAATTATTTAATGTGTGTGTTCCCACAAATAACAGTATTAAGAGGTATACTTTTCAGATGATATAAGTTGACACTTCACTAAATCTGATGTTAACTACCTTTGTAATTTTTTCAATAATTAAAAGAAATTTTAATTTTTTATTTTTTATTTTTATTTTTAGGAAGAACTTTTTCGATTTTGTGAAGTTTATGTTTGATATGTATGAATGTGCGTTGAAAATATATTCTGACAACATACACAATATAAATCAAAAATTAACTTCAGGTAATAGAAAAAAATATTTTTTCTTTGAATAAAAAATAATTAGAAATGAAGATTTATTTAAGTTTTATCTTTCGAGGAATATATTACTTACTTATGAAATAAGTATTATAAAACATCTTAATAGAATGTGAGATTAAAAGTTATCAAATTATGCTCTTAGGTCAGGTTTGATAACCCATCAAATGTTATATAAGATGTTACAATACAAATAATATTAATTTTTAAAATTTCCAATGTTTAATTTTCATTTCAATATAGAACATTTTAGTCCCACCCTGGCAAACTTGACTTTTATAACATATGTTCTCAAAGTACTTAGAAAAATAATTTCAAATTCATAAAGTTTGACTTGAAATAATCAAAGTGGATAAAATTAATTAAACTTTGAAGGTGTTCAATACAACAGTTGTATCCTTCAAAGAAATCACAACACGAATATAGAGAATTATTTTTTCATTTATATATTTGCTTTTATGATGTCTTTCAACCCATGTTCAAAATGACTTGTTTTTAAATAATAAAGTTTTTGAAGGTATAAAATCTTTCAATTTTCATTTCTTAAGTCTAAAATGTTCATTGTGAAATTGGAAAAGCATTTATCTTTCATAAATTAGAAATTATTATTTAACATTCTATAATATCCTTTTAATAAAAAATACAACCAAATTTACTTCATAGCACTTTTAACCCATGGTTTACCTAATATCTAAATTTTAACTGACTGCTGGTTTTTATATTTAAGAAATTTACTTGGAAGTTATTAATATTTTGATTAACAATGTGTATTTTGCCAATCAGTATTCAGAGAATGTTTACAAACTTTAATCTTTTTCCCCACAGAAACCTTTTAGCATAGTGTCAATATTTTCCAAGATTGTATAATCAGTAGAACTCACAATTTAATAAAATATTAAATAGCAATTAATGGTGGTCTCGTGTTAATTATAACATAGCTAACAGTTCAATGAAGCATTGCTTTTCCTGTCATGAGTTGATGAATGAATTACAGTATTTAAGTATTACTACCATAATTTCACAATTAACTAACCAAATCTGTCTGTCAATTGTCAATAATTGAATGGGTGAAAACCAAAAGAGAAAAAGTGAAATTTTATAAATTCTGAGAAAAACATGTTTATAGTAGGTTATATTTCAGTGCCAACGTAAATTCGTGATTTAATAAACAATTGACATGCAATGTTTTTAATATTAAAACAAAGTAACACAATTTTACAGTGATATTGAATTAACTAAACAGTTTTCTCAGAATATACTAAAGTCACTCACACTGTTCTGATTTTCACCCATTCAATTCATCGTTAGTCATAATGATCAATCAATAGAAATTACAAACATCAATTATTCTGATTGGGACACATTATACAGCATACATTAATTTGAAAGTTCTGAACACGCAATATCAAAAAGTACCATCAGAATTCCGATAGTTTTCACAATGCCTACATGGGGGTTTGGCAGAAAATTCGTCATCACTCTTCTGTCAGATAGCTTAATTCACTCAGTCACACATATTATCAACGGCATTAAGAAATTCTTTATATAAATTCATGCAATTTTTCATCATTAATGATAGCAGAACACAATCAATCTCTCGTGAAAACTATTTCTAACCTTCACTCATGAAAATACATTCAATTATAAAATCCAGCCAGCTGATACTGCTACTCAGCTGACCGGAGGAATAATGTATTTCAGAGAGCGAAGCGATCTTCAGTGACGCTCACTTGTTATAGAAGCTGTCATTAAAAGCGTTGCAAACTGCTCAGACCACTTTTGTATTTTCAAAGGTGAAATCATCTTTGATTATTGAAAATCTAGATCTTTTTAAGAGAATTGGTGTACAAAAATTATTATTTTTAAGGCACTTATGTGCAATTCATTGTGTTATTATTATGGATGCTGTATACAGAAAACATACAGAGATCTATGATGCACAAAATTCTCTCATATTGGTTGTCTTCAAGAAGTTTTTTAAAGGTGTATTAATTGGATATAGTGGGTTCAAGGGTGTTTGTTTTAAGTAAGTTTGTATACTGTTAAATATGTTTCTAAACATTTGTTCTCTATTATATTGTATTATATTATTGTGCTGTAATACATAAAAATGACTTGCCAATATCATATATTATGACCAGTTGGATGAAATAAATAATCTAATCTTAAAAAAGGTCGATGAAAGAAAAAAGTTGAGAATCCCTGTCTACACATTTGTTTAAAATTATCCATCTTTATTTTTAAGATTCTTTTGTTTGTCTTATTTTAAGTGTTTTTCTCAAATAAAGCTGCAAACTTAAGTACTTTTTACTTTCATTTCATTTCTAAACCTCCAGAATTACCAAGAATGATGATAAAAATGGGTTACAAATTGTTTCGAAATACGTTTTTTGTGTGGCCAAGTTTGGTCAAGTTTTCCGCAAACAGTCAGTGAACAGCTGTTTAACTCTAATATTACTTTACTGAAGACAGTAATCATTGGCTTTGTAATTTTGTGTAATTACAGAATTCAGATACATTTTACACAATTTCATTGCTTTATTATAAATTTCCAATTTTACACAACACTTCAAACTAAAAAGTAGGGAAATTTGACTTATTCACTGTGCATACGGATAATTATGTAAACACTTTTAAAAAAAGCATCTGAAAAATACTAATTGAGAAAATATTATACCAATGAAAAATTACATTTTACACTACATTAAGACCTTTGTGAAAACACAAAAAAGCATTGCTTTACAAGAAAAATGCTTTTCACACAACACCAACAATTCACATTAACTGAATGCTTGGCAAAATAAAACTATTCCAAAACTCACCTGATGATTTGCCAAAACATTGAATGCATGAGCAATAACTATATTTTCAGAAACATCTGCTAACGTGATTGCTTGAATAGATATCCAAGAGGTAAAACATCGCAAGATTTTTATATGAATCTGGGTATTATCTCCACTATTTGATAAACAACTTTTCTGTAAAAAAGGAAACACAATATTTAAAGCACATAAGAATTCATTTTTAAGATACTACAGTAATGAGATACTTACCAGAAACTGTATCACTGTCCCTGATGCCATTCCCAATGAGAGAATAATTTCATTTCGTCTATTTGCACCTAATCGTAAAGATCTAGAATTTACTTCTTCTGGTAGTACTGTCAGTATTTCCAAAAGTGGACCTAAATGTTTTCCTCCAAATTGATTAATAAGATCTAATACTGGTGATTGCCATGATGACATTTGCAACGCTAAATCTGCTAGAGCCAAACACAACTGAAATCATAAAATGTGATGATAAAAATGTTAAAGACCACAAAAACTTTTAAAATGATCTTTTGTATTAAAGCAACAAGACCATGTCATCTAAATCTACAATGTTTTTTACTTTACTCTTCCCCCAACTTTAAAAAAAATATTTCTCTAGTAAAAACAAACAATCAGTAGGCTCTTTAAATAACTTAGAATTCATAGTTAATGTTTAAAACATCAGTGCTGATGTGTAAAAACATTTGCAACATAGTTCTTTTATTCACAAATCTGTGACATCACATTCTTTTTAATTTAAAGAAAGGTTCCAACACCTATTTGCAGAATAAAAAATATGACAAAAAAAACAAACAGAAAGGCAACTTTAATTAACTTATATAAATTACTCAAGAACTAGGTACCACGTTATTTTGTTTCCCATGCAACAAACCACACATTGCCACAAGAAATAAATGTGTATCCTACGATGTAGAAAACTTAACAACATTTTATTACATAATTATTTTTCACTTTACTTCTGTACCTGTGTCACAATTACAGTGTTCGTAGCATCATTTACTTGTCCTATATGTTCTACAAGAGAGTCTCGTAAAGATATGTGAGCTTCCTGGGGTAATTCAAGGAATGAGTACTGTATTTTACTACGCATTGTCTGTGCAGCAAAGTAACATGATTCCAAATCTCTCTTCTCACGAAGCATTTCATCAGCAACTTTCCAAGAGTACACCTGTAAATATAATATTATTAATTTAAAAAGTTTGATGTAGTGTCTTGAAGAGTATCAAAAGGCTGCATCTTGAACTTTTCTACCAACAAACGGGTTCAATTCTGTCCAACACTCAATTCAATATTTTTAAAAAATTAACCAAAAACTCACAGATCGTTGTAGTGCTTGTAACCAGTAAGAAGCTTTTTCTTTTTCGGAAGTGTCCGGGTTATGGTAGAGGGTAAACACCGCTTGATACACTGTATCTAAACACGGAGGTGTATCCATTTTAAATACTTGAGAAGACATTAACCATTCAGAATTTCCTTTAATAAAAATCCACTTTACTGAACAGTACGTCGCATCACATCTCACGACATATAATGCTACAATTAACACATTCTTTACTCTTGGTCGCTCTTCACACGGTATACAGTTTACAATTTGCGGGTGTTCGTGTTCAATTGTCGACGAATGCTCGAGATTTTCAATATGTCCGTCAAGGGAACCTGTTGGTTTTGTCGGGTTTGTAGGTTATAACACCGTGTAAGAACGCGTACTTGAGTGTTTCGCCTGCCGATGGATGTCAATGGCCTGCCAATTATAGGACCGGGTGTGGATTATACCCAGGTACTTGCAATTAAAATGCTATAATGTGCTTGATTGTAAATAATGTATAGGTTAATGTCACGTGTAATTGTCAAGCGACAATTTCCTATACATTTGACAGGACTGTCTTTTATGCACGTTTAATCACAATGTTTGTTGGAAAAAGATTCAGCCATGATAACTGTACTATTGTAATAATTAATAACAAATAAAATTCATTGGTAATTACTAATATTTACTTGACGCCCGAGAAATGAATACTACATTCGTAAATCATCTTCCTTATATTTTGTATTTTATTGTGATAATAGTATATTATAGTCAGACTAGCCATAAAATGCTTGAAAACTCGTTGTTTTATAATCGGTATTAAATCGTAAAAATTTATGCACTAGAAATGTGTAAAAACAATACAGCCACTTCCGAAAGTTATCCGTAGGTTCAATATATGAATGACGATTCCGAAACGAAGCCAGTTTGTACGAGTCATTGGGATGACTTTAAACAATTAAAATCGATTCACAAGTTTAAGTGTCAACTAAAATCCCGCTGCATACCTGTTTTTTATGCAATTTAAGACTACTGAAAAATATTTTTTTTAAAGAATGATATGTAATACATTAGTTAACATTTGTTCTGTACAATTTTAAAAAGACTAAATATGCCTGCAAGAAGTAATGTACTCCATTTTATGGGTCAATGACTTGATCAGGTTTTTTATCTAGTTTCGCTCATCCATTGAGCGAATGCTGAAGGGGCCCCTTGTTTTGCTTCTGAACATAGATGTTGCTTCACTATATGTACGTTTTGTTGAGCACTCTTTTTGCAAGTTGTGGTAGGAGTGGAGCCAGTGGTTTGGTTTGTTATTTTATTAGCAGTACTAAAAATAAAATCTACAATTGATTTACCAATACAAATAATATTTCTATAACTTTGGATTGAAAATGTCTAGTTGTCATGTGTTTCTTATCTCACTTTGTTGGTACTGTTATTCAACAAATAACTATGTGTAGGAAAAAGGTGAAAAAGAAATTCTGAAGCTCAAGAAAAGTGCTCATATTATACTTCTCCCTTGTATGTCGCATACAGTTTTGACTGTTGTCGTCATTTGAAAAAGATTGCTATAATATTTGCTATTTAAGTGCAAACCTGATTACTATGTATTTTTATTTATTGATTTGTCGTGTAATACATTTATAATAACTTGCCTGATATACTTTTCTTCTAATTGTATCCTGTTTCCAAGTGTTTATTTATTCCCACATTCAGGACAGGTATAATAATTACAGTGTATTTAGAATGCTCTTAAGATCAGTTCTCTATTCAGTGTTTATATTTTTTTGTGTACATTTAACAAAAACATGGCGTTGTGGTGGGTCTTATTTCCATCGTATTTTCCATAACAATGTCCTGGGCTCAGATCCCAGTAGGATAAAATATTTTCGCTTTGTGACAATCCATTTTTAGTATTAGAATGTGGGGCATAAGCACTGTTACATCACATTGGTAATAATTGTTTCTTTAAAGAAACTAAGTTTGATTCAATTGTTACCGAACATTATTAAGTAATATTTTGTTCAACTTCACCATTCCTTCCAATTGTATGCTTGTATTAATTTCATTTTGCTTGATAGCCTGTGTAATTTCTAAAATGAGCTTCATAAGACTACAAAGAATAGATATTGAGAAATTTTCTTTGACAAATCAATCTATAACAAAACAGAAATGTTTGCCTGAAAGAATCTTTGAACCCTTTCCTCGAAGGACTCGTCAATTTTAAGGTAGGGCCTAATCCATAGTTATTCTAGTCTTAGTTTTGGTTATGAATATTGATGTACATAATGATGTTCTTACAAGCATGTTGTGGTGTAGAGTAGTTAATAAAGAAGGTGATTTTAAAATTTGTTAAGTGTAGTGTTATGTAGTAATGTAGTTAGAGGGGGCAGGTTGAGCAATCCACCCCGGTGACACCAATTACAAAATTTTATAGTTGGAATTATTTAAGAATTATATTTTAATTATTCTGAATTACCAACCATTTTGAATTTATTGTAAATAAATGTTATGTGCAAATATACTTCTATTTTTATTAATTAATGTATAATCCATTGAGTAATAGATATTTTTATATTTAATTTATGGAGGGGGTAATATCATTAGTTTTGTCCTGGGTAACACCAACTGCAGCTTCGCCACCGGTTTGATATGGTGACTAAATTGTGCAAGGTGTCACTTCAGGTCTTGTTTTCATTGGTCACTAGTTTTATCATTATATTTTATCAATTTACTCCTATTATATTTTGTTTAGCCGTGAGGATGGAAATATATTTTCTGAGATATTGGCAAATTACAATGTGTTGATTTTGTTTTGCTCCTACCGACTAAGCCCTGTTAACCTGACTCAAATTTTATTATTTTTATTATTATTGGTAATTGTTTTCTATACGCCACTCATGGATAGACCTATTGATCAGAAATATTGAGCACTTCAGAATTCCTCAGATATCAACCAATCAGAATTGCCATGTACCAAAAAAGATGATCAGTTTGAAATTATCACTTTTGTCATTCACCTCATCCTTTCTTGATAGTTATGGGAATCTAGTTGCAGTGAATTCATTCCTTTCTTTAGTCTTGTGTTATATTATTTTGCAAGCTTCAAGTTCACAATGTTTTGTGTACGGCTAAATGAGAAAGAGATTTATTCTTCATAAACTATAACTGTATACAAATGTTACAAGGTGAGCTACAAGAGCTAGGTATGATAAAAACTACTAAACAAACCAATGCTTCTTGTCAGAAGGTTAAAAAGGAACATCATTCGGAAATATTAAATTCTTGGATATTGTCATGCATTACTGTTAACTTTAACAGTTCCAATAGAAAGTTCCATTGAATTGCAGTTTTCAGAATTGTGTGTTAAATAACTGCGTGTTTGAGTTAATGAAGGGGGTAAAATAATTAGTTGATTTCATTCATGAAATAGTGTAAGTAAAGGGTGGCTACTTTCTGGAAAACCAGGAGAAATTTGGGAATTTCATTGCACTGGTAATGTCAGAGGAAAATCAGGAAGTTAGTAGAAAAATGGTTAAAAGTCAGGGAAACTTTTGAGAGGGTTATAAAATTCAATATTATTACTTAAAACATTAGTACAGCGATAATTTGTATTGGTTGAGGAAATATTGTTAATTTTTACTTTATCACAAAAAAATATGATTTAGTATGAAGTAGTGTGAAATTACAAATCTTATTAGAAAAAAATATAAAAAATACACTATAAAACTGGGAAAATTCAGGGAAATTTATTCAAGGAAATGAGTGGCCAGCCTGTAAATACCTCTGTCCTTTGGAAATTTTCTGATAAACTCACTCATTGTTTCACGTCTTGGGAATTTATCAATAATTTCTAAAGAATCCATGGTATGAGGGCATGCCACTGGAAGGGTCAAAAATCAATTTTTGCCATTTTCAATAATGAGGGGTGCATTAAAATGCATAAAAATATGAATTTTCTAATTATTTGATAGTTATTTATAATCTAGATTTAGATTTATTTAGTCAAAAAAAATAATAATAAAATAAATATAAAAAAAAGACAGAAAAAACTGTATGTGACGTATGGGAGAGAAGATCGAAGATCATCTGTGCACTTTTTCTTGAGTTCCAGAATCCCTTCCCGTCATTTTAACTATAAATAGTTGATAGATGAGTAAAAGTTTAAAATAAATAAATAAAAGTAAATTTAAAAAAAGATAGAGATAAGCAAATTTTGAGAGAAAAAAACTAGACATTTTTGTTTCTGAGTTATAAAAAATTTATTTGCATCAGTAAACGAATTGCAGGTATGATTTTTTTTTTTTGATTTGCTAACAAAAAAGTAACTCACCCTTATCTCTACTCCTACCATTACAAGCAAAAGGAGAGTTCAACAAAACGTGCACATAGTGAAGCTACATTTACATCCAGAAGCAAAGCAAGGGGCCATCTTAGCATTTGCTCAATGGATCAGGGAAACTGGACAAAAACCTTGAGATGGGAGTCATTGGCCCGGAAGCTGAAGTACGTTATTTGGTACAAACATCTTAAGTCTTTTTAAAAAAATGTATACAATACAAATGTAAGCTAATTCGTTATATATCATTGTTTTGTTAAAATAAACATTATTTTTCTTTTTGATAATCAGTATAGTCTCTAATTGTATAGAAATAGTTTTACAACAGAAAATATTTTACTTTTAACTTAAATATGTGAACTGACTTCAATTGTTTAATGTTAATTTTTGCGTGAGGAAGTCAAATCTGTCTTTCTTTTCCTGATAGGATAACATTTAGCTTAATAAATCTTCATTACTTCCATAACAAAATTATTTTAAAAATCATCATGAGCAACTGTTATCTTCAATATACATTAGATTTAGTTATAGAACAACTCATTCTCTTGAAAAAATATATAAAATTACATTTTTATGAATATTAAAACTTTTACCATAGTTAATTTCTAAAAGAAGAATTTGTTCCATATCTTGCCTAGATTCATTACTTGATATTAATATTTTGCGTATTTGCTGACTTTGCGACTGACACATCCTTCTCTCTTTTTCATGGGTATGTACCTAATTTGCCTACTGCCTGTGTTACTTATTTGTCTTATCTTTCTAAGATCTAATCACAATAGGGAAAATATGGTGTTTGCATTGGCTCATCATTGAAGTTTATATCATGTGTTAAGAATGCACATCAGAGAAAGCTCATGGTTGATATGTGTCAGTCAATAATAGCTAAGTGAAACATTTGGATCAAGAGTTTTTCTTGGCAGTGCAGATAGATCTAGAGGAGAGATATTTCCACCCCTTAGGTCATTAATGTTTTAGATGACATCCAAACACAAGTGGGTCTGAATTTTCATTTCACTAAAATTATACAATGTTGGGTGCTTTATAGTTGAAAAAATCAACATTCCCTACAGCTCTGTGTTGAAACCAAAGTATGTACAATTGATACCAGATATGTCTAGGACATTAAATCCAAATATTCTTGAACTTCTACATTGAATCGACATGGATAATACACTCTGTATAAACCTAAAAAGTTTCAGAATGTTTCCTCAAAAACCATGTTTTGAAATCCAAAAGTGGTAAATCCTGCTAGCTGTTTTCAACTAGTGCAAGTGAGTTACTGGATCAAATTCAACAAAAGCCAGATTTGAACAAACTGTTCCTTATCTTAAGGCCTATATTGTTTTTATGTCCAGGTGCTTCTTTAGTTGAATAGTCTTTTATCTCATTATCAGATGATGGAATAAGAGATTCCCCAATTGAGGATACTGTAATTGATGAATCGATTTTCATTTCCATGGCATTGTTAAGCATTTGACCAATTACTCCTGTCCATAAGTTGTTTGATGGTGTTTTGCCTTCTAGGGCCATAATTAAATGTCTCGATGGCTACCCGTTTGTTTGGAGAGAACAAACTAACCATGTCCGTTTATCACTCAGTTTTAGCTCAACCTTGTGCTTGAGACCATATCCCCAACCATTGTTCAGGTTTATGGAAATACCTCCAATGGCCTGCCTCTCTTTATCATTTATGTTTATAACGACGAAACGTCGAGGAAGCAACAAGGCAAGTTTTCAGTCTGGATCTTTGTCATAAATCTGTAAAGTGGTAGAGATACCAAGCCCCGCGGGGCGTTCAGGGCTTTGCGCTTCCGGAGTAACCCCGCATTAATATTTTGGTTCTTATCTTGCTATGATAAAATTGTTTTCACCACCTCACAAAGAGTGAAATTCTTGATGTTTCATTAATTCAAAGAGCCCTTCATGTATTTTAGTCCACTTCAACTTTCTTTTCTTCAATGCTGATCAATCTTGCGTTTATAAAGGTAGCTATTATTATTGCAGCGCCGGCCTGCATAACTCCTTACCTAATGATTTTCATCCCTATTTATTTTTAAATCCAGGTTAAGGAGACGCCGTATTCGTAGTCGACACTTATACGATATGTAAACGCTTAAGTAATAAGCATTAACTTAAAATAATTGGACCTTTATGACAGCTTTGTATTCATAGACCCCGCTTTTATTCGAGAGTCGCACTCAAGCAATATTTCTCTAATATTTGGCAACATTGCTTTATTGGTTACTAGATACTGATATAGAAGGCCATGTCAATCTTGTTTACAATTTTGGCGGTATTTTTAGACGTGTGAATAGCATCTGGTTCAGCGACAGGCGTATCAACAGAAAATAAATTATAAATTTCATTTCCTTGTGTCGATGCGTTAAGTCCTGTGCGGACAATTGCTTTTGGAAGAATATTTCCGATTTTGCTTGATTAGTATAATTATTGGCATACGAAACAGATGACAAAAATTTAATAAACTTTTTAATATGTCTTGATACCATTTCAGATTTTTCTGTAATGATTCTACAAACTGAGGGCTGACGTATTCCACAGAGATCTGCACCGAAAAAATAATAAAATAAAAACACTTTTTCATATGATGCAGTGTGATCATTGTAAGATAGCCTACAAAACATGGTCCTCGTAGGATAACCTACAAAATACGCCCCGGTGGTCTGCAATTGAAATCAATAAATTACATAACTAAAATGATGTTGCATAAAATCTGTGTGTCATTAGCATTTTTAGGACAGGTGGTCATGGATATCCTATATTCCTCATGCCCACGTTGTGAGCAACAGAGGCACTAATATTTACAAACGCATCCTTGTCAAAACGATATCTGTTCTTAAGTTATTGTTGTCTGAGCATTTCCAAAGGATTTTCCATGTCTCTTAAATGTCGTTTTTGGTATACAATGTTCCATATTGATTTCATTAATTCCAAAAACTCATTATTTCAGGTTGAAAAATAAAGGTCCACTTAAGGGTACAGATAAGCTCACTTATAAGAATAAATGAATACTTAAACAAAAACTTAAGTGACGATTATGAATTGAAAATGCGAATAAGTTTTTTTGCATGTGATTGTGCAGTTTCATGCAAAATAACTTTATCAGTTTCTTCCAGTTATTGAGTAACTTCACCGGGAGAAGTGGATCACTGCATCAACTGATGTCAGTTGACCCCTTTGACCGGGAGGTCCTAGGTTCGAGTCCCGACCGTGGCAAGATTTTCGACACTAGCTTGTCAGCTAGGTCGAATTCAGTTGCTGTCTGAAAGATTCCAGAGGCCGGCTGCTCTGATCGGTAGTTTTCCGTGGTTACGCCGATCAACACCAGGCGAATGCCGGAACAATACGGGCCAAGGACCGCGCGCGATCTTTCCTTCTTCTTCCTTGCCCGGTACTCCCCCTTTACACACAACTTACACTAACATGCACTACACTACTATAAATGCTGGGAGACCGGTCAGAGCTTGTCCTGACTGCGGCGGTGCCCGCTGGGGGGAGATATCTTGTTAGGGGAAACCCTGCTAGCCTACTGTTGGTCTGCACCGGATCTTGCCATTTAGCGTGAAGATCACCACCACCTCCCGAGGAAAAACTTGCGCCACACTTACGGGAATAATGACCTCAGTAGTTCAAGCACCTGAAATCACTAACAATCAACCAACCATGGAGTAACTTTATTCTCCAGACCTGCTTTATTATCAATGGAAGGAGCTTTATTATGGAATGCTTTATTATCTTATTATCAAGGAAGAAATTTTTGAGAGGAATCAGGAAATATTGAGATTTCCTGTTTTCATTTTTCCCCTTTTCACATTTTTGTTTGTCCTTTTCTGCATTTTAATTAGTTTATAATGCTCAGATAATTAATCCAGTTAATTGAACTAATACAGCATCTCTCTTTTCTTTAATGAAAATGAGTCATTACACTTCATATCTTTGAAACATGAACATGCTTTCTTTGAACGATTTCTGGTATTGATAGGGCTTCCAAGTTCAGAGTACAGAACAATTCTGCACTTACAATTAAGAATAACAAATAGTTTATCAAGGTTTAAAATGAAAGCTTCCTTGATACTTAGTCTTTTTCTTCTGAAAAATGTTTCTTCTTTGATTCAAACAGCTCTGTATCTTAGGTCATATGTCATGAATTCAAAATTGGGTAACCGAACATCATATATTAATATCTAAACATTATATTTCTCTCCTTCCTTGTAAAAGTTTTCTGGACCAGAACTACTACTTACATTTTTTACTGATCAAAATTAAATTTGTTTAATTTGGCAAATATAATTTTTAAAATAACATATCAAAATGCTACTTTCTATCACCTCTCATTTTTTGGTTTCAAAATTCCATTTCAGTGCCATTCCCTATCGTACTACAATATAGCTCATGGTATATTACATTCCTGCTGGTATATATACTTAATATTATCCAAAATGATAAAATAGGTTCGGCATGCTTACCTAATGTATCACATGTAATAAACTAACTTCGTCTATTGTTTCTTCTGCTGCCTTCACCAGGCGTCTTCTATTGTTCACCTGCCTTCATCTGGTGTCTTCTATTGTTTCTGTGAGACAAATATAAATCTGGACACTAGGAGTTTTCAATGACCATTGTGATTGTGTTTAGAAAATTATTCTTTCGTACTTGGAAGATGCAATTCAGAAGGCACTGAATTAATGACTAAGTTACCCTGCATCCTTTTGGGCCACATTTCAAAGAAAATGAAATTAAACATCAAACAATAATTTGTGTCGACGTAGTGATAGAATAAGTACACAGACACGGAGTTGCTATTTACAGATTTATGTTCAAGTAATGTTCTATATAATATTTACAACTCCTAAGGAACCTTTTCCGTTGCCTCCAACCCCTGAAGGAAGCCGCCCCCGGCCCCAGTACCTGACTCCAGAGAACCCCAGCGGGCGAACACTCGCGCCGCCCCTGGTCTTTTGCCCCGAGGCTGAACCACACCAGCACGTAGCTGCATCAGCACGTAGATTCGACTCGTAATCGAGTCCTGCCCTGCGGTTTTCTCCGCTAGCTTATATAGCGGGGAATGACGTGACAGTGCCTCCCACGCTCTAGACTCGCCGGACGGTCTAATACTCGTTACAGTTTGAGCCGTGTACAAGGCCCGCCGGGTGGCTGCATTTCGAGAAGTCACACAATCTAACTCAGTCTCTCACAGTACGGAATTCCAAATACCTGTACTTTCTAATATTTTGTTCCGTGGCTAATACCGGTCCCTTAAGGTGCGTTTACACGGAGAGACAGTCTCATAACTTCATGACGTCACGGAGATAAACTCTCTTACGACTTTATACGGTTCGAAATATCTCCCGAAACGCGCGTCTCCTAACTCACCGGAGAGTCGTTTCCTGACATATCTCCGGAAAAGTATCTCCTAGGTGTTTACACTTGATACAAATGTCTCTGGACGCTCTTTGTCGCAGCCATGTTGAATAAATAGCTGATGAGCAGCGGCTAGGAGTTTGAGGTTAGCAATGTCTACGGTGTCAACGCTTGCAGCAGCATGTGCGGCCTTAATAATTTTGAAGAAGCGGAGGAAAAGAAAGAGACAAGTGTGGGTTAAAAATGTTTTTCTGAGAAGAGAAGAGCTAAGTGTGTATAAAATTTTGATGGCGGAATTGCGGGAAGAGGATGAAGCCATGTATAAAAACTTCGTTCGTGTTACTCTCGAAGGCTTTGATTTTTTATTGGGAAAAATTTCCCAAGCAATAAAGAAGCAAGACACGGTAATGCGTATAAGTATTTCTTGTGTTGAAAGACTAGCTTTGACGCTACGGTTTTTGGCCACAGGAGAGACATACAGTTCTGTCCTATTTATTCAGAATTCCACAATGTACAATTTCCAAAATAATCCATGAAGTTTGCAGTGCCATATTGGAATGCTTAAAGGATTATTTGAAGGTATGTATCTTTTTGAAAAGTAACAATATGATTAAATATGTTGAAAGAGGCGAGGGCAATATGTAGTAATAAATTTAACCATTCCCACCTCCTGTTTTCAATTATTTGTCCATATTTGGAGGCAGAGAACATATTTTTTAACATTGGAAAATGTATTTGCATATTTCAGTATTTAAGTTTCATATTATGATCTTACAAATCATTGTTGGAAGATAAATATAACTTTCATTTGTAGAGAAAGTGGTGAATTTAGATGTACTAAACATAAGTATATAGCTGGAATTGAAAATTCAGAGTTTGTTTTATTAACGTAAACTTAAACGTTGTAGTCAACATTTTTGAGGTAGCTGCCTACCTTCAAATAAGAAATACCGAAATTTCAAATTTTTTATGTTTTATTAAGTTGTATGCTGTGTAATTCTCTTTTAAATGCTTCAAACCATTTTTTTGGTTTTGAAAAAATATTTGAATCTAGGGTCAACTTAATTGAAGATGCATTTTCTCGAATTGGGAATTTTCAATCATTCATGCATGTCAAACAAATCAAACTTTACTGATATAATTAGAAAAAATCAGGGATTACATGCTGAGAAATAGTGTATGAACTGGAATAGCTAATGTATCATGAAAAGTTTCGGTTGAACCGATTAAATTGAAATGTCAAGAATACATTTATGAACTATTTTTTCCCAAACAATCAAATCTTGTCTCTTTAGTTTTCACAGTACATCTAATTCCTTGTTCATTCACTAGAATAGACAATTGTGATTATTTTTTTTAAATTGCCATTATATATTAGTTATCAAAATATGCTGATTGACGTAATAACTCAACTTTTTATTTTTATAATTTGATTTTTGAGCATAAGAGATCTATTGTGCAAGAAATAAAAAAAATTCTAGAATTTTTTCGGTTCAGGCGGACAGCTACATTAATTAAATTACTCTTTATATAAGTACGTCTTCGTTTAGGTTCTTTGTTTTCCACAAATCCTAGCCCTGGTTATCACCATTTCATCCCAATAACTTTATTTGTAATATGCATGGTGGTTTAAATAAAAACACTTATTTTAAGCTTAACAATTTTTATTGCATTAAACTATAATGCTCTTTCTCGCGCAACTTTTCTTGAACGATGACCTTGATCCCCCTCCCTTGTGCAATAAACAGTTGCAGGCAAAAGCTCGCAGCGGGCACTGATGAAAACCTTTCAAGCATTCAAACTTCGTTGGCGCGAAACAGAAGCTAGTCAAAGCCAGTTGCTTTCATAGTGCAGAACCCCTGTTCAGGTTTATTGTCAATCTCGAAAGAACTGGCTGAGTCAAGACCAGGTCATTCAAGGGAGTCACCTAAAACTCCCGAAAAAGTTAAGCACAAGATGCAGTTCTGACTTTCATTTCACAGACGTTGGCATTACTTAAAATACTGTAGTGGCCGACTTTGAAACTAATATCCCCACTCCACCCGAAATCGTCAATCCATCGTTCAAGAAAAGTTGCCCGAGTAATAGCTCTGATACATCAATTTTTAGTTTACATTGCAGTCTCTCCGGCAGATCTCTGAGAGCACTTGCCACGTACTCTTCGAATACTTGGTGTTCGTCAATGTGTCTATCTAATACAGATATGCATTTTTTTAAAACTTCATCTTCTTTTTTTGGGAGCCTTATAACCCCACAGATGTTGATGGCATCGCATAATGACACACACTTGGTGCCAACTGGCTGTCTAGCAAAGTTTCTTGGGACTCCATGTCAAGCTCTATTTCAGTCGAGGTATTGCTCTGGAAAAGAAAAATACATTTAACTGACATTCTATTTTCTATGTACCTACTACTGAAGACGAATGGTTGAAGATCGAAGGGGAATTTTCATCGCAATGGGATTTCCCAAATTGTATTGGTGCACTGGACGGGAAACACGTACACATTCAAGACCGGAAGTCTTTATTTTAATTATAAGGGAACCTTCAGCATAGTACTTTTGGCATTAGTGGATGCCAATTATAAGTTTTTGTATACCAACATTGGTGCACCACGGCACCATGCTGATGGCGGTATTTTTGCTACCAGCAATCTGAATCAAGCCATCGAACAGAAAAAATTAAATATACCGAATGCCAGGGCGACATATGAAAATTCCATATATTATAGTCGCTGATGATGCATTTTCTTTACAAGAAAACTTAATGAAGCCATTTAAACACCAAACGTTAAATGGAATGGAACGTATCTTTAATTATAGATTATCTCGAGCTCGACGCATTGTTGAGAATGCCTTTGGAATGGCTGCTGCCCGATTTAGGATTTTGCGCCGAACTATTGAACTTCCACCTGAGAAAGTTAAATTGATAGTGGGCACTATTTGTGTCTTACACAATTTTGTGCTGTCCACCTGCAGCAGAGTGTATGCTCCGCATGGAACGCGAGATGTCAATGGTATATTTGAACCAGGAAGTTGGAGAAATGGTACGAATATTCCATTCCTTGACCTTAAACCAACGCAAGGAAGAAACTATTCAACAAATGCCAGAGGTATTAGAAATGAATTTAAAGAATATTTTGTAGCAGAAGGTGAAGTTCCCTGGCAATATAAATGTATACAATAAAATGTTGACTTACCATTAAATCAAATGCGTTTCCTTTTTCTGCCTCTCCACCTCCATATAAAAAATTGAGGGATTTAAAATAAAACCCATTTCGACGTATAAACGTCTTTCGCTCCTGCTCCACTTTTCCTTGTTCTTTCCTTTTTAACTTCATTTCGGTATTGGCATCTTAAATTGTGAATTTTATTTTCTATTTCTTTTGGGGTCTTGCCAACTGTTCGGACATTTCAGAAAGGGCAGCATTTCGTTTCACCCTATCTTTATAAAAGTAATGGGACATCCTGAAACGAAGAAGAGGTGCATTTATATTAACTGAATTGCCAATTAATTAAAATAATATTCCAACTATTAACATTACTAATACAATTTGCACATGTGAAAATATTTTGAATAAATGTATTTAATTCAAACACTGACGATTACTGTACGATATATATATAGTAAAAAATTATACTTGGACGAACTGCTTTAATTTCTAGAATTTGTAAACACCGATTTTTAGTTTAATGTGCTTTTCCTCCATAAACATTCCCTTAACTCCAGCAATTCAATTAATTTCATAATATTCTCCTTCGACCATCTCCTGTAATAAAATCACGGAGTTCAATAATTAGGATATGCAAGTTGAAAAAAAAATTATTACAAGTAAAATGTACAAGAATCATCCTCCAAAACCTATAAAATAATCCGTATTTTATTTCCGAAATCAATATTTTATGTACTGCATTTATTATACATTTACTATATTACTTATTAGTATACTGTATACTACGTTGAACGTAAACAATGCACATTGTGTACAATGTTCCTCGTAAAATTTATTTTAAAATTGTATAAAATTATATAGCATGTACTCACGTCTCTCCTGTGCTTGCAACAGCTTGCGTAGCTTCCATTTCACAAATCGTAAACACGAACAGGTATTCAAAATCCAATTGGAACGACTCGCAGACACATACGCAGAAAAGCTACTTGAGTACGTGGACACACGCCAAGAGAGCAAAAAGTCTTCCAACACCCTTCGAAAACTGTTTATCTCCTAGGAGACACGATTTCTCATCGATACCAGAGCCTTTACACTGCTCTCTTGTGGAGACTTCGAAAATCTGTTGTGACGTCATGTCTCCGGCGAGAAGGTCGCTCTCCTGAGAGTTTACACGTGTCTCGTAACCAGTTCCGGAAAGTTAAGAGAGAAAACTCCGTGTAAACGCACCTTCAGTCGACACCACTATGGCGCCAACAGGATTACGCTTCTCCCTGCCGGCCGCACGTGCGCGTTCGACTGAGCAATTTGCCATGATGTCAGTGGCGTCTCCTGAAAGATCGGATAGGGATGCGATAAAAAATCGCAAATACTTTGTCAATAAGACACTGGTTGCCTTCACTACTTACTGAGACCTGGTGCTCAAACATTGTATTGATATTTAAAATGAACAAAAAACAAACAAATAATAGGAAATATATTATTAATGACCATGTAGCAGGAACTCAAAATAATACAGTATTTGCGCACAGCAAAAGATAACAAAATACTGTTGAGACAATAGACCTTGAGGTGTCGCAGGTAAGCCGCCTGCACATTGTTTCCCAATAAAAATTCTTAGAGATATTAAGCTGTATCACTTTAGCCCCATTAATATATCGTATTAGACCCAACAAGTGAAGCGAATTTGATACAGTTTTGAATTTTTAATGAGTTATGGTAGGTCTTTAGCACCCAAAGTCAAATATTCAGGTTTTTTCACAGGTCCGGTACACACGGTATGGAAGAGACAGTGAAATGTTGCTCTTCTGTCATAGAAGCCCCGATTGACCCTAATTCTCGAAAATTCGAACTTGACATCATTGTCTAGAAGCTTGAATAGAAAGTTATACTAATTAAGATGTTTAACTGCTATATAAGCAAATCCCCCTGGTGAAGAAAATGTGAATGCTTCCACCTATTCTATATGCAACGGCGTCTGGAGGCCAATGAATGAAATTATTTTATTCGAGGTTTGTATACCTAGTGCGTTGGCGGAATCGGATAAGTCACGTGATTTGTAAGCCAGTAGCCTCAGTAGGCAACCTCGAAGGTTATTGGCCTTGCAGCTGAATAGAACATAGGCGAAACTACAGTTTTACGAAACCAGGCACTCTAACCGACACAATGGTCTGAAGCGCCCAAGGAAAGTTCAGTATATTTTTGCCCAGAGAAAATGAGACATGTACTTCAAAGATTATAAATCATAAAACCAACCGAATGACGAAGGGAATCGACACATCACTTGCATCCGTTGACGCTACGCCACCGCATGACGTTCCAAATTGCTTTGTTTGAGTGCCTGAAACACGAGACGAATTCCTTTCGCCCATTTTAGGTGGAGTGGGGGAACAACTAAAAGAGTATGAATGAAAGCTATCCTTCAAATCTGCCAGGAACCCATTGATTTGTCCAGTAGTTAAGTTAGAGTGGGCTGATTATAATGTCCTGTAAATTTTTATTTTTTAGCAACGCTCAAGACAACACTGAAAGAGAACTGTTGCAACAGTGATATGGCAGTAAAAAACCTGTAGAAGGCGCAAAGAAAATGCATAATTTCATTTGTTTATAAAACAATCAAACTATGTTCTCGGTAAAAGCAAAAATAATATCAATTTAATTAGTTGAAATCTTCCTATAATTATTTCATCCGTTTAATACTAAATTTAATCCGTTTGCAACTTTTTAATTTAAATTTATTCGGCTATGAAGATCATCCATGTCTGGCATGTTGTAAGATGTGAAGGGATATTTCTATTTATTGCTCTGTGAAAGTGACACTGGTAATTGTCTACAGCTCATTGCACGTGCTTGGGGGACTGACACTTTGGCAGTTGCATCAGAACAGAAAGTAGAAATTTTTATTGTATTTAATATCTCAGAATTTTGGAGCGGAGTCCCATTTTGAATCTTACCAAACCTGAATATCACTTCAGAGAATACAACGGTATTTTTTTCGAATTTTTAAATTGTCGGGTAAAGGAAGAAATTTAAAAAAATAAAATAACCCTTAAAATGAATTTAAAAAAATGAATTCTATACATACATCATAAGAAATACCATATTTTGTTCTTTAAAGTAACATAATATTACATTTGGATCACAATTACAGTACAAGTTACAAATGATTAACTTTAGCGATGCAAGTATTTTCCCGAAAATTAATATCGTTTCGAAAAATATCTTTGGGGAAAAATTATAAACGTGTGTTTCATATTTTTGCTTATACTCTTCATAGAAAAAAGTTTACAATTCTGAGACATCAAGGTTAAATACAAAGGGTACTAGGAAAGTTTTGCAATACAGCTTTATTTAATTTTTTCAAAGTAATTTCCGCCACATTCAATGCACCTTTCCACCCTCGGAAACAAATCTCTAAACCAGTTCTGCCAAGTTTCACTAGGGAGTAGGGCACACTCGTTGTCCCAAGCCCTCAGAAGGTCCTCATCTCTGGAAAACTGCATTCCTTTCAGCTGCATTTTCACATGCGGGAACAGTGCAAAGTCACAAGGAGCGAGGTCTGGACTGTAAGGAGGGTGCTCAAGAAGTTTCAGTACTGTAGTGGTCACATATTCCGTGCAGGCTTTGACGCAGTGAGCTGAAGCGTTGTCATGATAGAGGAACCAAGTGTCCATTCTTGAATTTGGCCACAGGTTCCTCAACGATTGAATGACTTTTGGCAGGCACTGTCCAGCACGTACCACTTAGCTGTGATTGTCTTCTGTGTCTCCAAAACAACACGCTCCACAATTCCACTCGATTTGAAAAATACAGCTATCATTGAATTGAATTGAATTTGCCTTATTTTACGTGGCGAGACTCGGGCCATCAGGCCCGCTCTTCCGTCTGACCACGCAAATTTCGCTACGCTCCTTTCATCAACTAGCAGAGAAAGGAGGTATTTCTTGGGCGAGAAACAGGCGATTTGAATTTAGCTCAGAGGCGTCATTTAGGCTTGAGGATCTTTTACATGCAAGTAAATCTACGAACATGGGACAGCCGGCTTTACTTCCCCTCCGAAGGAAGGCGTACGAAGGATTTTGTCGCCCTAAAAATCGACGGCTTCGACCGGGTTTGAACCCGCGAGCTTGGGTATAACAGTCCGGTACGCTAACCGTCACACCATCGCCGCCATTTTCTTCTTTACAGATACCGATTTTCGGACAGCGACGGGTGTCTCATCTTCAAAAATCCAAACTTTGTTTTGAGTCTTGGTAGGCACGTCATAATAATACAGCCAAGTCTCGTCACCTGTCACGATGCTGTTTACATACCGAGATTGACCCTTGGAAAACCTTTTTAGGATCTCCCGGCACCAAGTCACACGTCGTGTCATCTGCTTTTCAGTCAGTGTGTGCGGCACCCAGAGACAACAAAGTTTCTTCACTTGCAAATGATCATGCAGAATCGAACGAATTGCTGGTTCATTAAGGTCTAAGGTATCCTCTATCTGCTTGTAGGTCACTCGTCTGTCTTCGTCAAGCATTTTCCTCACAGCAGCAATCTTTTCCTCCGTAACTGATGTTCGTGGCCTGCCCGCTCTCAGCATGCTCCAAACTGAAATTTCCCCTTTGGAATTCTCTGCACCACCTGAATATTGTAGTACGATGTGGACAAACATCTCCGAGTGCATAAGTCATTTCTTCAAAGTATTGGTCCACGTTTAAACCACGCGCGAAGTTATACCGTAAAACTGCCTAAATCTCACTTCGAGTCCACGAAGCCATAGCAAGCACTTCAAAATTGCCACTGCCACCGAAGAACTAAACCCGCAGAGGCGGCACAGCGGCTAATGTGCAAGTATGAACATGTCTCAGCACCCTGCGACAAGCAGCCTCCTGTGACTTATGGTTGCGTCGTATTGCAGAACTTTCCTAGTGCCCTTTGTAATTCCTTCAGTTTGTTCGAATGACGCAATAACGATCTTAACGCACAACCTACGGGTGTACCCGTCAATTGTATGTAAACTATAATATCAAAGAGTTACTCAATTTTATTTTCATATGATTCACCAACAAAATATCTTCAAGTGGAAACGAAACATTAGATAAGTTACAATTGCACATTTCAAAATGTTACTTAATTCAAAATCGTTTTTATTGCGTAACTCACAATTTTCAAGACAGGTTGAAATCAATTTAAGAATTATTTACACAATTGATATTGGTGAGTACTAAACGATGACACCACAATAAGTCTTACAGGAAACCTTCCTTGTGAATCTTAATTAGTCCATATGCTCGAGATCTTACCTGTCGTCGAATAAATCTGGTTATATATGCTATAACGCAGGCACACAAACAATTCTCTGACCCAAAGACTTGAAGACATGTTTCTCAAGGTATGTCAACGCTCTGAATCCGAATCTGAAGCCAGAATTGCACCACCAATCTTCAGTTATTTTAAATCGCAAAAAAGCAACTGAAATTTACAATATACAATTTCACGGTGGTTTTTCGTGATTAACAAAAAATTACGGTTATGGCGCAATTCTGGTTTTAGATTAGGATTCAGCGCGTCGACATACACAGAGAACACAAATCTTGGGACTGACAACAAAACCTAAAAACAAAAAATACAATGTCACGATTGTGTGTGTTTTCAATTTAAAACTATTAATGCTAAAACAGCACGTACTTTCTCCCCCGTATTTTCACGTAAAATTATGCGAATAGTACTCAAATGTTCGAAAAATTGTCCATGACCTTATTTCAAAATCTATGTTTAAGGAACAGATTTCAGTAAGGGAAAAATTCTTTATCTTTAATATTTTAGAAGACTCCGGAAAAGTTTTGAACTTTTGCAGTTTTCGAAAAATCCGGGTTTTTAATGAACATGAGACCTGCACCATTCTCTTGAACGTCTTCACACTATCCAACAATAAAATTTAATCGAACACAATGGAGCCTTTTTTTTTTAATTTGGAAAATGTCTCGAAGAGTTCATGTAAAATAGTCCCAAAATTGAGAAATCTGTTTCAAATTCAACGGGCTGCGATATCGATCAGGGAATATGAAATTCAAGGGGCCGCTAGGTTGATTGGGCATATCAATTTTGGGGAAATCGGCTTAACGGTTTAGCCGCTAGCGTTGTTCACAGATGGACAGATTTTGCCGTCATTCGATTTTTCGTTATCGAGGGTCCACAAAACATGGATGGTGGCTAAACCACGTGATAGTTTTTTATTTATTTAGCAACGGGAATTATCTTCTTTTTCGTTACTGTAACCACCGACACACCCGATTACCTGATTCCTTCGGCGATTCAGCTTTGCCCGGCTGCTTCGTCGGCAGACTCCCTTGAGGGAGGCATTTATGATTGCCTAACTACGTGAGAGAAAGACGTAGGCATTTTCATAAAACTACTTTAATCACTTGAGTATTGGGTGTGGGTGAAGCCCAGTAATATGAATAAACTTACAACTAACTTAAAACTAATCTTAACTTAGTAACGGTCGGTATGGCCAGAGTTCATATTAGCTCCGGTGTCGTTGCCCTCCCGGGCGGTCGTGATCCAGCTCACAGGTGCGGTGTTCGGGCTTCCCAGCGCCCGGCAGGTCTGGCGGCGGGCAGCTACGGGCGTTGCTTGCACCAGGTCCCTTTGTGGCGGCCCCGGATTAGGCCAGCGGCGTGCGTCGACCGGCAGCTTCTTAGCGGCGCTTGGTGCGGGCGGCGGCGGGAACGCGCCCGGGCGATCACGGTTCGTTTCGCGATATAGTTTTTTTTACGTCCCAGGCTCGCACTCACATGGCCCTTTCGGTCAGGCACTCACTAGTAGTGTTCCGTCCCATCGGCCGGCTGTCGTCACACGAGTCGGGCTGCGATGTGGCGAGGCGGCGTGGTATTCGGGGCGACCAGGCACGAATTAAGTGGCCTCGCTACTGCCTCAAAAGCAAGTGTCCTCGCGGCTCACAACGTAAGTGCTCCCCCTGCCACCTCCGAAAGAAGTGATGTCCTCGCTACCTCCGATACAAGTGATCGATCCTTTCATCCGCGGTCCCTCAGGAAGGCTCGCGTACCACGTGATTCCTCCCCCGCATTGTCTATTTTTATTGGTTGTCGCGCCACCTGTAATCCTTCCGCCTGTCACGGCGCCAGCGGCGAAGCCGCCCCCAGTAACTTCCCCCGAAGTAACCTACGTCACATAAATTCTCAGAAATAAAAGAGGGTAATTCCGTTGCTCGGTTAAGGGGGTGTAGGTGGCGTACTTCCCCACACGTCATAAGGGGTGCGCCCGGCGTGAGTCTTGCTGAACAAAGGAGGCGCTATTTCCTCCTTTCCCCCCGGCGCGCTAATCGGCTCTTACTCAGGTACAGCCGGAAACTGCATTTCCGGCTGCTCTTAACGGTGGCGCGGTTCTTAAATAAAATAGATATATTGCTCGTGTCGTCATCCGCGATGTGCGACCGTCCCATTACATTACCTTAGCCCTGTTATAAGAGTTTTTCTGCCGTAAATTGTCCTTTTTTCTCGCAGCACTACATAACTTTCTCTTTACTTCGTAGGGAGAAAGTAAAAAAATTGGAGGGTGGTGGCCCAATTCTGATTCGGATTCAGCGCGTCGAAATTCATTGAAAAACATGTGTTAAGTCTTTGGATCTGACATGATTGTTTGTGTGCCTGTGTAATTAATAATTTGGCATTCCATTTTTTATTATCTCTTATAAGGACATTATGGGAAGTGGTAACTTAATCTTATTTAACAGAAGGTAGTTATTCATATCCAAAAAAACAATTCACCATGTGAATGTATTCAAGTTTGTCAATGGCGACAATTCTCCTGCCTTTATCTGCACTAATAGAAAGGATTTGTGTGTTTTCCCAATGAAATATTTCGTTTTATTTTGATGGTTTAACATGATTTTCTCCATTTGGGTGAGACACAACAGACGGTATAAAAAACATTGTCTTTAATATTGAGAAAGGTTTCTCTTTAATATCAGAGGATACTACTGTCATATAAAAATGTATATTACATAGACAATCAATTTTGGTTTGGTTTTTAACTTTCAATTATTTAGTAATAACGGAGGAGGAAATATTGCATCTCGAAGTTCTGCAAATAGTATAGTATTGTTCAGCTCTGCTGCAGAGGGTCAAATTAACTGCAGTATCCCCAAAACTATCATATGAAGCCAATACTTCATAAACGTTCCTTTGAGACATGTGGGACTCGGCATACAAAATTTCATTCTAGTTCGATATTCTCGTGCTGGACACTTCTTCGAAACTAGACCACTCGACATGGACTGACCCATTTACCTCAATTTCATTGCTAGTTTTGCTTTTAAGTTCCTGGATCTTTGATGACTTTGGATTGGAGATATCTCCACCGGCAAAAAACATACGCGAATGAATCGGGTGAACGAGGTGCCATAACCAATGTCCCTGTTGACTGCCGGCCACCGCGCATTCCCAGTGCCCTCAATGGACAGGTGGATGTCAGGGTCAAGGTAGTTTGCGTTCTTTGACACGGCTTCAGCCAGAAACAACCGGAAATACTTTAAACAGCCCTATGCTGTGGATCGAACGCATGTGTTTTTAAATAATGTCAAACAATGAGAAACAATTAATTTAGTTTACTATTGCAGCCCCACTTACATGCTGCATAGTTCTTGGGGAACAGATTACTCTTAAGTACTTGCCTACGTAATTTTCTGAAAGCACACAGATGGTCTACATCACGTGCCTAAACATGTGTGTGACTGATTTACAATGGAAGGATAAACAGAATTCCACAAAATCTTAATCAGATTCTAAATCGTAATCAGTCTATAGTCAAATCATTCTGTATGACATTTCCCTGAAGTGTCCTTTCGTCGGATTTTAAGCTAACGAAAATCAAGGAGTATAAAACCTTGGGCTTCCTCGTCTGGGGATGCTAAGTACGAGGACATAATTGTGCGCCTTCGGATTGGTATCTGCCACTTCTCCCATGGATATTGAAATCTTTTTTTGTCAATTTGCTGGATTCTTAAATTGGTTTGGGTTATCTCAGAAGAATACACTTTTGGATATGGGGTTCGGGGCCTCTTTGTATACTATAATTTAAATAAATACATTCAATCCTCCATTGAACTGATATAATAATTCAGAAGATAGCACATTTCATTTTCATGGACAAAAAAATTAACCAATAGTATCACTGGAAAATAAAAATAAAAAACTTTTACACAGCAAGAAGCACACAATCTCAACAAAGGAATCCTTGCTTATAGTAATGATTAATACACAATGAAACCTTTGATTGCCTTGCCTTAACATTGGCAGCTTTAACACATAAATGATTGTCCCTCGCAAACACTTCAAAGTAGGGCACAATCTCAATAAAGGATTCTTTGCTTATAATGTTTGAATACCTATTGAAATCTTTGATTGCTTTGCATTAACATTGGCAGCTTCCACAAATAAATGATTGTCCCTCACAAACCCTTTTTTACAGAAAGTTTTCTTCAAGTTTGCTGTCGAATTACATACAGTTTTACAACCACGAGATTCCCCTCCGAAGTCGCTTGGGAGACTAGTCTGGGTCTCAGACCGAGAGCTGAAATAGGAATAGCGGTTATATCATGCTTATAGCTGTCTTATTCCACTTAGAACCTTTTAAACCTTTCTCCAAAATATAGTACGTGTTTCCCCGTAACCGTAAACTGAGCGCTTACCTCCTTCGAGAAAAAATAGTTCTTCCTGACGATTGTACTCCACCTGTCACGCGTGCCGTTGGCTCTGATCTTCAACGCCTGTTCATGGCGACGGCGCGACAAGAAAGGAGAGCGTACCGCGTCCCTCGGAGCTCGCATCGATCTTCGTATTGACCAGTAAGTCGATGGGATAAATCACTAGCGCCCTTGATGCAGCTGCGACTTTTGTAATTGCACAAAGCGCGTTGTTCGGCTACAATATCTTCGTGATGATCCACCCCCCAAACATACCAGGAATCATGATTCAGTGCACTGTTGTAAGCTGAGAGAGAGCCGTCGAATTCCTCCTGTTAGGAGAAATGGTGGGTAAAAAACAATCCCCTCTGTATAACCTTTTTAACGTCCTTCGGAGAAAATGGAATTTATAGCCTAATCCAAGAGATGATAAAATGTATATGGCTATTATTTATCAAATTTAATTGGCCCCTTTGCGGCCAGATCTTTCATTTTACCCAAACATGTTACCATGTTTGATTTTTATGCATTTTACTGTATATTGTAAAACTGTTTAAGCTTGACATTGTTACAATGCACTAATGTTCTTACAATAATTTGACGTAAGCGCCAGTGACCTTAGATATGTTAGCGTTTTTGAACCCTTGTCCATGACATATGTCTCATTACTAAAAGTGAAAACATGTACATTTTATCTCCGTATTTTTCGTGACAAAACACTTAATCTAATAAACTCTTTTGTTGCCCCTCAAAATATTCGTATGTTCATGTCTGTCGTTTTTAATATAAGGATTCTTAAGGTTTACGTATTGAAAATTTTAGGAACATTTATCATATAAATACTGCAATTGAAAAGAAAACACCCGCGTTGTAATGCGGAACAGGAATTTCAGCAGTGGAGGGCAATGACTAAATCAGTAGAAACACTAGGTCGAGTTATCAACTCATAACGTCAGTGCAGAAACTAGTACATCGCACAGCCCTTACAGAGTTACTGAATTCATTGCTTATCTCTATTGTGTACGCAGTTGCCTGCTTGTCCGTCAGTTGGTATCACCTCCGTCGTATTGGGTGGCTTGCTACACGTAGGGCATAACACATCCTTCACCTTGTTTGCGTATCTACCTCTTCGCGGTATTTGGAAATGACATGTAAACTATGTTTGTTACATGTTATTATATGACAAATAATATTCCTAAATTTGAGTATTTTAATCGGGAACTTTTATTTTCAGGTGGGGGCAATCCATCAGAAGAGAACGTTAGCATTTATTAACCATTTTATTTCGAACACTGTTTCTTTCCTTAATAAATTTGCTCGTTCATGTGAGCAAAGATTGGAGAAATTTGATGCCCGCATTAAGAAGATTGACGCATCGTTGAGTGTTTTGGAAACGAAGGTGAGTACTTCATTACGATGGCTGCTTGTCATCTTTCTCGTGAAAAGTGAAGTTCAATTCTGGTGCCATTTTCCCCCCTTCATTATTTTTAAAATGCTTTTAGAGAAAAATCACCACGCTCCTTTTGTAATTAAAAAAGCGTGCAGATTCTGACGCTCTTCTTGTAGATGCGACTTTTGTTACACAACAAGAAATATTTTTCACGACTGCAAAGTATTTATTGCTGTGCTCTCCTACATTATTTTATGTCCCCCATTTTTCTTCGCTAGCCTTCTCTGTATACTGGACGCCCACCCACGTGTTTTCTGTGCATGGCGACTCATGTGTTTGTAGTACTTGTCAACATACTGCAGCCACTACACTGAAAAAAAGTAAACGCAGGGGCAGACAAATTTTGGGGGAGGAAATTCAAAATGTTTTAGTCGAATGTGTCATACTACAGATTTTGTAAGATATCGCATGCTGCACTCAGCTCATGCGATTCGATTTTATAAATTTGAATGATTATCAGAAAACTTTTTTGCTTGAAAGTTTCTTGACTACTTAAAATTAATAGTTACTGAAAAAGTTTGGGGGCGGGTCCTTCATTTCCCTTCCCGTGGATCCGCGCCTGGTAAACGCCTGTCTCTTGGCAAAGGCAAATGGTGGTCCCTTTCAGCATTTACTCGGTCAGTTTTTTGTCATTTTAAGGAAATTGTATTTTATTTTTATTAATTATTTTCAATAATTATTAATTTACTACTTTTTATGTTTTATTAGTATTTTTAATAATTTTATTAACACTTTTATTTGTTTAACAATCAGATCCCATAATAATATTACAGTATTATTGTTATAAATAATGAAGGGCTTGGCGGTTATGTTTCACGCGATATCTTTCTGATTTCTCCCTGAGCCGGCTTTCATTAAATAATTATTCTTGTCGCATTGGTGTTCATAAATCGATATGATCGAGGTGTCCGACCCTTTTCTTATTGGGGGACTTTAATGCGCACAATCTAGCCTGAGGTGGCACAAGGACCTGCTCGAGAGGTAATAGTATACTTGAAAATATTATTCACAAACAGAACCTAATTCTTCTGAAACCTGTCGAAAGCACACATTTTTCAATGTCTTTAAACACTTTCTCATTCATAGATCTGGCTCTTTGCAGTCCGTCTCTGTCTACCATCTTTGACCTTCATGGCAGTGACCACTTCCCCCATTCTGGTCAATTTCGTTACTTCGGATGTAAACGTTGCCCACCCTCGCTGGCTAGTCCACCGAGCTGAGTGGGAAACATTGCAGAAAGAAATACGGATAACGGCAAACTGCCCAAGTTGCCAAACTGCCTCAGTTACCATCCCGAAGTCGTTGGGTCCCCCACGATAGCCTCCCGTGCCGTGGTGGAAGGCCGACTCTGGCAGCACTGTGCGTGGTCGGAAGCTTAGTAGGATTCCAACCACGGATAATCTGATAAATTATGAAAGATCCCGAGCTAGATTCGCCATACGGGATAGTAAGGCCGCGTCCTGGAGAGACTATATTTCATCACTCTCTTGCTGTGCGTACCTTAAAGTAGTGTGGCGAAAGGTGCGACAGATCGGAGAGAGACTTCATTCACCGTCTCTCCCATGGCATCTTGTAAAAAGAAATCACGTCACCAGAAGACATGGTAGAGAAATTGGCCTCTCATTGCCAGTAAGTCTCCAGTTCTGTACTGTACTCTTCTGGCTTTTTGAACACAAATATAAGAATTAAGAACTGTATATTAGATTTCTCCAGTCGCGAGGAAGAAGATTATAAAGTTCCTTTCTCGATGGTTGAATTTTCCTCAGCCCTCGCTTGCACAAAAGATTCTGCTCGAAGACCAGAACATATATAATCAAATGCTGAAACACATACCGGTAAACGCTCGTTCTTTTCTCTTCCGCATTTTCAACTACATTTGGGTTGAACATGCCCTACCAACGATTTTGGTGTGAAGCCATTGTTATTCCAATCCCTAAAGAAGGAAAGGACGGAACAATCCCCTCAAGGTACCGCCCTGTCTCGCTCACAAGCTTCGTGTGCACGCTTTTAGAGCGAATGATAACCCACGTCCGGTTTGGCTCCGAGAACTAAGGAATCTATTTCCACATATTTAATGTGGTTTCAGAAAAGACAGGTCAACCATGGACCACTTAGTCTTTCTTGCCAGACAGATCTCCACTTCTTTCGTGCTACAGCACCTAACAGCATTTTTTTCGATATGCAGGAAGCGTACGTCACCACCTGGAGGTACAGCATTCTTCGCGTCTTACATTCGTGGGGTCTTAGGGTCGGCTCCCTTTGTTTCAAGTAGATTTTCTTTCGTCAAGATCTTTCCGCGTCCGCCTTGGTGACATGTTATCCTCCAATCACTAGTTAAAAAACGATGTTCCCCAGGCATCAAATCCCTCTGTTTGCCATTTCTATTCATGGTACTATTGGTACCATGAGTAATTCGAGAGCCTGTGAAAGCTTCGCTATTCGTTGACTCATTTGCCATATTTTGCTTCTCCGAAGAATGCAAGTTATTGAGAGGCAGTTACAGCTTGTCCTCAACAAACTGCACGAATGGAGTGATGAAACTGGATTCAAGTTCTCCACGTCGTAATCCAGCTGCATGCATTTCTTTAGGACTCATCTCCTCCATAATCATCCTCACCTTTTCCTTGGGGGTCATCAAATTCCCTCTTCGTCGAATCCTTAACTTTCCTTGGCCTGATATTCGACAAGAGTTAGACATGGTGGAAACACATTCGTAAATTGAAGAGCCGATTTGTATCACCATTGAACCTCCTTCGCACCCTTACTGGTGGGCCACGGGGCGCAGACTGATTGTCTTTTGCTGCTATCTAGGACCATCATCTTTCCTATCTTAGATTATGGGTGTATTGTTTATGGGTCAGCGTCTCCATTGACCCTCCGGCCATTGAATACCAATTCACAATGCCGGTATACGGGTCAGATAAGACGTTTACCGTACGAGTCGCCTCGAATGCCTCTTGGCCGAGGCTGATGAACCATCCTCGAGCCGAAGGTGCAATATTGTGATCGGCTCCCATGGTGCGAAATATTAGCTATAAATACATCACGCCTTGGCATGGCTCTAAGCGCAAAGAGATTATTCTGACACGCCTGCGGATTGGTCACTGCCATTTCTCCCACGGATATCTTCTCCGTGGTATCCGCTACTTGCGATAATTGCGAGATTGATGGGGTGGGGCATGCTCTCCTGCACTGTTCTAAGGTGAGAGATAGCCGCCTCGTTGCTGTCTCTCTGGAAGAGATGCCTCGTAATGACGAGTCTTCTCACTGCAGGCTCTTCATATTTTTACAAGAAAATGGAATGCACAATCTTAGCAGAGAGAGGAGGATAATGTCGATTAATACGGCTTTTACTTGAGAAATTTTGAAGTGTTTATTTGGCTCCTTTTATACGAAATCCCCTTTTTATCATTGGTCGCCTTAATCTTCCGTTTTTAACATTTTACTTTATCTCTTAAATATTTTAGTGTGGCACTGCCATAGTGCATACTGTTCTTAAAATTTAAATTGGCGACAATGACCGTAGATGTTGAAGGGCCCTTAAACGACAACAATAATTATTATTATTATTATAATATATCAAATAATAATTAGACAATATACGGATATTCGGAGTGATATCAGAAAGCGTAGATTAATTTTTGTATGGACACATCAAAAGTATGAAAAGTCCTAATCGTCTTACCAAACAAAAAGTTGAATTTTGTGAGAGTGAAAGTAAAACAGCAACTGACACTATACAATGGATCAACGAAATTAAAAAGGACCTTAAATTATCAGGGATCACAGACGAAGACATTCAAAATAGAAACACATTTAGATCTAAAGTGCAGTCATAACGGATTGATTTGGAAGAAGTACCAAAGTGTAGAACAGGAAAAGGTTGGTCCGAAGAGAGAAATATGGACACAAAGAAAGGCTAAGAAACACATCTGAGTACTTTGTGTTGTCCCAATTGGGCTTTATCGCAATTATAATTATTATTATTATTATTATTATTATTATTATTATTAACGGTTGATACCATCACCGCTTCACAGAAATACAATAACATTAAGTCAGTGCTTTACTTTGTCGTTAAATAATGGTGCTTAGGATAATGTAATCATTTCTAATCACCATAACGTATCTTAAGATTCCCTTCTCTACTTTAAAAAATACAATTCATTAATTTATTCATTAAATTATGAAAACGTGCACAAAATTCACTTCTCCCCGTAGAATGTCACAGGTTTTAACTGCGTTTTGACGTAAATAAGTAAATGTAAAGCCGCAAAATCTTACAGCAGTGGCCTAAGTGGGCATTAAAGAGGCCAAACTGAAAGATGTCAAAGATTTATTCAAATATTTGAAATGAAGTGAACAAAAGTGATATATGAAGATATTCAGAGAAATTGAACAAATTTGTTGAATGTACTGATTTTGTATAATTCAGAAGAGAGTGACGAATGCATTCATTAATATAGATGAAAATGCAAAGTATTCTGTATTTATTATACTGATAAAAACATGCCAAATTTCATTGAAGGAAACTTTCATTTATTTCAAAATTAGCTTGTTCCCTGGAATAAGGTCACAATTCAATATTTTCAAATTAATGTAAATCCATATTTTTGAGCCCTTGAGTACATTTTGTGTGCTTAATGAATTACTAGTTTGATTTTTGTACGATATGTACCTGTTTTTTATTTTATGTGAGAAATGCAGCTTGTACATAGTTTTTCTTGATTATCTCAAAACATTTTTCTCAATTACACCCTTCTTCCTGCCAACCGTCGCTCACAATTCAGGTGCCGTTTGAACTGCAAATAGTTGGACACTTTTAGTAGCAAAAGCAAATAAAATTGTTCGAAACTGTGAACGTAGATACATTCAGATACCACGTTTTAGTGCATGGTGCATTCAAAGTATGCGCAATGATTACCATTGACCTGTAAAATAATCGTACCTGTGTATCAAGAGGGTTTCGTTTTTGAAAAGAATTCAAGAGGAATTTTCTTCTCAAAATTGCCTTATCTGATAGCCCTTTTAAGATCAATAAATAGGCATTTGTGTAACACTATATTTTACAAAAAAAGTTTAGTTTTCGAAATTAAATATTTATCGAGAAAATTACTATATTTACGCGCATCTGGAATGTAGTAACCATTTAAATATTGGGTAATCATTGTTGAAGTCAATTTTGATGTGTAATGCCCTGCATCTGGAAGTCTAGTGTGTCTCAATTAAAACAACACATCCAAATTATTTTATTGTACTGTTTCCCAAAAGCGAAAGCACTATGAATCTTCGCGAATTAAAACAATTTTGACTATTTTAATTCAGACCAACCACTTTGGACGCTTCAATGGCTACATTCGCAACATAATAACTAGCAATTTGATTTACTTCTAATGCACTTGTAGCGACTCGCATATTTGCTTTAGGATTTGAAACCACAATTGTAATGGTATTCGTAAATATTCTCCAGTACGTTGTCATTAGTATCCTGCAGTACACAGGATCTCGACATTTTGGGTGGAGATAGTCCCTACTCCGCACATGGAAATTCCTGTTGCTCTGGAGATGGTCTTGCTGGAAGAGCCAACTTCAGGTACGGGCTCATTCTGACCTTCGAAATGGCTGTACCTATCCAGCATATATTCATGTATTCCTGTGCCATTGCCATTGTATTTGTGACCTAATATGCTACATACTCGTACATATTCATCAACGATTCATTCGATTACGTTTTCATATTTCGCCAGTCGCAACTTTGCCTTAAACATTTTGATCACATATGATGTTAATTCACCTCAATGTAGCTGGAGTGGATGTGCCTTGTCTCATGTGTCTTGGTAATTCGTGCTCAGAGCTGTGAATAGAACCCATAAAAGCAATTCATATGGATGCTTGTCTCTAACCCAATCCGGAAGTTTTTGATCCTGAACGTTTTTCCCCTGAGATCACTGGCTTGATCTATATGAATTTCTTCCTTTTGGATCTGGATCACTGATATGTATTAATTTATGTAACACCTTCGTTTTATTTTCTTCTCCCAAATCAGGAAGTTAACAATCAATTAAATTAGAAAAAAAGAAAATTGCCCAAAGTGGCCCTAGCTGGTGCCTCTGCCCTACCTGGCAGCGGATATGGTAGCACTGGCAATTATGATCTTAAATAGAATTGTTATTAGAATGGTTACGCCCAAATAGCGACTTGGACTTCAGTTAGTAATTTTATTATTTAATATTTTATTTGTGTACTATTGTTATAAACGTACGACAACAGGAATATATTATGAAAATATTATTTTAAGAACTTTCTGTGAAATTCCAATGCTTTGCATTTATTTTTTAAATTAATTTGTACGTCAAAAACATACTTGTTTAAAAAAAACTGAGTTTCTTGGAACATGAATTGGGAGAGAAAAAAAGATACCACTTCTGTAGATTAATGGCTCGCGACAATGAAAGCTAACAAAGATTTAAGGCGCAGCGTGTTATGAATTTAAAACTGATTTAAATTTAAAAAATCCGATTTTTTTAATCATGATTTTTAGAAAACCTAGTTAAGACGGACACTATAAACTCAATTTCCGTGTCTCCACTGTAAAACGTCGTTTAGCAGGTTTTGAAGTCCGAGGTCGTTGTCGAAAACCACTGATAAATTCAAAGAATAAAATGTCCAGGTTGGAATTTGCAAATAAGCGCAGATCATGGAACAGTAAGGACGGGCCGAAGATTCGAAGCATTGCACCACGGATGAAAGAAAGATCAATATCTTCCTTTCAGATGGTATTACCTTATTTGTCGACCAATTAAGCAGAGAAATAATCCAAGATAATTGGTACAGGCCAAGAAACAAGGCGGTGGTAACATTATGGGAGTATTTTGTGGGAGTATTTTTCTAGGTGTAGAGCTGGTCCTCTTATTAGAATAGAAGGGACACCGCCTGCATTGTGGCGTTCTATTACATCACAAGATATAACAAAGTGTTCACTTTCTGGAAAACATTGAAAACCGTAAAAAAACAGAGAATTTCTTTCCTCAGGAAAAGTCTGGAGAAATTTTGAGATGGTTATATAAATATATTTTATTACCTACAAAATTAGTCCACCAAATAATGGTGATTTTTATTTGTTGAGATTTTTCGTAATTTTGTACTTCATCACAAATCGGAATGCTGAGAAATTAGTATGTGGCTTGCTTGTTGTTTTTTAAATACTATGAAATATACTACAAATCATATCAGTAAATACTAAAAAATATTCACTGGAAAACCGGGAAAAATGAGAGAAATTTGTTCCAGGAAATGAGTGGCCATTCTTTATAAGAAATATGACTCGTAGTTGGATATTCCAAGAAGGTAATTACCTATAAAAATCAGCGGGCCAAATAAAGTGTTTGTTATCAAAGAAAATATTAAAGTTTTGTATTGGTCTAGTCAAAGCCCCGACTTGAATCCAATTGAAAATTTATGAATGTAATACGACTTCCTTTTGCTGAGACTTTTCTCTCGAACGTTCTTAAATGTACTTTATTATCTCTCAAATTACTAAAGAACCTACTGTTTGTTCTGTTTCTTCGTACAGTTAAGCTCAATATCAGCTCTGGAAAGTGCCCCAGCTAAATGTGAAACGAAAAGCGCAGAGCTGTCAGAACCTGTACCAGATGTACAGCACGAAGCACCACCCGAGACCAAGGTTCAAGACCCAAGTTTAGTAAGATTCTTCAGGATGGTTCAAGTTGGAGTACCCATTGATGCTGTACGCATGAAAATGAAAGCTGAAGGTTTGGACCCATCATTCCTTGAGTAAGTATTGCCACACACAAAACCAAAAAAGAAAATAATTTACTTAAAATTTTGAATTTTGATCACACTAGGGGACAAGATTTTCACATGTGGTAGAGTGCACAACGAACTCCATTTTATTTGTAGATTATGAATGTCACAATAAAACGCCATTTACGTCATCTTTATTCCGTATCGTACCTTATTTTGCTATCAAGCAAATACATTTAAATTGCATCTGTAAGATATGTAGAATCAATATGCATAAAATGTATTTAAATATAAAATATTTGTTCAGTTTACCTATGCCACTTTCACGAGATATCAACAAAATTAGTTTAAGTATCCTAAGTTGGAGCAGCCTATACTATGTAGAGCAGGAAGACCTAAATGATTTGGCTCGGAACCCGAATTTGTCAAAAGAAAAAGAATCTGAACTACAGGGCCCCAGATTACAACAAAGGAAACTAATAGCTGCGGGATAAGCGAGTTTAGAAACTGTCACGAGACGTTTGCCCAATATTTTGTTATTGAGGGTCCTTCATGTTTTTTTTTTTGCAGACATTAGGGGGTTAATGAGTGAATTGTGAGTTCGATATAATTCTGATGAATGACGATAGTTTAAGATTCTTCAAAATCGACTTTCAAAGCAATGTTGCTTCATAATGGGGAAAAAATACCATCGATTCCTTTGTCATAATTTGTCAACCTTAGAGAAAATGGTGAATGTGTTTCTCAAACTTTGTGTTTTAAAATATTAGGATCATAGGTGCATATGTGGTGATTTAAAAGTGCTTGGCTTACTGCTAGGTTTGCAAAACGGTTTTACGAAATATTTTTGCTTTTTGTGTAAATGGGACGGTCGTGCTTGAGAGAAACATTGTGGTGCAACGTTGAGAGAAGGAATTATTTATTCCAAGGGAAAGTAGCATAAATAATTTCGCGGATGAGTAGTGCAAAATTGAAGGAAGAAATTTTCATTGACCCGCAAATATTGGAAGAAGAGTGACATTGAGGTAGCAGCTTGACATTCCTTTAAGGGAGTTGTGCAGGCATTTCTAGGGGAAGAGGATGAAAACAATGATAAAGTATACTTCTCAGATTTGTTGAAAAGCTAAAACAATATGAGGTGTAGAATATCTCTGAAAATACATTTTCTTCATTCCCATCTTCATTTTTTCCGCAGAATTTGGGTGAAGTTAGTAATGATCGTGGTAAATCATTGCTACAATGCAGAAGAGATACCAACGGCGTAAGAAACCTGCCATAATGGAAAATAGTTGGTTCCTTGCCAGAGAGAGTAAACAGGAATACAATAGGAAGTGACAAGGCGCAAAGCATTTTTAACGACACAATAGGAATTTCTCCTGCCAAGATATTTCAATATTATTGCAAGAATAAGTATATTCAATTTTTAACTTGTTCTTACCTCGTATGAAGCCTGTTCATAAAGTTTTGTCGTAATCTAACCGGAGTAACAATGCGAAAATACGACCTTTTTTCAATCATAATCGACCTTTTTTCATAAATGTGTTCATATCTTTTGAACCCTGCGGATAGAAAAGTTTCATGATGATTTTCGAAATCACCGTGATCGTTTCCTTTGAAATCGCCTCCTTCCATCCTGGAGGAATGAAAAAAAACACATTTTCTGTAGTGTAATTTGGATTAAAAATTCCATTCCTTTTCAGATTTCTTTCTTGGTTTTCAGTAATTGCTTGGACATAAGCGAAACATTATTTTAAATGTATGTCCTTAAAACATAACCTGCTATGTAATTTAAAATAATTCCATTTGCCAATGTATTGTTGAGTGTTGAAATTACATATAACATTTTCTCATTGATGTGTAATGTGTCATCTTGAGAAGGGTCCATAAAATATCCAAAATCTTGCTAATTGTCTGGGAGATCCATCTCGAATCAAAAATGCAGTCTGATCTATCAATATCTAAAGTCTCACAATTAGCTGTTGGCAAGCATCTATGCTATTTTTGTCATGATTTGCTCTTTGTATTTCAAATTTGAAAAACATTTGTATTTTTATTTGAATGAAATATTTTTAATTTTGAAAATAATTTATAGGTGACCTTGCCTAATTTTGTATATTAACATAATTTCGTGTTGGAAACAACAAAAATATTTTAGCTTCAAAACGCAAATAGCTTGTTAGATGGTGTCGTAGGCTTACAACTACAGTAATTAGCTTGTGTCATATTAAGAATAGAAACTGCAGGGAACATCATCATTTATCGTATGTGGCTACCTAAAGCAAAGACAGTAGTTCACACTGTTGATATTTCGAGCATTCCAGGAATTTTGCTTATTTCCAAGAGAATTTGGTTCGTGTTCAGGGTTCTTTGTTACACCGTTGCATTTCGTGGTTATAATTTATAACAAAAATACATTATAAGTGTAATAACCTTAGGGCGTAGAAGCGTTTTTGTTTTTGTAACTCTGATTTCGTAGGGGGCGTTGGTGAACCCATGACAATAAAACTATTCTAATAATGTAGAATGATAGTATTATTAATTACTTAACAGTTGCAATTGAAGCTAGTAATTTTAATGTCATTAGTAAAAATGAAAAACTGTAACATGCTTAAGAACATGCATTCAAAATATTGTTTATATTACATTAGTTAAACATTATTCGGGGTGGTCAGCTTCAGAGCATTGGACACACTTCACAATTTACCATCCATACACCTTTGCAATGCATAAAAGACACATATTCGAAAATCGCTCCAATTTTTTTCTTTAATTTTTTTCACTCATAAAACAAAGGAAGCTTAAAAGAATGGCGCTGGTCTAATTTTCGTTGAACTCTGATTTTTCGAAAATTGTAAATTCAGAAATAAGGCTATACAGTCTATATTCTGTTGAAGTACTACTAGTTTTCGCCTTGTGATGAACTGAAATGTGAGATACTGATGCTTTACCGTTGATCCTGGCCAATTTTCTCGCACGCGCGCGCGCGCGCGCGCGTGTGTGTGTGTGTGTGCGCGTACGTGGCCACATGCGTTCGTGTTTGGATTGTGTGAGGAAGGCAAGCGTTTTTTGGCCACCGAAAAAACTTTTACCACAAGATAAGCACACAAAAAGAAAAAATCAAACAGCCAAAATCAATGAAATAAACAAAGACTAATAACATGTATTTTCCGAGAAATGCAGTTATTCGGATTATAATTCGTAAAATTGGGGAAGAAATGGCGGTATCCATTTAAAAAGTTAATCAAATGGAACTACCTTATTAAAAGGGTGTTATCTTCAGTAATAATTTTACTCCTTTTCACAGTTTAATGTTCTTTGATAACACGTTCTTCATTAATTTAGTGTTGCTTACGCATAAAAAATATAAATGAGCTATACAATTGAAAACTAAAAAAAAAATAATCAACAAACAAAAATTAAGTTAAACACTTGTGGAATATATATAATAAGTAATAACACTTGTGGAATGATATATTCTTTTATTAATAAGTAATTCGTAAAATCGTTTACGAACGAAAGTTATTTTGTGGGTTTGTATGGATGGTGTGAGCGACATTAGTTTCCGTTGTATAACCTTTGTGGTGTTGACGTCGTATGAAGGTATTTTACCGGTACTATATAAGAATAAAGATATTTGTAAGTGTTTTGAAAACAAACCCTGCTTTATTGGCATTTTCAATACCTGTTCAGCCCCTGAAGAACTGTACTTGTAGAACTTTATTTCGAATAGCTTTTTAGTGTGATTTTCTTATGTTGCAGTGGTCCAGACGCTGTTGCCCGTGTTTCGGATGAAACATCAGATTCTGAAACAAGTTTCAGTGAATAAAAATATATTGTGAAATGGAACTACATAGTGTTGTGTTGCCTTAAAAAGAAAATTCAATTTCAGAAAATATGCGATTGAATTATTTTCTTGTAGGATAAATAATACGATCTTATTTAATGATTTGTTAATACAACACTTCGGAGTGCTAAAGCACCACGAGGAACACCACAATGTTCAAATGTAATTGAACGCTAATGTTATACCTCAGTGGTCATTTCAGTTCACCACCCACGATTTTATTCAGTTACATCTACTCCCGGAAATAGGTTTTGGGAAGCGCATCCTTTGCTGAAAATCAATTACGTTTCCAAGTCCATATTGGTGAAATAATGTTCAATATCGCAGAGGGACATTAATAGTCATTCCGTAGTACCAAAAGGAATTTTTAATTAGCTGTAGTGAGTCAAATTGCGTAAAAGAAAAGTCTGTTTAGTATAATTCAAAACATTAAAGATTCTGACATATTCACTCTCTGATGTTACTTGCTAGCAAAAGGTATTAAAAAAATACTTTTTCATTCAGCCAACGATGTTTTGGAACCATCGTTAAAGACAATTGATCACATCGACTCACGTCTCATTTACATTTGCTTACGAGCAGCAAAATAAAGCATTTTCTTTTGTTAATACGCATATTACAGTTTCAAGCGTACAAGATGTGGTATATGTACCAATTTGTCTGTGATAGTTAGCTTGTGTAATGAATGCATCTAGTATTACTCCACATTACTAGACTAATTCTAGACCATTTTGTGTTATGCTTTATTATTTCTCCAATCTATTAGGGAAGAGGCGTCCTTATTGTGGAATCTTGTGAAGAAAATTAATAAATCGTAAGTTCAGACCTATTTTACAGAACATCTTAAGCGTAAGAAGGCGGTAATGTATTCTATATGTATACAATAAATGTGAAATGTGTATGTGTACGAAAGGTAAATAATTTGTAAATAAAAGAATCGCATGTACATTCTTCTTGGAATAATCAATGGAAACAAATAGTTTCGTCTTTTCCATTTACCTATCTCCTGGTTATCATTATATATATATATATATATATATATATATATATATATATATGTGTGTGTGTGTGTGTGTGTGTGTGTGTGTGTGTGTGTGTAATTGTATAATCATTTTACCTCCTGCAAACGGCAACAGTGCTTGTAGGAGGGGAAGCTCCCCAATGGACTACCGGCTGCTAATGGATGGCCACCGTCTCAGCATTGGCTCTAAACAGGAGGTCCTGGGGTTCGAGTTTCGAGGAATGAGGTCCTAGCTGATAGCTAGATGATATTCAGCCTCTGTCTGTAGAAGAATTTTAGCAGTTGGATACTTTCATCGGTACTTTTTCATATTATCTCCTATCAATATCAGACGAATGCTGGAGCAGTACCCTAACAAACAAGCCACGGACGGACCGCGCGTGATATTTCGTTACCTCTCTTTGTCGTATCTTTCACCCTTACTCACACCTATAATTTCATCCACAACACTACTACCCATGTCAGGAGCATAGTGCTTGTCCCGGCTGGTCTTCCTCGGGCTCACCGAACGACAAACCATAGTTGCTCTTAGGCACATCTCGGTACCATTACATATAGGTCCGTGGTCCCATCTCGGTGTTTGTACCATTTGTCTTGGTGTAGGGAGCCAGTTTCTTCCATTACACACTGTTTGCAGACAGATCTGACGCACAGTTACTGGACAGAGTAAGGGATTACGGAAGGAGTATGGTACTACATGAAACAAGGGAATGGGAATGCTCCCAAGCCACAAACACAACTGAAAACATTGATACTTTACGCGAGTTTCGAACCTACAGCTTTAGGGTCCCCGTATTTGGGAGCACTTGCCATACCTAAATCCCTGTGCCACTACGCCAGCTGTCTTTAGTTCTGTTTGTGAACCTGCGGTGGTGCGGTTATGTAAAATTAAAATTTAATTTAAAAAAGCGACTATTGCCATGTAGATGCAAAAATGCCACTGCACAAACCCGTAGAGAAAGGTTTCCTAAAAGGTAGCACGCTCACTATTCAAGGAAACCTACAAAAACGCATAATAAAACAAACATTTGAACAAAAATGAATACTGCAATAACAGTAGGAAGGGTACTGGCTTTGAGTCATTTCCCAAAGTGTCCGGGTCCTAAAGCATCTAAAGGAAATTTTAGACGTCATTTATGCCCAGCCAACTTTGCTACCAAATCAGGACTTTCACAGTTGCGCCATGCTCATTCGGACGCTGCAAATAAAACTCGCGCTGGCAAGGCCCAGCGTAGAGGCAGGACTGCAGTGCCTAGAGCAGAGAAAATCTCTTCTGCTGATACGATGAAAATGGTTTGCTATGGAGAAAGTGCAACTAATTTTCTAACGAGAATTTGACTGCTCTGCTGGACAACACTGCTCGACAGGTGGGCGAGACAAGACAAGATATTGCGTATCGAAGATATTTCCTTGAGCAATGGCGCTAAAGCCACTGTGACTGCAGAATCAACGTCCCCTTTTGGTGACTTAGGTCCGAAGATTCAAGTAGTCCTAGTACTGCTGCCATCATGAGCCCTCCTAAGACTCCAGCCAGCTAAATCTTTATCTGATTTCTTCTTTCCCCTTAATCGAAGGCCTAACCTTAATGCAATGGTTAGAATGGTATTGACTTCATTACTAAAATCTATATCGGTCATAGGAACCTGGGTCTGTTAATCCAGGAGTGCAAAACAGCAAATTTATGATTGTGTATGTGATTACAATAGGAAGGTATGATAGTATCTGTATGAGTAGGTTTTCTGAATATTTTAAAAATGTGTTAAGAGTTTATAATAGTGATGGTTAAAATCAGGGAATGGTTCTGTTCAATTTCCATCGAGAATTTTAGTTTCGAATGAAACAATTAAGAAACTCAAAGAACTGGCTCAATTGCCTAGAAGTTCCTGACCAAAGACATGTTATGTCATCGACATACCTGTAAAAATAAATATTTTTTTGAGGAGAAGGTTCAAGCTACTAAATATGTTTTTCTCAAAATTATCCATAAACAGCGAAAAGAGGGGAAACGTTGGCGCCCATAACTAATCCTGTGTGAGAATAGAATTTGTTGTTGAATGTGAAAAAATTATTAAATAATAGTTATCATTTAACAGTCTATAAATTTATCCACCAAAAAGGTAAAAATTATTATAAATAAGGTTTTTCCTCAACATTGCCCTGTAGAACCAAAGAAATATATCTGCATCCCCTACATAGGTCCTGTATCTGCTATAATTTTCAATCGAGCGTTGATAATTTTTGCAAATACTTTATAAGCGGCGTTCATGAGGCTGATACCCCTGTAGTTTTCACATTCATTTCTTTTACCTTTTTTAAAGATAGATATGACCTCTGTTATTTTCCAGCTATTGGGTGTCTTATAAGATTTCCAGCATTCGTTGAACAGATGAAGCAGTCTAAATTCGCTTAGGGAGCCTGCATATTTTATGAGTTCCATGTTAACTCCATCAGGACCACATGCCTTCCTGTTTTTATACTCTTTAAGGCTTGCTTTAATTCATCCAAGGAGATGGAATCCACAGTGTTGTTGTAGCGAAGCTCATCCTCTTTAGGTTCAACAGTTCCAGTACACCAAAGGTTTATATAGTATTCCTTCCATTGTTCTTCATTGATCATGCGTCTATCTGCAACATCTTTCTCCGTCTGATTTAAATGTCTTAACACTTTGTACGCGAACATTTGTCTTCCATGTATATCATGTTCGATGGTACTTTTAAATCTATCCCATGAGTCATTATGTACAGATCTTATTATTTGTTTAGCGTTATTTCTTTACCCCACTACTTGCCCGTCTATTTGAGTTACTCCACAGTAGATCATCGTATAATGTTTCATAACTTTTGTACCTTTCAGCTTTTTTTGGTTTCCGTTATGACAGCTATATCTATTCCTTTTACGTTTAGTTTGTTATCTACTTCTTCTTTATTACCTAGCCCTCTGACACTCCAGGTAGCTAGTTTTAGTCGTCCCGTAATACCGAATCGTTTATCCTTGGCATGCTTAAGTCGTTTCCATGATCCATCTAGTTGTGCACTGTGAAGAGAACCAGTAGTTATTGAATCCCCTGGCCGCATTAAGAGCGCTGCGCTGGTTAAGTTTGGTAGTGGGGCAGCCACCTCACAGCTTCCAAACAAGCTGGGTGGTATTTTGGGCCACCGACCCTAGGCGGATTGCCTTTGCTGGGCTAAGAGTTACGCCTATCCTTTTGAGGACAGTCTCGCCATGTCGAAGCCGGAGATCTACGTCGGAACTTCCTCTTCTTCATTCAGGTCCTCTTCTTTGGGGCCTCTTCTAACGCCGGTGTCCTCTTCTGGAGTACTTCTTCGTCTGACCCCTCTCCTTCGACCTGTCCGGCAAGGGAGGCCCTACCAGTAGCTACGCTACCGCCAGCATAGCTCTCAGGTTTACGGGGGCACACAAGCTCCACCACCAGGTCAAGGTCCTGTACTCCCTAGGTGGGCCCTCCAATCTTTATTCCCTAATTCCAAATCACCTGTATCCCCCATTGAAAGAAGTGGCATTTATCACCTAACTTGTAATAACGCTCTTAAAGCGTTGTTTAGATGGTTGGTTGCTAAGGAACTAAGCGCGCGTTTACCGACGTAAATAAAAAACTTATTACTCTATTTTCTCGATGTCCAAATACCTCGCCTTAGAAAATAACACTAAAATGCCCTTCAGCACAGAAACTTTCCCACTCAAATATCGACACAACCTTACATTTTCAATTTCCAGAGCGAGCGTTAAGTTCACTAGATACCAAAAAGGCAAGTTAAAACGCGCCAAAGAGTAAATTTCAGAACAGTCTTTTCCTCAGATTTTGTCGAACACATACGTGATTTTTTATAATAAAAATAATATAATGAATCCTAATAATTAGTTCAAACTGCGACTACTAATCTAAAATGTGTGAATGTTAAATCTCAGAAACGTTTCTACTGTCACAAGCTATCACAAACGGATGTCAAGCTATTATTGTGTGAACACTATTGAGATTTCATATGTTGTGTATACTTTTGTATTCGTTTGTCGGGAGAGATCAACGTGTTGCAAGCTTTTACGAATGTATTGGGCATTCTTTACTATAGTATACATACACGAGTCAATCCACATCAAATCGCACACTCATAAAACATCACTATTGTTTGTGACTTAAAAACTTTTTAGGACGTCTAATGCTGAAAATAGGTGTCATTTGTTCTGCAGTCCCGTTACAGTACTCCAAAGTCGAGCCAACACTTCGGACGACGCCGTTTTGTCAGTTTTGGCCATGCGGACAAGATGGCGGTCATCGCGCGCTGTGGTCACATTGTGTGGGCTAGTACCTGCTCGTCGCTGCATACGATCCTCCTCTACCCACTGATTGCACACACGCTTCACTTTAATACCAGTGCGCCCCGTTCAAACCGCAATGTCACGGTACGACAAACCAGCTTCCCGGAGACCAATCATTCACTAAAGAGGCAACGATCACCGCGGCATCTAGGTGATAACCGAAGAACTAGAAACTGAGGAGGACTGTGGCTACGTCACCGGGTCAACGGTAGGTAGAGTCCCGGCCGGGCGAACTAGAGGGAGGAGAAAATGGCGAGGGAATGGGGGACATCCTCTCCCAAGACCCTAAATACGGATAACAGGAAGTAGAATGCCAGGCGGGGCGAAGGATACAGCTTTGTTAAGGGCTTTGTTTATTGTTTACAAAAACCCAGTCGACAACAATGTTTATAAGTAGAAACAAACCTTGTTACTCTTAAAGTAAGTGCCACAATTTTACCACAAACATTCATCACTACAATCAAAGACTTTATCTCCTAATAATGCAGGCCGAGGACAATTGAGAAGTTCAATAGCATTAGGTGAGTGCACACATGCATGCTTTTCTGGGTAGTTTTCTTGGTAATCTGGACTGATGTCAGCAACCAGTGGCAAGCATCTTCCATTATTTTCTTGTGGGAACATTTTCTGGAATACCTTGCCGGTAACTTTTGAAGTCTATATTTCGTGCTTCTTGAGCCTCGCCCAATAACTGATCAGGTCAAAGCGACAAACTGAATCTTCATGGAACCGGGGATCAAAATTATTTACGACTTTTGGAAGTACATGCTGACATGCCACTGGTTTCGCCACCCTAGAAACTACGAACGCTATTTGGTGTAATACGGACATTAACCTGCAAATGCTCAACATTTTATTTGTTTCAACGCAATATAATAATAGTAATTAACATGCCTTTAATAGTAAATCGCAGGTCAAAGAGCCATTTCATGTCAAATCGCACAAGAGTTGACACATTTTTAATGTTTGATATTTGCTTCTTAAATCTCGACATCAAAAAAGAGACGTATTTTTTATTTGCCTGAAAATTAATTATTTTTGTAACTAAGTCTACATTAAATTTTGGAATGTACACGTTCTTCGAAAAATATGAACAATTATTTCATCGAATGTACTTAATACCTGGATTGTTTCATTTAATTCTTTGAAATGTGTTTTTATTTCTCTATAAATACATTTTTCAAAAAATATTTAATTTAAAAAATGAAAATTTCTGCATAAATTCCATCAGATAAAAAATTGAAAAAAAATATGTGCGTATTTCTGGACAAAAAAGTGGGCACTGCACACGTACAAGTCTAAAACATCAATTGTAAGTATGAGGTGGCGCTCTCCCTGTCCATGCACTACCGAATTGTGTTCGGTCAATCTTTGATCTAAAGGCGGCTCCACACATTCACACATATTTGCGCGCGGCAATGGTGTAACGGTTAGCGTACCGGACTGTTGTACCCAAGTTGGCGGATTCAACCCGATCGAAGCCGTGGATTTTTAAGGGCGAAAATATCCTTCCTACGCCTTCCTTCGGAGAGGAAGTAAAGCCGGCTGTCCCATGTTAGTAGATTTACTTGCATGTAAAAGATCCTTAAGCCTAAATGACGCCTCTGAGCTAAATTGAAATCGCGTGTTTCTCGCCGAAGAAATGCCTCCTTTCTCTGCTAGTTGGTGATAGGAGCGTAGCGAAATTTGCGTGGTCAGGCGGAAGAGCAGACCTCATTGGTTGAGTCTCGCCACGTAAAATAAGGCATTAATTTAATTCAATTCACATTCGGCATTCGCCAAGTAGCGAGCTACTGCTCGGCCAATCCCGAACGGCTGATGTGTTCGGTGAATGTTCGCTCCCTTTGATGTGTCCTAAAGACCGACACGCGGTGGGTATGGTGAATACCGAACGTTTGGCGCTTGGCGAATCGTCCACACTACTCGGTATTCGGCGAACAGTTGCTCGGGATACGCCGAAAGCCGCATGTATGGAGCCGCCTTAAGGGATGAAGAACTATAAAAAGAATGATTGTCAGCCTTACGAGGGTTGCCTTTTATATTTCAGGATTAGAGAACGAAAACAAATATTAATCATCGAAAATCACTTCCGTTTTTCAAAATATTCCCCATGAAGATCCATACACTTTTGCATGCGTTTGGACCAATTGTCGAAGCACTTTTGTCACCCTGATTGAGGTATCTCCAAAACATGCATTCTGAATGCAGCAACCGCTTCTTCAGGTGTCGAAAAACGTTGACCTCTCAGTTTGTTTTTTACGTACGGGAATAAAAAGAAGTCATTCGGTGCCAAGTCAGGACTATACGGCGGATGACTCATCAAATCGATGTTTTGGGTGCTCAAAAATGCAGTTGTTTGAGCCGATGTGTGAGATCTCGCATTGTCGTGGTGAAGAGTGATCCGTCTTCGGCGGTTGGTTTTCCTGATATCTTGGAAGACAGCTGGCAAACAAATCGTTGTGTACCACTCAGAATTGACTGTTCTGCGTTGTTCTAGTGGTACGCTTGCGACATGTCCAGTTTTGTGGAAAAAACAGGCGACCATCTGTTTGGAAGTACTTCGTGCGCGAACAACTTTTGTTGGATTTTGCTCATCTTGAAACACCTATACAGTCGACTGCTGTTTACTTTCGGGCTCATACGCGTAAATCCACGATTCATCACCTGTCACGATGTGTAGACGTGTTTCGAAGCACCGAGATCGTATTTTTTGAGCATTTCTTTCGACCAATCGACACGAGCCTTTTTTTTGAGCGATTGACAAATTGTGTGGGATCCAACGCGAACAAATTTTTTTGACAGTCAAATGTTCATGCAATATTGAATGTATGCTGGTCCCACTAATGACTAAGGTTGTCTCAATCTCACGATAGGTTACATGCCGATCTTGCAATATCAGTTCACGCACAGCATCAATGGTTTTCGGAACAATAACTGATAATGGACGACCTTCGCGAAAGTCGTCTTGGAGTGAACTACGACCACGATTGAATTCACCATACAACCGATAAACACTGGTACTTGATGGAGCTTCATCGCCAAAAATTGAATTAAGTTCATCCATGCACTGTTGCTGAGTTAATCCTCGTCGAAAGTTGTAAAAAATAATCGCACGAAAATGTTCACGATTTAATTCCATTTTGGGGCCAAGATGAATCTTTTAAGTTACTGTAAAAACACAAATAGCACTCGTATGTCAAAACGTTCTGAGTACGTATAACCTCAAAACATCCAACTTTACGATAGAGCTGTCAGTTGCCAGATTGCAACACCTAGTTTGCCAAATCCCGAAACATAAAAGGCAACCTTCGTAGAGGAAAAAATTGTAATATATGGGGAGACAAGATTCATCCACTTTTTCGTTTGTAGGGCACGGTAATAAGAGTTTTTGTGTCGAAAATTTGCCGTTTTCTTGCAGCATTATATCACTATATATTGCGTAAGCAGTAGCGAAAAAGGAAAAAACCTTTATAGTCCATTTTCTTGATGTCCAAAAGCCTTGCCTCCAAGAACACTAAAAAGTAAGCAAAGGGTTTCGGGAAATATTTAGGGTTTCAATAAATAGTAGGATCTGACGTATTTACTTTACCCTCTGAAGGGATGGGTGACATCGAAACGAATTCAACTACTGCTTTTCCTCCTGTCAGAGAAACGAATTTTACTGCTGCGTCCTAGGGATGGGGCTCCCCCCTGGCTTTGCTCGTAAAATACAACAGACCACGAGTAAAATTTCCTGACTATCAGTCGCAATACGCATCTAGTGTAGTGATAGAATTTGTACTGTGAATCGTATCTACATTGTACAACATGAGTGGCAGTCACCGTGCGAGATACGATAGATGTTTCAATCCATTTAATCTTACTGATGACGATTTTAAGAAGAGGAAATCTTTAAGACGTGTAAACCTCAATTTATTAACTGTAACTTCATTTAGAGGACCATTAATTTGTGATTCATGTTGGAAAATTATTTACTTATCCATGGTTCCAATTCACGATACAAAAATTAAAATAAAAACTTTTTGTGTCCATGAAGATTGTGAAGTCTGTGCAGAATGGCATTTTTTCGACGTCAAGTGGTAAAAGAACATACAATGGCATTCGAGGAACTGACAAGAAAAAGACTTGCCAGTCTACAACTAGGTCAAGATCCAATTAGAACGGCGGCCCACTATTTCGAGAAAAATAATTATTTCTAATATTTCGTATATTTTTTGTTCCTTTGATACACTCAGTGATCACAGTTAATATTTAAAGTCTAGATATCAAAACTTAAAGCCTATAACTTGAACTTTAAAAAGAATACATTCTTTCACTCCTTTTCCACTACCTGAAGGTACAGTGAAACTACTTTCTTTTGCTGCAGACGGTAAGCGAGTACATTTCAAGTGAGTTGTGAGGGACAAGAAAATTTCAAAATGTGAGTCAAGAAGACGTTACTGATTAACAATATATAATCGTGAAGTTCTATCATCTCGTGAATTATTTAAATTACTGTATCATCCAAAGTAACTGTCGGCTATTAACGCAAGAAACGCATCTGTTGCAGTAACCTACTACGCACCGGTTCATAAAAATATTCATATTTTTTAAAGTTACTGAGATCCTTCTTTGATTTGTTCTGGAGTTGTCAACCAGACTGTATTGGGTTTATAAATATATTTTTTATATTATCGAGCTTACAAAAATATATAGAATTTCCATTTTCTAATTAAAAATTTAGGAAAAGAACTATTTTGTAAAATCTAAAAAAATACACTTTTCAAGTTGGGAATCTTTTAAATTTTTACGGAAATTTAAATGGAGTTTCTGTAATTACTGTATTCAAGTACGTGATACTTTAAATTTAGTGATGCGAGTTATTTTTAGCAAATTTCAACATGCAATATTTCGAAAAATAGTAAAGTTAGAAAAAAACAAAAAATGCCCACATATGTTAACATATTGTATCTGGTGTAAGAATAACGACAAACGATACTCAATCGGAATGGCATTTATTTAACCAACTTTTGAATACACAGCTTGAGTAAGAGACGAGCGTAGCATGTTCGTCACCGCGTGCCGGCGTCCAGCGTCTGTATGTCGAGCGGCCTGCAGTCAGGCCATCGCGGTAGTTTTTGGTGCGCTCACAAGGTGGCGCCCTTTGCCTATCATACAACATCTCCCTCTTTTGAGACTAAAGATTGTGACGTTGTGGTGGTTTTGACAGACGTCCTGACCGAGTTCGTTGTCCTTCCACTGGCGGGTGCCCATCTTCTTGATCGGCTGTTCTGGACGCTGGTGTATCGTCAGGAGGTCCGTCGCATGCTCGCTTCATGGGTGTAGTCGATCTCGGTGGCGAGCTTTATATTTTCGATGTCTTCTGGCTTTATTGGGAATATAGTGTACTCGGTTTGTGTCAGTTTCTATAATGTATGATCGAGGTTGCTCGGTCCTTTGTATCACCGTCCCGAATCTCTTAGCTTTTTGATGAAGACTTTGGCCCCAGGAACCAGTTCTGGAAGCTGTTTAACCCCTTTGACGAATTGTAATATTTTTAAACTCTTTCTCTGCGTCGATCTTCTTTTGCCGATACTTCGTCCTGCTTTGCCAGCCTTTATTCCAAGTTGATTGGAACCAGCGGTAAGAAGTCCTTCAATCTTCGACTCATTGAAAGTTCTGCTGGTAAATATACGTTCTCCAACGGAGTGTTACGATAGGTTAACAGGCCTTTGTACGGGTCTTTATTCTTCTTGAATATATTCTTGACTATTTTAACCCCTGCTTTAGCGAGGCCGTTGGATTGTGGGTATCCTGGACTTCTCGTAATCAATCGAAAACCGTAAGTTTCCTGAAACTCCTTGAAAATCCGGGATCCTCGAAAGGGGTTGAACTGGGTCCCGTTGTCGGTCAGAATCTCATCCAGGATACCTTGCGTCGAGAACATTTTAGACATCTTTGCGATGATGGTCTCCATTGTCAAATTTCACATTTGATGACTTAGGGATACTGAATCTTTTAGCTCAGTCGGGTCGCTGTTTCATTCCTATAATGAATGGATGGAGGTTGTGAAAATATCTATTAAATCATTTCGTTAAATGAGCAAAAAATAATTTATTCCTGTCAACCTTAGCTGCCAGGGAAGTTACACGTCGCAAGAGAGCGACAAAGACTGCCTACCAACTTTACGCAATGATCTCATAGTTCTAATTACTAGGAAGAAACATCTTAACACTAACATTGGGGTTTTGTCTACAATAATTAAAAAACTGCCTGAGCGTGGCAACGCTGACGTTGTCACTGGAATACCCAGCGAAGGAACCCCGTGACGTAATCAGGGGAGAGAGTTCATCTTTCGGTTAAATACCAGATTATCACCGCTGGTTGTCGGCGCCTCTGCAGACTGGCTGGATGGCTGTCCTCGTCTCGTGATTCATCTTCGCTCTGGCGAGGGCTGGCGGCGTGGTGCGGCGACGACTGGGCGGTGGTCAGGTCACCGACTCCTCATTCGGTCCTTCTTCTCAGCTGGCGGCATGGCGCGGCTCGGAGTCGTCAAGGCGGGCGGGCTCAGAGTCAGGTCAAGAACACACGGGCGCCGAGCGGGCGTAATGCAGGCTTGAATGGGTCCGAGACGGCACTATGCGGCGAACGCAAATTGACGCGTAGTCTGCGCGGATCTTTGGTTCGGTTTAAAAAACCGCACTCGGTGGCAACGTTCAGCCATACGAGCCGAAATTAATAATGTTCCTCACTCCGAGTCTTAGCTAAGAGCCACCTCTCTACTCCAACAATTTCTCCCTAATAATGTTTTCTCTACTCAGCTCCCGGCCGAGCTCACCTCCGTTTCCCCCTCCCGAAAACATCTCTGGACCCGTGGCTTTGCCCCGTCCCTCACGGGGAGATGTCTCATAGGCCGAAACTATTTGCATCGCAATTTTTTGTCATCCAATCGGGACGCACTGTTCCTGGAATTTTCGTGGGCGATCTCTCTCTCTCTAATTCTAGAAGCATCTCTTGTAGCTGCCCGAACACGGCTTTGTTTTCGAAAACAATTCTTCGGCGCCGTGATCGGCAGCCGGCGACGGGCGAGCTATATACAATACCTCTGGGATTTCCGGAAGTGTTTTAGGGAGATTTCTTGCGCGGGCGCGTGACGAATGGCCCGCAGGCGGGGTCTGTCTCCCGGCCAAGACGCGGGCTGTCATTGTTTCGCTAAGTGCGCGGGGGCTCCCCGAAGGGAGGGGGGGAAAGGTCTTCTCTGCGGATCGCCAGCCGATGAAAGGGCGTGCGACGGGCGAGCGCCGAGCGGGTGGCTTGTCGTAAATAAGTCTACCGCGGACGGCGCCCTATTTGACGGGCGGTCGGGGCAGCTGGCGACTGCGGCGCGGTGCGTTGATAAGAACCCTTTGTGACAGCCCAGTCTTGCGACCTACTTTCTTGCCGAAAACTATCTTAATATTAAACTAATATTATAAAATTTGGTGACGCCACAATACCGTGTATACCTGTCGATGAAAATGAGGTACCACGCGTTGTTCACCTTATCTGGAAGATAAGGGTTCCTGCTTCGTCAACAATATATCCTAGGAAATCAGTAGACGTGTCGCTGATGGCCAACTTCTCGTTCAGTATAATCCTGGCTTCTTTCAGTCTGGAGAGTACTTTTTCCAGTCGCCTATTGTGCTCTTCTCTGCTAAACCCGTATATCAGAACGTCAATCATAAGACACACGTCACCATCGCAGTCTTTGAACACGTCCTGCATTTTCTTTTGAAAACGTTCTGGAGCACTTGTTATTCTGAAAGGTAGACGGTTGAAACAAAATCTTCCAAAAGTTGTTATAAACATGGTGAGTAGCCGAGATTCTTCTAAAACCATCTGATGTAAACCTGAGGCTGCGTCCAATTTCGAAAAGTACTTAGCGTCCTTGATTCAATTCAAAGTGTAGTGGGATAGGATGATACCCTCTCTGTTAGGCTTTGTTCAGCTCCCTAAGGTCGACGCAAATCCTGGGACTGCTATCCTTCTTGAAGGTGACGACCATTGGATAACACCATTCAGTAGGCTCGTGAACCGGTGAAAAAATTATTCCTTCAGCATCTTCTGTTGAACTTTCTCGACCTGATTGATGAGGCGAATGGCGATCCTTCTAGGAGAAGTCTCCGCGACCGGTTTTGCATCGGGTTGCATCGTCAATTTGCACTTCCCAGAGATTTTCCCACTACCATCAAATAACTTGTGAAATTTCAACTTTACATCATCCGGTGAAATAGTACGATCGTTGAAGACCGAGTTGATCCTCTTCACCAACCCTAGTTTAACTGCTTCGTCTTCTGTCACTGTCTTCTTCTTTACACATATTTCTTCTCTATTTCAACAGGGTGTGATATATAAGATTTGAATATTCTTGGTAATAAATAGAACTTTGATTTTTTAAGTGATATATTAAAACAGGAATATAACAATCAATATAAATGGCACAGAAATTATGTAGTTGCACAATAATACTGAATTTAAAATTTAAGTTATGACCACATGCTGGGTAGCAAAAAATTCACCTCCTATACTGCCAAATTAAACAAGCTATCCAACAGCCAAAATAAAGTTTCGACATGTTAACCCAGGAAAGAGCAAAGCTGCTCAAGATTTACACAAGTCACAACTGAAAACAAAGTATACCTGTTGCTAGTTAATGAGCAGCAGAAGACAACAGCCGAAGTCACTTGGTGCCAAGTATAGCAGCCGATGGCTCAAGAAGAGCAGCTTTAGCAACATATAATGAGAAGATTCTAAATTTATCCATTCCAAATTTAAAGCGATCAACCACGAGTTTGTGTGAATAGAAACAGGTGTCTTAGGGGTCTATAGCTGCAGGTGAATTGTAGGAGTATCTTCTCAAAAATAGTTGAATTCGAAACGTTAAGTGACACACATATGCCTGATGTAATAATAGATACAGTGTCTTGGCTCACAGAGGAGATAAACAGCGAAGAAATATTTAGTTCGAGTTTCATTACATACAGAAGGGATCGTAAAAATAAAATAGGAGGGGCACATTTTCATTTGCGTAAGAAAAAACCTGAACAGTTTTGAAATATTGACCGACGGTGTACATGAGATTTTAGGTATTCAGTTACGGGGAATGGGGAACAATACGATCTTAAATAGAGTTGCGGTATATCGTGCTCCTAACGAGAACTTTAAAGCAGTACATAAATTAGTAGAAATAACTAGAAATCCGGGAATACTTTCAGGAAATCTCATAATTGGTGGAGATCTAAATTTACCGGGTATATCGTGGCAAGGTGTGGTAGATGCAAAAAGTTATGAACAATCCCTTGTTAACGAACTCGTTTGGGACAACGGATTAACTCAGGTAGTTGATGTTCCTACAAGAGCTAGCGCGATGCTTGACGTATTTTTAGTTCGCCTAGAGCAGATGTTGATATCTCAAGAAACAACACTAGGTAAAAGTGATCATGAGGGAGTGCTTTTGCAGGTGGCGTGACAGGGAAACAGGAACTCGAAAAACACACGAAAAATATTATTCAGTACAGTCGTGCTGACACAAAAGGTTTTCAGGAATTCCTATTAAGGAACTACGGCGTCTGGGAATCACATGGAAGAAACGTAGAAGAAATATGGGACTCCTTTAAGCAAATAATGTTTATAGACAGAGAGTTGTTTGTGCAAACTTAGTACAAACAATATAGTTAAAGCAAATAGTGATACAGCGTATTACAGGCTAATATCAGAAAACTAAAAAGAATGGTCAGAAAAGCGTACGCTAATCGCAAGAAAGGTCTTCTCCATGCGACTCTCTTCAAAGATCTACGTAACAAATTAATGCAGCAAAAACGTATAGCGCCAGAAAATTATCTCCGTAAAATTCTATCAAACGAGCGAACAAGTTGGAGAAATTTTTATAGATGCATAAAACAAAAAAGGGGTAACAAAGAATCTATTCCGCCTCTTAAAGACGAAAACGGGAAATTTGTACTTACAGATAAAGAAAAAGCCGATCATTTTAGTGCATATTTCCAATCGGTATTCGGGTTAGGATCGGATACTCCCAGTACTTTCGGAATAAATGAAGGAGAAAAATTTCAAGTACAATCACGACTCATTAGACAAAGAATTCGCAATATAGGAAGTAATAAATACGTAGGGATTGATAGTATCGCCGGAGAACTATCAGAAATTGGAAAGGAACCGATGATTACATATTTGACGAGATTATTTGAAATAAGCATAAACAATTATAGCGTGCGTCACGATTGGAAAAGGGCTATAGTGGTTCCAATATTTCAAACCGGAAGTCGTCCTTCCATTTCCAATTTCAGACCAGTAAGCCTAACGTCAGTGATTTGCAAACAAATGGAACATCTGGTAGCTGAGTTCTTGCGTCGGGAATGGGACAAATTAGGATGGTTATACGAAGGGCAACATGGATTTCGAAAATCCTCCTCTTGTGAAAGCCAAATTATTACAACGTGTCAAGATATTGCTGAAACTTTAGATCCTGGAAAGAGAACAGACGCCATTGTTATAGATTTTTTAAAAGCATTCGATCTTGTTTCGCACGATATATACTTACGAAAATTGCGTCTACGGGAGTTGACCATCGCGTAATAGCATGAATACGGGAGTTCCTGATAAATCGGGTTCAACAAGTTCGAGTTGGACATGAACATTCAGAGGAAACCCTAATAACGTCCGGCGTCCCCCAGGGAAGTATCTTAGGACCGCTGTTGTTTCTGGCATTCATCAACGATCTGGCATCTTGTATTGTCAGTAATGCGCTTATTTGCGGACGACTGCATAATTTTAATAATAGATTCGGATGAAGATATATATATATATATATATATATATATATATATATATATATAATATGTGTGTATATATGTATGTGCTATATGTGCTTTTTGTATGTATACAGGCTTGTGTATATTAATATATTGGGTGTATATGCTCGAAAGGATTGTATTGTAAATTGGTTTTGGATTGTAAATGTACATATATTGTAAAACTGTAGGGTTATGGCTACCATCTGTCAATCAGCAAATTGTAGCCAAATAAATATTATTATTATTATTATTATTATTATTATTATTATTATTATTATTATTATAAATAGTTGAAAGATGAGTAAATTTAAAGATAAAAAAATACATTTTAAAAAAGTGCGAGATTAGCAACATTCGAAAAACTATTAATTTTCGTTCCCGAGTTGTATAAAACTTATTTGCAACGATAAACGAACTGCAGATTTGATTTTTGTGCATTGCGAACGAAATAGTAACTCGCCCTTACCTCCATTCCTACCACTACAAGCAAACGGAAAGTTCAACTAAACGTGCGCATAGTGAAGCTACATTTAGGTCCAGAAGCAAATTAAGGGGCCATCTCAGCATTTGCGCAATGGGTCAGGGAAACTGGACAAAATCCTGATCGAGATGGGGACATTGACCCGGAAGCTGAAGTACATTAATTGTTGCAAGTATGTTAAGTCTTTTAAAAAAAATATTGAATACAAATGTATACTATATATCAATTTTTTGTTAAAATAATTATTATTTTTCTTTTTGATGAACAGTATAGTCTCTAATTGTATAGAAACAGTTATGCAGTAGAACAGATTTTACTTTTAACTTAACCGTACCGACCTGTTGATACTGTAACGAATATTGCATATTGCAAGTGGCAGATACTGCCAACCTATGAGACCGAAGTTCTATTTATTCCTAACACTTCCCTTTAAATAGAACATTGTTATATACATACACTTTAGTTTATGAGGGAAAACTATCAAAACACAGATCTGATATATAACATTTCGAAGCACCTCAAGTGTTTCGGTTTTGGAAGAGCCTTGGTGAGAACATCTGCGGGCATGCCACCAGAGGATAAATGCTCCACTTCTAATTGCTCGGACTCCAAAAGTTCACGTACAAAATGATGCTTAATGTCTATGTGTTTGTTGCGTCCATGGAACACTGGATTGGTAGCTAATTTCTGAGCTCCCATGTTGTCGTTGTAGATTCTTATGGCCGTCGATCGTCTCACGCTGATTTCTTCCAAGAATCGCTGAAGATAGACTGCCTCCTTAGCGGCTTCTCCCAGAGCAACGTACTCTGACTCGGTCGAGGAGAGTGCAACAGTCCTTTGTTTTCTGGACTCCCAGGACAAGCCCATTCCAGGTAAATATGTAGTCGGTGAATGAACGCATATCACCGAGATTTCCTCCCCAATCTGCATCTGCGTATCCAGTGCGGTCAGCTTGCTCGGTGTTGACACGTATACCTAGATTCAGAGTTCCCTTGAGGTGCCGAAGTACCCTTTTGGCTGCTACCCAGTGACTCGTGTCAGAGCAATCATTGTATTGGCTCTGGACACTGGCAGCATGGAATATATCCGGTCGAGTGGTGACAGCCAAATACTTCAGAGCGCCCACCAGCTCACGATATGGCGGTTCATCACCGTCGGACATCTTTCATTTTCCAGACTTGGTCAGCTTGTTGCCTACATCCAGTGGCGTAGCTAAGGGTTACATTCCAGCATGCCAAAACGTCGAAGTATACCCTTTATGTACGTAATCTGAGTGATAGAAATTCCATCCTTGTCTCTCATGAAGTCCATGCCTAGGTAATGCTTTAAATCGCCCAGTTCGTTCAATTCAAATCTCCGGTTCAGGTACACTCTGCTACTACTGTTATCCTCCAAATTCAGAGACATAACATGGATATCCTCGACATACACTACAATTATGAGTTAATGACGACTCTGCTCCTTCAAATAAACACAGGGATACGAGTCGGTTGGTAATGCGCCAAAGTTTCGACGAGCCTGACGCAGCCAGTAGAGAGCTTTATTCATGTAACAAACCTTATTACCCTTGGACAACTTTTCGAGCATATCTTCAGCCTTCTTGATGTCGTTGTTCGGTGCTCCCTCCGGGTGATTATCTCCAACATATCCACGGTGTATCCTGGTACCTCCAGGTATACCTCCTCTTCCAGGGCGCCGTTGAGGTACGCTGTTGAAATGTCGAATTGCATGATATGCATATTGTCCCGTACTGCAAGAGCTACAGCCAATCGAATTGATTTATTTCGCGCGACAGGCGCAAAAGTTTCCCGGAAATCTGTTCCAGGACGTTGTTAAAAACCTCACGCTAAGATTCTGGCTTTCCTCTTCTAAAGCTTACTATCGACCCCGTCTTGTTGGGTAACACAACTCTGCTTCCGACAACCTCGCGATTCTCTGGTCGATCCACGACGGTCCAGGTGTCGTTTTTCAAGATGAATGTCAACTCGTTCGCCATAGCTTCCATCCCCTCAGCAGATTCCGCACATAGAGATAGCTTGCCTCAGAGGAATTTCTGACACAAATGTGTAGCATCCGTCCGCTTGATCTTGCTCGACAGTAACCTCATTGTACTGTTTCCTAGGTCTGCCCGGCTGTCCTGTTTCCGCGGTCTTCCTGGTCCTCGACTGGAGGTCGCCCGTTGGACTTCTTCCAGTAAATCTTCGGGCTCAAAACCACGAAAATCGGGTTCGGTGGTTCACTTCATCTGGCGAACTCTCTTCTGACTGGAAACCCCGAAAACCGGGTTCGGAGCCAGATTCATCAGTCTCTTCGTTCGTCGTGGAATTCAGCGAGTCCCTCGAAGCTCCTTGCCTGTCGTGATAAAGTCCGTTGGGAGTCAAATCTACGTCAATGTGCGAACGAAGATCGGTCTCCGTTTTTACATTCTCGAACTATTCGCAACCAACATCATCTGGACTGTGGAAGTTCTCCCCTGACATGCAAGACGGTAACTCCACAAACTTTACATTTCGGGTGACTTCTACTCGTCTCCGGCTTCGGATCCAGACTCTGTACCCCTTTGACTCTTCAGAATACCCAAGGAATCTCTCTATCGCGGTGCAAATTTGTCCTTGTTTGTGGAGCGATCGAGGCAGTAAACCTTACAGCCGAATTCATGAAACTCTGTTTCGTCTTTCCGCTCAAGTTGCTGCTTGTACTCCGGTTTCTGATGTAGTTGGCCTTGTAAACAGCCTCTGTCCAAAACGATGGAGGCAACTTGGACTGTGCAAGTAGACAACGGGTCGTTTCTACCAGGGACCGATTCTTGTGCTCTGCAACTCCATTTTGCTCCTGGTTGTGAGGTGCAATAAGTCTTCTTTGGATTCCCGAACGTCTGAGAGCTTTGTCGAATTTGCGGTTAACGTACTCTGTTCCATTATCTGTTTGAAGACATTTGACCATCACCCTCTTTTGGGTCTCTAGGCGAATTCTAAAAGCTTCGAATTCATCGAAGACGTCGCCTTTTATTCAGGAATTTCACCTCGGTCCACCTCGATGCGTCGTCGATGAACGTCGAAAAGTACCGAGCCTTTCCAAGTGATGTCAGTGAGTGAATTATGTCATCGATGCGATATTGTCTCTCCGATTACTTTCGGAAAGGTGGACGAGTCATCTTCTCCTGAAGACAGACCTCGCATACGAAGTCACCCTCGACATCATCGAGCTTCAACCCCTGGATAGTTCCCTTCCTAGCTGCTTCGCGTAGATCCTGGATATTCAAGTGACCAAGTATGCGGTGCCATTCTAACAAGGTCTTCTTCGTCTTTTCAAGAGCCTTCATCGCGTCGTCGTTGCTGGCAACTTTTCTGCAGTCCTTGTCTTGAGATTGAATATAATACAGCCTGTCGACTCTCTTCGCCCTGACAGCTACATTTCCCTTTGGGTCAATCACTTCTGCAAATGTATTTATTCCTACTATTATTATTATTATTATTATTATTATTATTATTATTATTATTAGACCGTTAATCCCTCTTAGGGCAAGGGCCTCTTGCCCAGGGCAAGGAGGCTTATATTATAAATTTGGTCCTCAAGCAGCCACCCCGGGGACCTTACATGGATAACTCGTTAAACACTGTTATTAATGGATTTCTCCTATTCTTTCCATTTGTACGGTCTTTCGCAACTCTTGACCATTGATTACCTAGAAGTTCCCGGAAGACCTCGGTCCATTTACGATGTTGTCTATCAACGTTCCTCTTCCCTATTCGTGGGTCCCGCGAAGTAGTTCTCGGTGTCCATCTATCAAATTGTGATCATTTACAAATATTACAGATTCTTAAATAAATAGGCAATGGTAAGATTCTAATCTAAATGAAGAGAGTCTTGTAGGGATCAGGCGGATGGCATTTTTTCATTATTCGAATAATTTTCTTTTGCAATTTAAAGGTCTGGGTTATTACAGAATATTATGCCACATCTCAACCGGGATTGAACAATTGCAAAATTCACACTACGAGTTGAATGAAGACTGACATAATTTGAAAAAATTCTGAGCGCATAACATAATGAACTTAATTCAGTGTTTAATTCTGTTATATCTACATTCCATTTGAGGTTTGACTGAATTGGGAGACCTAGAAATTTTGTTACCTTTACATGTGCTAAATGTTTATTATTCATTTTCAATGGAGCATGCGATTGCAGATTTAAAATGCAAAAATGCATTGAAACTGTTTTTCCTTCGTTAACTACTTATTTGTTGTTAGAAAACCAACTGAACTTCTGAACCAAACTCCTGAAATAGTACTGTTTATTGTGTTTTTTTAGGAAAGAACTTTCGTGTCATCGGCAAATAGAACCGTTTGTACAGAGAAGGGAGAAGAATCCCTAGAACGGGGGAGGGGGTGCATGAGCACACTGAAAGGCCCTTCTCTACACAAAGTAAATTGTACGCCGCACCTGGCCGTGAAGTGCCCGGGGGGAGGGATGGCGTTGGTTAAGGGAGGAGGTGGAGGGTGACAAAATTAAAGAATTGCATTGCACATACTATTTATTGCCACTAAATTTCTACGCTGCGTGAAATGGGGAGATGAAATGAGACGGAAACGAAATGAAATATCATGAATATACATAAATGAGGTAGAAATGACTGTGCAGTTTACATAACTTCAATTACTGAACAGAATTTGTCACCGTGAAGGTAACGTCGTGAAGTTTAATCGAACCTCGCACCACACTTTCATGGGCACACGGCGTTGTCGAATACCTTATACTGGGTCGCTGCGGCTGGCATGGACCTCAGCGATGCTCCTCTGCCGGGCGAAGCGGGAATGCAGGCGTCCCACACGGCTCACCGATTACGGGGAGCGTCTGTCGCCCCGCAGCTTGACCGCGGAAGTGGCCCGAGTTTGGACCCTCGCAGCAGGAGTATGCTTGCGGCACACACGGTCTCTCTCTACCGATGACTGACGATAAGAATAGGGCTTGCCCTTCTCGCAATGTGGTTCCTACCCACGGCAGATTCACAGCGACTTCATATGGCGACAAACCGTTCAGTGGCTGCTAGTCGAGGACAATGCAGCGCACTTAACTCAATCATCGACCTGCTGAGGGCAGCGTAGTCACGTGCGCGAAGCGCATTGAGTTATGATACGGACATGAGCGCGGAGAATGTTCAATAAGAAGACACCGGACCGGCGGAGTTGCCTTTGTGCCTCTCGCGGTGGTTCTGGTCGCAAGTTTGACCCGGGGACAAGCGTACGTGCCATTTGGGGGCTGCAGCCCCCTTCGGCGAAAGCGTGGGTGGCCGCCGGGACGGGAGAGCCCCGCAGTGCCGGTGGGCCAACTGTGGGTGCGCCGGGCGCACCCGGCGTGAGCGGCCGCCTCCGGAGGGAGGGAGCGACCACCAGCCTTTGCGCGAAGGCTTTGTGTTGTGGACGGAACACCGTTCTTCCGTTTTGAATAAACGAGGGCATATTGCTTACGTATAACAGAGAGAGGATTGGACCTAATATCGAACCTTCGAGACCCCATATTCAATTGATAAAGAATTGGAAAGATAAGTAAATAATACCCTTTCGTGACAATAGGGTATTTCTACTCGTTGAGATCGATGTATAAGATATGAGGTTATCAAATTTAGGTCGATACCACGAATTTCATAAGGTAATTTTGATAGCAAGATGTTTTGGTCAATAAAGTAAAAAGCTTTCGAAAGATCTAAAAATATTCCAATGGATGCTTCATTTTGGTTAATTGATGAAGCAACATTTTTAAGCTCATTAAGAAACATCTTTAAGCTTCCGTAGATTTTGATTTTTTTAAACAGTGGTGTGAATTTGAAAACGCTTCGTTTTTCTTGAGTAAAGTTTCCATTCGCTTATAGAAAAGCCTCCCTAATATTTTTGAGATAACTGACAAAGTGGAAATTTCCTGGTAGTTTTGAATTTCATTTTTGTTCCCCTTTTTAAAAAGTGGCTTAATATTTGCTGTTTTGAAAATATCTGGAAATATTCCTGTGCATAAAGAAGCATTGAAAGTGTGAGTTAACATGTGTATAAAGGCAGGTACACAAGTTTTCCATATACAATCCGGGAATTCATCTAAACCAGATGAATATTTATTTTTTAGTTTACTGACTATTCTCAGTATTTCGTTAGAAGAAGTTAGGATTTCGTTAGATACAATGTATTATTTTTCCGCGAAATATTTAATTTCTCTTTTTGAGAGGAAAGCATGCTTCAGAGTAAAATGAAAGCTTTGAGAAAAATAGATTATCTTTTTCATTTGTGTCAACAGCGTTATAAAATGTGTCCCATACTTTCTTCAGCATGTAGTCCGTAAATAATTTTATGTTAATTTAAGTGAATGCTCCGCACTTGCGTGTACTATTTATTGTCAATGTTTACGTTATTAGTAATTGTTAAAATTGGTGCATCGTGGTTACTGTAACCTATATTAATAGATTTTATTTCATATCTAGTTGTGGTTTTGTTCATTATAATTTGACCTATTGCTTTTTATAATTTAAATGTATTCCGTGTAGGTACATTCACTGTAATATCTAAACTAAAAGAAAGCAGTAAATTGAGAAACTGCTCTTTTTCGTGGGATTTGCTCAGAAAATCAATATTGAATCTCCACATATAACAATGGATTTAAAAAATTTATTACTAATTTAGTTCAGAATTATCTCTAGATTTTCTAAGAAAATGAAATGATCTAAAGCTCGTTTTGTTGAAGGTCTGTAGATGCAAAGTAAGATAATTTTGAGCGTAGTAAGAAGTACGACTGTTACTTCAAAAACTTTTTCAACTTCATATAAATTGAATTCTGACAAGAAGATAGAAGCAATATCATTTCTTACGTAAATACACGAACCTCCGTAAGCAGGGCCCTTATTTAATTCCCTCGCTCTAAAATACGATCCTGCAAGGTAAAAACTAGGAATTTGGAGTGTTTAGATCATTATGACGCAAACAATGTTCTGTAAAGCAAAAAACATCTATTTGACGTAGTAATGTAATGCTGCTCTATAAATTAAATTTTATTTGAAACAGACTGCACATTATGATGCATTATTTGAATTTTTTGCATGTAACTTCACGGATGTTTCTTTGCTGCATTTAACTGTAGTTCGCTATTTATTTATCTCATTTTTACCTCGAGTGCGTAGTAGAAGGAAGTATCGTGTCCCAACCGTGACACGAGGTGAGGAAGGAGGGGCAACAAATGCAAATAAATGAATAATTGGAGAGGTAGTACAAGGATTAGGTCCAGGGGATAAGGTAACTGGGTCAAAAGAGGTCCCGGGGGATGTAAGAGAACTAGGAGGAGTGGGTGGGGATGGGTGTTAGGACATTGCCAAGGTTGTGAAAAGATGTACTTTGCAATCTCGCTACCGGGAACATGTTTTCCGACAAGGTTCAGGTGAAGACCATGCCGGGTGAAGTGTTTTTCTGAGAGAAAGTTTAGCTCAAATAATTTAACACGTGTGTCTCTCAGATGTAGTTTCAATAGTTGTTTGCGTGTTTAATTTCTTTGCACAGTGTTGGTTTGTTGTACCAGAAGGGCAGAGTCGAGACTATAATGTTCGTGTTTTGGGCGGCAAGTTTCATTTTGTCAACATGTTGTTCAGGTGTTAAGTGACCAGCCAAATTGATGTCATTCTGTCCTATGGTGATGACAGTATCCCGTTTGGTGATTGTATTTGTGTGGGTGTTCAATTCACTGGTCACGTCGGCAAACCTCCTGTTAGGTTTAAACACCCAACTAAAACACACACCCGTGACAGAGAAATTGGATGGGAGTTTCCAACTGAGCAGGGAGGAGATTTTTCGCCCATGGCTATCTGATAAAATTGGTACCTTTTTGATGGGCTCAGTGGTAATGTCCTTGTTTACTTGTGGGCCAGGTTGCGCTACTCTATGTGTCTTTGTTTCTTTGGGCTTGCTGGCCTGTTTGTGGATGGACGGTTTGTTTCGATGGATGGTTTGTTTGTGGATGGACGTGTCGGTGATGGGAGGGGGTAGTGAGGATTGGGAAGGGAAGGAAACTCATCGTCATGATCTAAAACAGAAAATCTGTTTTCGGTGGTGATTGTGTTTTTGCTTTCGCGGATGGACGGTTGGAAGTTTCTGCGGTGTTGCTTATCGTTGTCCAATCGTCTGTGTTTTGAACGACCTCTTCGAGACTTCTGATATGTTCATCTAAATTATTGTTTATATATGTGAAAGTTTTCAGAAGGTCGGCTTTGAGTGTGTACAGAGTAGAAAGTGTAAAGTGAATAGTAGCCATGTTACGAATGAGTATCAAAGTGCGTGGTAAATATGAGAATAAATAAATAGATAAGAACTCAGACTAGTGTAGAAAGTATCTCCTAAACCATTATCATTTTCATTTAAGTGAATCCAATTATTTAATTTAAGTTACGTTTTATTTGAAAAATAACAGGTAAGTGATTCCAATTAATATTTCAATGTGATTGATTAATTAATTAAATGGGAAATAATTTCAATGTGTTTGAAATAATAGATCTAAACTGCAAACCAGTGGCGGCTCATGGTCATGCCATTAGGGTGTGCAACTTTTCTCTTCTCTTTTCCTTTTTCTCCACTTCTGTCTATCAAACTCTCTCTCTCTCTCTCTCTCTCTCTCCCTCTCTCTCATACACAAACACTATATATATATATATATATATATAGTGACGAACGCAAGTGCCTATGTTCGTCCCAAACGCCCACACACCAAGAGAACGCCTGTGGTAGACCGGGTGAGCGAATGCGGCGCGGTTTGAAAAGGGTGCGCCCGCAGCCTACAATACTGTTGAGCGCTATGGCCGCGGCACGGCGCAGGAATAGAACGTAGAAGCTGTCAGAATGGAGAGGGGGAGACAACGCGCACTACCCCTACACGGACGGCGCGTGCATAAATAGGAGAGCCGACGATCAGTCGTCCTCTTTCGTTCCTGATCTTCGAGCCAGCAGCACTCACTTCAGTTCTTGACCGCCGGTCCTGCAACAACTTTGCCGAGTTACTACGTAGAAGTGTTGAAAGTGGCACAGACGCCTAGATAGCCGTCCGCGAACTTTGTTAGAATTTTTTAGGAAGAAAGTATTTTTCAGACAAGATGCAAGGAGTTAATCTAGTCTACCAGTTATTGTGGATCTGAGGACAGTACAATAGGGAAATAGTTCGGGTTGAGATCAAGTAAATTTCAATCAGCGTCGAAATTAGGGACAGTGCGAGCGAGAGCAACGCGTACGCCCGAAATACGCAAAGTTATTTGAATGGAGGGTTAAATTGTATTTTATGTCATCGTTTATGGTAAATAAGAATTGTAGCAAATTTAATTTGAGTAACAACGGGAATTCCCAGTGATCATTTGTGCGAATAGTTTAACGATTAATTCTGGATTCATTGAAAGGGTTTCAATTTGGTGAGCTATTGTGTTTCATTTTTGATTTTGGTTACTAGCAGGGGGCATTCGTTAGAATATACATACATACATACATACATACACACACACACATATATATTGTGGCGTCACCGATTAATTAAATATAATTTTATTATGGCATCGCCAATAACCAATAATTCCTACAGCTGGAAATAGCTCGCGCCGCGGCACAGAAGTGGGTCAAGCGACGCCACCGCGACGGGTTTCTTTAGTTCCGCATCGGGCCAGCCCCGAACGCACTCAGCCCCCTTCTCAGAGGCAACCCCGTTTTATTGCCCCCTCATAAATAGACATAAAGGCCCAGGCCGAAGACCGGCCGAACAAAGCGCGCCCCCGCGTCCTTTCTCCAGCCGCGCGACCGGGTGGTGCCAAACCCCGAACGAGGGGCCGGCCGGGTGTCAATTAAAGACGACGACGCATTTACGACACGTCGTAAGCGAGAACCTTTCTCGGCCTCTTCCAAACAATGCTTGCTGCAAGTGGCACGCGTCTGGGCAGAAGTCTCGCAGGAGCAGTTTCTCCCTAAATACAGTAGGCAGTCAATTAGCCCATGACGGCCCGGGAATCCGGGAATCGGGAATCCGTGAAATGCGCTTTTACGCGCGCACGTGTCCAGACAGCTGTGATCAGCTCCCGGAGTAACTGACAAAGGGAAGCGAGCGAGAGAGAGAAGCCAGCGACAGACAGAGAACATTTACGGAAAAATACAGAAAAATCGACACGAGATTGGTTAATCAGAATCCTGCGACGCAGCCACCCTCGGCCAATGGGAAGCTTCGCCATGAGGGAAGGGAGAAATTTGGTGTCAGGAATAATTTGGGAAGGGGAAAGGGAGCTCTTTTATAAACGCGATGCACAGTGGGAGCAGGGATTTCATTTCTAAAATTTCTTCGGGAGACTTCTTAGAATTTTTTGACGGGAGACTTCTCAAATTTCTTCGGCTGGACTTGACTTGTAAAATTTCTTCGAAACTACTTTTAAATTTTTGTTACTACGAGAGAATTCCAAGATATTTCTTGGTAGCTAAATGTGATTAATTATTCAGTTACTCACGATCGGGACGCGAGTCTGGGAAAAGACTTTCCCAGAGCCGAATTAGTCAGGACGCGACTCGTAGACTTGTTGCGGAGAAAACTCGGGCGGGAGCCTACCGGACCCCGCGCCGTTCCCGCATCGGCCCGCCAGCCTTGCCGTCTACCGTCCCGGGCCCAGAGACAGCCCTCTCCGTTACGTCAGCGCCCGTGGCCACTCGCCCCCTCTGAGCTTGTTCGAGCCGGCGACCGACGCGCTGCTACCTGCCGTGAGAGTAGACGCGCCGCAGAAGGTCAGCAACCCGAAGCCGCCGCCGCCTCTGTCCGAGGCTGCCGCCTCGGCCCGCCCACGAAGACCAGCAGCCATTGGTGAAACTATGAGACGATGCCGTCTCACTGAACAATTGTAACGGCAGAAAAAACTGCAAGTGGCCGCGCTCAGGCCCAGCAGAATTAACCACTTGTAATTAAGTCACAGAGTAGTTTTAGTGAAAGACTTGCGTCGCCCATTGCGACATTGTAATTTCCCTGGCAGTTTTTTTTGGTGCCAGGAATAAACAGTTGTTTGTCACAAATGACTCAATTGCTCATTCTTGACCTCCCAACTCTTCCATTCAGTTACATTTCAGGAGCTGAACCTGGCGCCCTCCCCCGTGCACATTAGGTTTGATTACATTTGGCTGGTCCCTAGTCGGGCTAGTTTAGGCGATTTTATCGCTATTATTACATTTGGCTTTCCCAAGTGGGGCTCGATTTGTATTGTTAAATACCCCAGTAAGCGACCCCGAGATTAGGAAGTCAGATTGCTCATGAAATATTTTGTTAGTAATAATTTTTTGGTTCAGCTCCTTCAAAATTCTATTGCGACAGCTTAAATCACAAGTTAACGCAATAAATGGATGGAAGAAAGTTGTAGGAGGGTCAATAATTTGTGGACTCTGTTTGATGTATTTGTTGTTTGTGTTTTTGTGTTTATTGTTTTTGTACTGTGTTGCGTGTGTCGGTGTTTGCGTGTGCGGTCTAATAGTAAACAAAGTGAACAAAAGAACTCAGTAAAAATGCTCGACGAATCAGGTGTCGATCTAGCAGGCTCAGACAGTTCGAGTGACCCACCGGCGCAGGGCGACAGTCAAACTATTATGGCGGAAATTCGAAAATTTATGCAAATTCAGGCGGCGCAATGGGAAGAAAAATGGAAAATTCAATGGGAAAAAGATAAGAAAATTCTTAGGGAGCAAAGGGAAGAAGATAGGAAAACTCGGGAGGCGCAAAGGGAAAAAGATAGGAAAACTCGGGAGGCGCAACGGGATGAAGATAGGGAAATACAGGAAGAAGTAAATTCTATGGGAAATGCGCAAGAGGAATACGCGATGGGAAACAAATCTGAGATTAGGGAAGAAATAGACCGGAAGGTCAAAATTTTTGTGCAAGAGGCTTTAAATTGGGACGGAGAAAACAGCGTAGGAAGCTCTCCCACGGCTGAGGCAGGCTTGCGATTTTCGTGGGCGCCCCCACAAAACCTTTTTTTTTCGGGATCTCCGGACGAGAACCCCAAAATTTTCTTAGATCTAGCCGAAAATTATATGGCTCTAACCAAATCGCTTCCCTCCTCGCTCAAACCCAGGTTCATGCCGGAGTTGCTACGTGGTAACGCCGCCCACTGGTTGACAGCAATCAATCCATTCACGAGCAGTTATGAGGAGTTCCGACATCGATTCGTGGACAAATTCTGGGGGGAACAAGCCCGCTACGAATTCGAAAAGAAAATTTTGGAAGGTAGATGGGACAAGCATGGCAAGTTAACAATGAGAGGCGACCGCCTTCAGAACCACCCGCGGGGAGACCGGAAAATCCAACAGAGAGAAACGGCCCCAGTACTAGTAGAAATAACAATGTAAGAACAAATTCGACAATCTAGAACCGTTTGGGTCCTCTGGGTATCTGGGACCCGAACGAATTGTGGCAGAGATACCATTCGATGAAACGATATCTGTAGATTACGCCTTCCACGATTTTGGCAATGGGGAGGCTAATCAAGTCAAAGAGCGTGTCCGGAAATGTCCTGTTTTAGAATTTAAATTAAATAGAATTCCTGTCCGTGCATTGGTCGACACAGGTAGTGAAATCAGTGCCATTTCGTTAAAATTATTTTCTCGCCTTATAAGTGAACATGTGCCCGTGCCAACACTGCCCACTGCTAAGTGTTATGTCATCGGGGTAGGAAATAAACGAAGTAAGCCAATTAATAAACAGGCCCTCATCTCGTTTCAGGTACAAGAGCACTTATTTGACGTCCCTTGTCTAGTTGTTGAGGATTTAAAACACGATTTAATTTTGGGGGTTGATTTCTTAAAAGAAAATGATGGGGTGATTGACCTTTCTAGAGATATTATGAGTTTTGGCGGGGGTAAGGAAATTGCAATTACGGATGATGTTGACGGCGAAATAGAACCAAGTACACTGTGTGCGTCCTGGAGTCGGGGGGATGACGTGAGTGGGGTCATAAGCCCAGTGAGAGCAAAAAAAAATGACTTTATTGACCACGAGCGCTCCCAGCTAGAACGGTTGCTTTTTTAATTTTCGAATGTGTTCGCACGTCCAACTCATCTTGTTAAAGATTTTTGTTCCGGATTAACGTCACTGACGATACCCCTTGCCGACCATAATTATCCTGTACAGTAATCACTTAGGGGACAAGTTAATGAAACTACTGGGGGGAATGATTAATGAGGGAATAAGAGAGAGAAGTGTCACGGTGTATTTAAATCCTATTGTTGTAGTTAAAAAAGAAAGACGGGAGTCATAATTTGCCTAGATGCGAGGCACATCAGCGAAGCCACCGTACCTGAGAACGAGGCGCCGCAAAACGTAGATGAGATTTTAGGAAACTTAATTGAATTAATAAAACAAAAAAATATTTACGGCACTAGATTTTCTTAACTTGCACAGGCAGATAATCACCCATCCGGACGACAGAGAATTGATTGAATTTAGTTATGACAGGTTGAAGACTTTTTCAATTTACGATTTTTGTTTTAAAGAATGATTAAAAGAACAAAGTTTCAAAGAACTCTGCCCACAATTCGCCAGAACCTGCGACCCATACGACACTATTTGTCACGATTAGAAGTAAGCATCGTAATAGTAAGGATTTTAATTATAGAAAATTAGTTATGTAGACAGAGAGGCGCAGTATCTTAAGCCTCCAATTAAAAATTAAATTAAGCATTTCTTTATCTTAGGTGACACCACTGTTATTTTTTTTCGACGATTGAGAATTCTCGCCCTTTATTAGAAATTAACAAAGAAACTCGAATTATCAATCTAGTGGGAGGGGGATGCTAATGTGGCGTCACCGATTAATTAAATATAATTTTATTATGGCATCGCCAATAACCAATAATTCCTACAGCTGGAAATAGCTCGCGCCGCGGCACAGAAGTGGGTCAAGCGACGCCACCGCGACGGGTTTCTTTAGTTCCGCATCGGGCCAGCCCCGAACGCACTCAGCCCCCTTCTCAGAGGCAACCCCGTTTTATTGCCCCCTCATAAATAGACATAAAGGCCCAGGCCGAAGACCGGCCGAACAAAGCGCGCCCCCGCGTCCTTTCTCCAGCCGCGCGACCGGGTGGTGCCAAACCCCGAACGAGGGGCCGGCCGGGTGTCAATTAAAGACGACGACGCATTTACGACACGTCGTAAGCGAGAACCTTTCTCGGCCTCTTCCAAACAATGCTTGCTGCAAGTGGCACGCGTCTGGGCAGAAGTCTCGCAGGAGCAGTTTCTCCCTAAATACAGTAGGCAGTCAATTAGCCCATGACGGCCCGGGAATCCGGGAATCGGGAATCCGTGAAATGCGCTTTTACGCGCGCACGTGTCCAGACAGCTGTGATCAGCTCCCGGAGTAACTGACAAAGGGAAGCGAGCGAGAGAGAGAAGCCAGCGACAGACAGAGAACATTTACGGAAAAATACAGAAAAATCGACACGAGATTGGTTAATCAGAATCCTGCGACGCAGCCACCCTCGGCCAATGGGAAGCTTCGCCATGAGGGAAGGGAGAAATTTGGTGTCAGGAATAATTTGGGAAGGGGAAAGGGAGCTCTTTTATAAACGCGATGCACAGTGGGAGCAGGGATTTCATTTCTAAAATTTCTTCGGGAGACTTCTTAGAATTTTTTGACGGGAGACTTCTCAAATTTCTTCGGCTGGACTTGACTTGTAAAATTTCTTCGAAACTACTTTTAAATTTTTGTTACTACGAGAGAATTCCAAGATATTTCTTGGTAGCTAAATGTGATTAATTATTCAGTTACTCACAATCGGGACGCGAGTCTGGGAAAAGACTTTCCCAGAGCCGAATTAGACAGGACGCGACTCGTAGACTTGTTGCGGAGAAAACTCGGGCGGGAGCCTACCGGACCCCGCGCCGTTCCCGCATCGGCCCGCCAGCCTTGCCGTCTACCGTCCCGGGCCCAGAGACAGCCCTCTCCGTTACGTCAGCGCCCGTGGCCACTCGCCCCCGCTGAGCTTGTTCGAGCCGGCGACCGACGCGCTGCTACCTGCCGTGAGAGTAGACGCGCCGCAGAAGGTCAGCAACCCGAAGCCGCCGCCGCCTCTGTCCGAGGCTGCCGCCTCGGCCCGCCCACGAAGACCAGCAGCCATTGGTGAAACTATGAGACGATGCCGTCTCACTGAACAATTGTAACGGCAGAAAAAACTGCAAGTGGCCGCGCTCAGGCCCAGCAGAATTAACCACTTGTAATTAAGTCACAGAGTAGTTTTAGTGTAAGACTTGCGTCGCCCATTGCGACATTGTAATTTCCCTGGCAGTTTTTTTGGTGCCAGGAATAAACAGTTGTTTGTCACAAATGACTCAATTGCTCATTCTTGACCTCCCAACTCTTCCATTCAGTTACATTTCAGGAGCTGAACCTGGCGCTCTCCCCCGTGCACATTAGGTTTGATTACATTTGGCTGGTCCCTAGTCGGGCTAGTTTAGGCGATTTGATCGCTATTATTACAATATATATATATATATATATATATATATATATATATATATATATATATATATATATATATATATATATATATATATATATGTGTGTGTGTGTGTGTGTGTGTGTGTGTGTGTGTGTGTGTTTGTGTGTATGTATTCTGGCGATTCCTTTCTATAATTATAGAAAGGCATACATTTCATATTTTCATGCATATTCATTAACATAAATAATGGCAATTAAATACAAAGGATCTTAAGAAGTCTGATCGTATGCTAAACGGTATCTTTCATCAGCAGTGTGGGTTGCCTGCATTTCTTTTCACAACACCTGCTTCGACTTTACTGGACAAGGGCCCCTTCCGAAATATTTATTACGAGTCTTATTACCGCATAACTACTCAGCCCGTTCCGGAACAGTTTTTACAGGGATGTTAAGAGTTCTATTGTACACGTTGAATCAAAACTTTTTTACTCGAACATTTGCTATAGAGTATTTTCCATAAGCTCGCTGTACAAATTTTAAGCTAAGAGTACACGTTTACACGTTATCGAAAACTAAAAATAATCTAGATAATTTGTCGTCTGTAATGTGTGACGAAACACGAACTCAGTTCAACGTTGTTTCTTTTCAACAATTTTTTCTTCACGCTTGACAAGAAGACGTACTCTAACTTCGGTTTTTCAAAACGCATTAAAATAGTAGCCAACTACATACGTTTAAAAATGCATTTGGGTTTTCGTTAATTCGAAATGGATTTTTAAATGCAACTCACTTCAAAATATAAGAGAATGTGCGTATGATATTAAATTAACACAATTGAATTAACACAATGAATCCAACACTGCACAGCAATGCATTCGCGTTTCGCGCGCTAGCGAAGAACTGTTTCATTGGAAGGGATGTGAGCTCTTTCCAGTGGAGAGTTAACTCACACTTCTACCCTCCATGGTCACACGTATTTCTCCCACAAACTTGTACTAGCTGAGTGTTATCTCTCCAAGACATGTCAAAGCATTCGCTGACATCCCCATTGCGCAGACGCAGTGGCGATCGCACAGTCTTCCAAATGCTCCTGCTGTCCATAAAACTACTGTTGTTCACTCTTTCCCCTCCAGCCCCTTGGCAGCCAACGATACGCTCTACTCGTTAACAATTCCCGGGTGTGCACCGGCTGGCTTCCACGAACGGCACTGGCGGAGGACTATCAATCGCTGCTTCCGAACGGCGCGTGTTTTGCAATTCTATGATTCTGAAACGTTCTGAGAGGATTTATATCCCCCTCTTGTTTAGAGATGTTCAAGAGAAATTGCACCAAATTAATTTGGGTGTGCCCATGCGAAAGTGCGAATAGGCACAAGCCGCCACTGCTGCAAACTAATAAATGCAATTAGATTACTGTACTTTACCTATTGGAAGGCCACAAAATTTACCACTTTTATATTCGACAATTTGAAACACGAAGTTCAAATTTTTGTTATAGTACTGTTGTAGACGAAACTTTGAATTTTGATGGTTTTCATAATTATCACAACATTTTCACTAATAGTTTTAAACTTTACGCAAATCTAAATTAATTTATAGAGCAAATAAGTATTGGAAGTCTTTAAACGCGTTCAAATACAAGTTTGTCCGCTACTCCGTTTTTAAACCAATGTCTTATTACTTACTTTTCACTGCTTGGGACAATATAAATCTTTTTTCAGCTTTTCTCTAACAAGTGAACAAGTAAAGAAAACAATTTAACAACAAAAGGTACCTGAAAGATGTAGAAAAGTAGTGAAAATTAAAATATTGGAGCACAGCCAGTGCACGTTACTCATCTAAGCAAGCAAGCCAGGCTCGTTTCTAATATGCCGAGTTTTCGATTATAATTTCAATTATATCCCACAATAATATAAAAATGTTATCAAAATGTAAAGTTCGGTAGATATTTGAATAAAATTTTCAATTTTCAACCTAAATTAATTTTTATTCAATTTTGCTCAAAATTGGAAACAATACTGAGAAAACTTTGTTTCTTTCAATCCCCTTTGTTTTTGCTACATTTTCCCTCCTCTAAAACTTAACATTTTGTTAATGGCCCTTTACAAATATTGAGACACGAACAGAATAAAATCCTTGATTCATTTATGTGACAATGAACAATTATGTGTATGTAAATATGAATAAAATTAAATAAAACGGAATAACAAAATACGAATAACAGGAAAACGGGATAAAAAATATATGTATAAATAGTAATAAAATGAAAAGTATATGCGCAGTTTACAAAGTGACAAAATAGCGCTTAAAACGAACCTACAACAGAGAACAGTAAGAGAACAAACGAATTTCGCGCCGCTTCGCTCTCCGCGCCCACTAGCCAATCAGGGAAGGCAGGTGCCGAATACATGTGCATTTTGCTTATATGCTACTCGGATTAACTACCCACTGGGACTTAATACCAATGGCCGGCCTTAACTGGCAGTAGTAATATAGGGGAAAAATACTTCTTTTCATAAAAAAATATCTATAATATATCAGAACACCGATAAAATAAAAAAAAAATATTTTATGATCATTACAAAATATGTAATATAATACTAACTATGCAAAAATATGTAACAAAAAAATGAATATTAGTTCGCCAAGATTATAGTGCTGAGAACGGTAAGTAGAAAGACAAAAATGTAATTACATAAAAATCGGGTCTCTATAAAATCTCTCATCACACGTTCAGCCAATCGCACAGAGAGAATCGGGGGGAGTTAGAGGTAAACGGAACAGCCGACTACTGTTTTCTTGCACTGATGTCAAATACCAGAGACGTCTCAAGAAAGTTGTTTCGCGAAATTAAGTTTGATTCTCTTATACATTTATAATTCTGTTATACGCAAAATTAGTGTATGCAACTCGATTATAGTATTGCGTTATTGCATTCGTACAAAATTGAAAATTTACTCGTTTTGAAAACATTTCTACTCATGCAATAAAGCTTAACTTTATAATCTAATTACATGACTTCTATTACCACCTTTTCACAAAAAATGTCGAACAATATCAATATCAAATTTTAATTCAATGCTAGCATTAAAATTGCCCAATAGAGGCAGGGCAAGGCCTCTATTGGGCAGTTTTACAACACAACACAATCTCTCTTGAGGTACCAATAATTTCAATTGTACCTCAACGTTCTTCATAAAACGTGCCCTTCATCATACTAGTTCTTCACTTATTCCAAAAACAATTCTTTGTACACCACACGCAACCAAGTTAATAAATTTTGTTTTACAGCTTCCCAATTCATTGTGTATTTCTTACATTTTTCTCAAATCCGAAAAGAAAACACATTTATCACACTTATCTCTTGTTACTACATTATAGAATCATCATCATCGTCATCAATGATCACAGTTAGGACTTATAATTACATATTTGTTTGTTTATTAGTTACAATTACATTTTTTTGATATATTTAAGAAGTGGCCTTTCTGAAGTGACTTGAAACATTTGATAATCCATATTTCCTAGGATAATAGGCCCCACATATTTAAGGAAAACATACATATTATACTGTATTTCAACATTTTATTTGCAATATGTTCCATGTTTTATTCTTTCAAAATTATTCTTGGAAGATTATTTTTAACATTTAGTGCAGTTTTATGCATCTTAGAAATAGATCTATATTTCACTCCACAAGATATTGTGTATGGTACCTACTTCAAGATGGTCCCTATTATGTCTGACAGCATATGGAGTTTTAGCTGATTCAAAGCAATATTAAGAAATAAAAGGTGCAATTTCATAATTAAAAATTCAAAACAGCTCTGTAACCCACTGTTTTGATAATATCTCAATTCTCTGAAGCAGATTAAAGACCTTACTTTCAGCAACATAAAAATGTGTATAAGCGTCAGATAAGGCTTGACGTAGGTCCTAGGCCTACAATTTTTTCGTAGGCCTCAGAAAAAATTATGGATTCGTATTAAACTGTAATTATTATACTTCGTTGGAAAAATAAAACAGGAATTTAGAGGAATGCAGATTATTCAAAATTTGCGTTGCTGAATGTGACTGAGTCATTTATTTTTGTCCTGAAATAAACTTTATAAAAATTTATCAGGAAGTCCTAGGCACTGTGCCTATCTGGTCCAGTATATAGTTCATTTTTGTACAAGAAATTATTAAATCTTGCTCTATGTCTAATATTAAAAATAAGTTGTTTGGCCTTTCTCTTTATGCAATTTAAACCTTCATTATTTTCTCTGTTTGTATCTTCTTATTCAATTTTTAGTCTGTGTATTTACATATTATTCTAAATAATTCCTAGCTGCGATAAAAATATTATTTATTGGCCAGAAAGAGACTCATTCAATCACAAGCATGTATGACAAGTCAGACTATTAACAACATATTTACACTTAATAACTTGCTCTTTGTATAACAATGTAACAGAAATTTAGGAATTTTTATGGCAACAATAAGAGTAATATGAATAATAACTGCAATGATAACAGTGTGTAATAGATTAACATTCAATATTTGTAAATCAAATTGCACTTATTAGTCATTAATTAATTTCTGAAAACTATAGACAAGTTCTTGCAGAAGGTGTTAGATCTTATTTTTGAAGCTGTAATTGTATGTATCTTAAATATTTTGGCTATTAGTAGTAGAATTCTTGTAAAGTACGTACTTTTTTGGAATAACGTGTTTGGACACAATGGTGGATGACGTAGCAGTATGTTTCTCTTTTGCAAGCGTGATTTAAATGTTTAAGGTGAATCATAATTGTAATAATAATAATATAAAAATAATATTTTTATTGAGCCAAATATACAATTACAATCGTGTATGTCAAGTCAAATATGATGTATGAGGAGGAATACAATTACGCACCTCTTCTTGAGTGCAGAGCGTGAAGTTACATTTACTGTCCAGAAGTAAAAACAAGGGGCGATCTCAGCATTTGCTCAAATGACCAGGAAAACTGGACAAGAAACCTGATTGAGACACTGTCATTAGCCTAGGAATTATTTTACCATACTTGTGTAATTGGTTAGTTTCTTCTTAACTAATATAATGACTTTGTGCATGAATATACTAGGTTGTGGAAGAATGTTAAGTTTTTTAAATTGGAGTCTACAAGAATCTTCCTTTTGTGATTGTTATTGTCCAGATGATTCTGTTTTTAATTTGAAAGGTTTGCTTTACCTCTGGTGCTTGGCTCCACAACATTTGAGAATTGAATAATTATTTGCAAGGTACACTGGTCTAAAAGCTTACATGTCAATTTGAGAGTTATCAACTTCAGGGCACAAGTTCCACTTGTGACTAGAAAATATGGTAAAGCCAAGATATTTTGTTGTGTGTTCTTGTGTGATGCTGTTTCCTTTTGTGTATAATTTTGTTATTATTGAGTGGGAGTTGTGGAAAGGCATTGTGTGATTGTTTGGGTTTATGATAAGTTTGTTTTGATGAATCCATCAAATTAATTTGTTAATTGCTGGGTTAGCTGTGCTGTTTCTAGGACTTGGTTGTTTTTTCTTTAAAAATTACATTTGTGTTGTCAGCAAATATCACATTTTTGGTATTGAATTTTTGACGAGAGTTCATTTACAAGTAGAGTGGGCCCTAGTGTGGATCTGTGTGGGTCCCCAGAGGTCCTGAGGTTGGTTTCAAAAAAATATAATTTATTTTGTTTTTTTAGTGAGGTAACACAGAAACTCAATTTCTTTCTGATAAGATTCAGATTCTTTTTAATATGATCTGACCTGGATGTGTGCAATTCCTCGAATTTAGTCATATTCTAATAATGGCAATAGAAATGACAAGACAACTTTAGTTCACCGATTTTTCTTGAATGATGCAAATCAGTGATTTTATTGTTGTGCTTCAGTAACTTTCATGCAAGAGTTTTTTAATATATTTGACAAACCTGTTATAGATATGGGTTTATATTTCACAATATCTTGTTTGTTACCTTTGTTGGGCAGGTTGAATGGCGAATTTTGGAAATATTTGGAAAGGAGCCATGTGTTAGTGAATAATTGTGCAGGTATGCTAACCTACCGTAAGCAATTTGATTATATATTGGTCAATTTAATTTGATTACATATTTTTTATAATGAAAGCAGGAATGTCAATCCCAGCAAATGGTTAGTTTTCAATTTTGTTTATTATTTGAAGTACTTTCTCTTCTGTTGCTGCAGTGTTGAAGATACTAGAGAGGATTTTTTTAAAGGGGGATGGTGATTGTGGGGTATTGTTTAAATTACTTTTTTTATTCGAGTTTCCCAGCTAGTTCAGGTTAGAGTTAGTTGATTAATCTAGGAACTTCTTTAGGATTTGTGAGCTTCTTATGTTCACAGACACATTCAGGTAAAGGAATTTTCAAATTACAACATTTCCCTCAAAAAATATAAATAAATAAGAATTTCTTATCCCATTAGACTTTCTGTTTCATTTAAACTGATTCAAGCTGAAGCAAAGAAAAAAAGAACTGCATATCGCATCCTGTGAAACAGAAGGAGAATAGAAGAAAACTGGTCAAAACTTGCCTCCTCACCATTTCAAGTTATATAGAATGTACTACTATTATTAAATTTGATGTAGTTGCAAACATAATTGATATGTATTATTAATGTAATTATTATTATTATTGTAATTATTATTATTAATATAATAATTATTATTATAAGTAGTAGCATTAAAATAACATATTGAAATGTTAATTATTAGCAGATAATTTATCTACTGTATAATATCTTAATCTAACTGTAACAATTATTGTATTTCTAGGCCAATGACCCCATCTCGATCAGGTTTTGTTCAGTCTCCCTGGTCCTTTGAGCAAATGCTGAGATGGCCCCTTGTTTGCTCCTGAACAGTAATGTAATTTCGCTCTCTCCACCCAAGGCATCATATTGACTCGTCATACACGATTGTAATTGTATATGTGACTCAATAAATATTATTATTATTAAGATTTCCTGTTGATTGGTCAGTTGCTGAAATGGCCTTTGTAACTATGGTACATTTTGTTTTTTAGACTAGTAGAGATATTTTTATATTCAATTTGTTTATCCACTGCTTTGTTTTGTGGTGTTGAAGGTGATGTGACATGTTAAAATTTTTCTTCGTTTTAAAGAAAGTGTTAAACATTAGGTTAGTGTCAGATATTTCACACATTAGTTGCCATGATAAATGAGTGAACTGTGTTTAAGTTCTTTGAGTTGTTTCCTAATCTTCCTTATCAAGTTTATTTTTGGCAGGTTTTTGATGTAAGGGTAAGTATTAATGCATTATGATTGCTAAGCCCTGTATTGTAGGCTGTGATTGTGTACTGTGTGTTGCATCTTGTCTAAGATTTGGTCAATTGCTGTTTGGATGTCCTTGGTTTTGTCTACTTGAGGCATTATTGTATGAAGGTTATAGCAAGGTTACCAGAAATTTCATTCCCAATGGAGGACATTTCACATTTTTATACTCCATGATGTACAGACAATGTACTCAACAATTCCAAACCATTAATCATTTTTAAAAAGCATATTAGACTTTGTGTCATTAAAAATGAAAGCTTCTGATTGGATAACTTCACCTCCACCAAACAATAAACATAAATAAGTTTTATATCACTATAAGCCTAATGATCAATTATAAAGACAGTTTGAGTAAAAATGTAGATATTAAAGACATGAAGTCTCTTTAATGAATTAAATTACTGTAAAATCATGCCAGTATTATTGTCAATTCAACAGGACAAAGAGGAGGATGTTCCATGTAAATGTAAAAAAGGAGAGGACAATGTTAAAAAAAAAAAAAAAAAAGAGGACAGATGGCAACTTTAGTTAATTTATATCACCACTGTTTATGATGAGAGTAACAAGCAGTCTTTAATAATTTATTCAAAGAATATTATTAATTTTTAAATAATGTTTGCATTACAGAGTACCTGATTGGAATCTGTAGAGGAAAGTGTGTTGAATCACATTTTCTTTTCTCCACATTTTAAACATTTGCAATGATACACCTCAGGAGTCAATGTGATTGGCCAAGTATGTGCATGTGCCTGGCCTTCTGAGAGAAGTAATAAGGAATAAGCCAAGAATTTGAATCATTTTTATTTGATCTTCAAAGCCTGCATTTAGATATGCGGAGTGTAATAATACATTTTATTAGGTATTTCAATATAATTTCTATTAAGTGCATATTAATTTGTAGTGTTCAGATACTCTGGTGTAGTATCTTAATGGTGGTGTTTTTCTCTAAGGTTTCTGGCCTAGAAGTAGTTAAATATTGCAGATCCAACTGCTAGATAGGATCAAAATCAGAATGTAGTAGCAGGACATAAATTGAGAGGGTCTTGGAATGGTAACAGGTTTGCTGCTACAGTAGCATGTGGGAGTGGGAGCCAAGGGATAGAGCTGAAGTGGAGAGTGCAAGAGTTGGACCTGGGGTGAAGGGTTAAGAAATGAGGCCACGTGGAGGAACAGGAGAGGGCTGTAGAGGGAGCATGAGATGAGGTTGGTGTGGGGGAAACTTCTGTGTGTAGGTTTCCTACATCCTCGTATATGCAAAATTCCTTTTTGAATTCTGTCAGATACTGTGCGAGTTTATAGTTAGCTTTTTAAATCTTGTTTACAAATGTTGAGCCAGAGAGGCAGCATTATCACTGTATTGTTTACAGGGCAACCTTCTGTATTTTTAGTACATGTTTACTCGGTTTCAATTGGGTGCCCAGATTAATATCATTCTACCCTCCTGTGATTACTATGGAGCTCAGAGTTTGTGAACTGCTGTGTCAATATAAAATGTGCTGTAACACCTTATAACACATGAAATAATTTTAACCAACAGCAGATCAAAAATCCATTATTCTTTACTCATTAAAATTATCTATTTACTGCATATGATAAAACACAGACACTGCATTATTAAGTCTTTACTTACTTCCAAAATACAAAAGTGATATTAACTACATGGCATTGTAAAACGCACATAGACTACTAAAAAAATTGATAAGTTTTATGTTTAATAAGACAAAATTTGTAAAAATGTCTTTAACAAATACTGTTAAGTGTTCTTAAACAATGGCCTAGTTGGTCTACTTTTTCTTACTTCACACAGCCCATGCCGCGACTCTGAACTATACTTACCATTATGAATTATCCTCACAATACTAAAGACTTGTTGAATAACTTACCCACAATACCTATCAATATTCTGTTAATTCAATTCTTTACCTTTTTATTTCCCTTTCCATAAGTAATGAAATTTCTCTCATTTTATTTTCCCCAAGTATAACACGTCTACAATTAACAACTGAATTGCACAGTTTAAAATACATTAACTATATAGTTCTTGTAAGCGGAATCTTATTATCATCTTTATAGAGTAATTCTGCTGAATATATAAGTATTTGAATTGCAATTTGAAAATTTATTTCTTGTTATAATTCTTCAAAATCTAAGGAGAGTAGATATGAACCTGGTATTTTTTTTCTTTCTTGTCCAGAATGATACAAAAAGTCTATTTATCACTGATTTGCAATCTTTACTTACCAAGGGCCAACAGCCAAATGGCCTTCTTAGGATGAACACAAGTGTCAGCATCATCTATGGCAACATTTTTACTAGTCCTTTGTTTAAAAAGTAGTTTTCAAAATAATATTTTAACCAACAGTTAAAACATTATAGAAATCATTATTACCTTTCTTTGCTGCTGACATTCCTTCAGAAATAGTAGTACTAAATGAAATTTAATGACTGTTTTATATTGAAACCTAACTTCATTCTTATATACATTTACAATTAACAACTGTCAACTTCTAGCAGGTCTTCAACAGCCATAGTTTCCAAGATCTAGAACACCATTTTCTCTCAGCCTCATCTTAAGTTGATTTGTTCTCTTCAATGCTTCCTACAGGCTCTCAGGTTTTTCTCTCCCCCCCCCCCCCCCCCCCTGCCGGTGCCACCCTTTGGCTCAAAACCAATTCCTCATGATTTTCATTCTACTATGGATTTTCTTATCTCATAGCTCTCATATTCTTTTGTGTGTGACTAATTCTGTTGTATTATCAAATTTTTGCGTGACTAATTCTGTTGAATTAATTTATTCATGACATTTTTCATGCAATATAAATTATCATGAAAAATTGTTCATTCAGAATGAAGATCACTTCACAAAGGAGTCCTTTTTTCACACTTGAGAGTAAAGATTTCTAGTTTCTAAATGTTGCCAACCATGTTTGTTTATAGCTTTATTCATAATTCAATTATGTATAGTAAACTTTGTGTAGGGATTCTAGAGCTGAAGAAATGATTACTATAACTATATTGGCAAAATTCCCAGGTCTATGTCTTCATTCTAAGTAATACACTCATTCTGAATCTGTCTAAATCCTATTAAGAACGGTCAGTTATTCGTTCAGTGTGCAATTCTTAAACTGAGGGGGGGAAAAGGTTGGCAAATACACATGCATAGTTTTCAGTTCAATTAAATCACATTGTAATCTATTGAGAACATAATGTAAAAAACTTTAGCTTGCTTCAAGCATTCCTTGAATTCTTTCCAAACTATGCCAAAACTTAAGAAAAGTCTCTGTAGAGCTCACAAACTTTTGTACCTGATCAAAAATAAGGATACATAACCATTAAATGCAAAAAACATTTAAATAATGACAAATAACACACAATTAGGCTCACAGTTAATGAAGTTATAAGTAGGGGCTTTTGATGACCTAAAACATTGCTAAAAATGATCAATAAAATACTCTTAAAATATTTTAAAAATGCCTTAAAAGAAAAGAAAAATGACCTACATGTGATAAAAAACAGTTTGGATGAACAACTCAAGCTGTCATATATGTTACTGATGTAATTGATGCTTCTTCCATTCCTCCAAGCGAACTCAGCTTGCAAACGTTTGGTTGGATTGTTCTTTACCAGCAAAACCTGTCTTTAGTCATCCCAAAATTAGCCAGTGACAATGGCGCTGATAAGTGTTGCAGGAATCTTTTATTACAAACTCTCAGTGACTGACATTACAATTTCCGAGCAAAGAAATCGAATAGCTTGCTCAGGAATACTGTGGAGAACATTTGTTGCATCTTGTAAATATTATTTGAAGTATCTACAATTAAATGATATTAAAATCTATGAAATCAGCAAAAAATGCATTCGAAGAGACGGGAAAAGGTAAAAAATGACTTATTAGTCAAAATCTATGAAAACTGCAAAAATACTTCTAAAAATGGGTCACTTCCTTTGATCATTACATAAAATCAATTTCTTTACTGAACAGCATTGTTCTAAAGTGCAAAGAAAAAAAAAAAAGGGCATTTCGTTATAATCTGCCCCCTTGTTTTTACTTTTACCTGAGAGACTGGGTTTCATTAAATAGTAGAATACATTCTATAACTTTTTCTGACATTTGAAGCAAAGTCATCTTTTCCCCTTATTTAAAATTATTTTTCTGTGCTAAGGTATCGTCCATAAATTATGTAATGCTAAAGAGGGGGGGTGAGGTAGCATCACGCTGCGTTAAATACAGGTAGTTAGTGTTATGTAAAACTAATAATTAATTTTTCAACATTTGCTGAAATCATTTTTTTTTGACTTGTACTAAAACATTAACTACTTAATTTGTTTTGAAAACATAAATAAATTAAAGTTATTAGATTTAAATCGTGTCAATACATTGAAGTAGTTTTTCATCACTTTTATAAAATCTGATTACTGATTACAAAGAAAATATTCAAATCTGAAGTATTGTATATTCTAGAATTCATTTACATTGGCGCAGTAGACTCACCAATCGGTCATCCATGATGGCTTGTGATAAAATATTTTCTCACCCATGCGTTCTTCCTTCACTCACAACTTGCCCTCAATATTATTGTTAGGTGCAGTCAGCATCACCAACTAATTCTGACTTTCTCATCAATTTTAATACGCAAAACATATGAAATGAATACAAATTGGTTTTACTGTACTATAATTTATTTTCCCTTCTTGCATATTCGAAGGGCGTGGGTGGTGGAGTTGCAAGGGTTACGTAATTATTTAGAGTGGTTTCAGGCATGCGTTACAGGGGGGGGGGGGGAGAGGGGGTTTGCAAAATACTCCAAATTTGCGCTAAGTAATTTATGGACTCCCCCAAATAATATTATCACAATTTCTTCCATTAAGGGTATTTTGAAATAATTTAGAGTTGTGATAACCTATCTTTTCGATAACCACTTAAGTGGTTAATCCTCTAATAATTAACTTATTTTTGTCACATACATTACTAATGGGACTGATATTACACCTCAAGTTAAAAATTAGGAATTAAGTTTACAAATGAGTTTGTGGTCATAATATCTAAGTTATAGAGGTCTTTAAACCAACAGTAAGGTACTTTCAGTCAAATATTTCGTAAATATAAGCTTGTATAATTTGTTTTAACCTTTTAAACCATATTTTAACAAAAAAACTCTTAAAACACTCTTAAAAATTGTACAAGCAAATCACACCAGTAGAAATTACTTAAAATAAAAAATGAAATCTTTATGGCATTTCTTGCATTTCCTTCAAAGGACTTGTTCATTTCTTCACACCATTTTAGCAGGAGTCCGTTCTTGGCAAACAAAACCAATGCTCACCCCTCTTGTTCTCACTTTCCTATCTTGACTTCTCAAACAAATCTGACATTTGTTGTGATCTACACACGATGACGATATGTCAGGTGCTCATAGTATGAAGGCAACAATGGGAAATGAAGCCAGGAAACATTCTAAGTGAAATAGCTACATTCTTAATCAACAAGGGTACGATACATCCCACATCAATAATTTTTCAATACAAGTGGAAATATGTGAGAAATAAGTCTCACACTTACTTATGTTCACCTTGAAAGAATGAAAGACATTAATGAAGTTTGAGCAATTTCAGCAAAAGATAAGGAAATAATCTTGTTAATAAACAACTGGTTGGGTGTATTTACACCCCTCATGTTAAGGGGGTTAATAAATAATAAGATTAGAAGACTGTTCAGAAGTAGATGTAACAGACATTGATGCAACAAAAACGGTTTTGTTAAAAAGGACGTGGTTATACAATTACCTTTAAACTTTCAATAGAATCTTCACATTCACAATAGTTTCCCATTTTCTGCAGAAGAAAATAACAAAGAAATATTGTTGTACACTTCAGATACAATCACTAAATAAATGTAAGGGGCGAGCATAAAGAACGACGAGAATAAATCTTTAATATTTTTGTCATATCGCATTCACAATCGGATTCCATACATTTCATTATTAGCGACAAATTATAAGTATATGTATTTTGCTCCTTACCGCTATCAAAAGGCGATAAAATCAAACCAGAGTCATTCGTATATCTCTTTCTCTTTTAACAAAAAAATTACTTAATTTGAATCATTTCAGAAGATGGAAAGGTTCGTAATCGAAAACCGGCCATTGCAAAACAAATCGTAATTACCATCAGCAGAACCTTGCGCAAATCTCAAGCAATATAGTTAATTTCTTCGTGAAATATAAACACTTTTATAAGATTAATGAGAATGAGAACGCTCACACAATATAAATTCCAATATTACAAAGATTTTATTCAAACACGATAAAGCGTGTAAATAATATCCGTGCGTGCCGATTATGAACGGCACATTGGCTCCAAATTCAAATTTCTCTCTCATATTTGCTGGAGGGCATTCGACGATACAAAATTATTAAAAAAATTAACTATAAAACAATATGATCTATTAATTTTTAGAGCACAAATACAATTTGACATAGCATTAATGTTGCGAACTTACAAGCCTTCATTTGGCACATATTTAATAGTGCACATACCATGCAAACTACGTGTATGACGTCTTAAACGTATATCAATAGAAAATATTACATTCTTATGGTAAGAATGAAAATTTTGTCGTGGTTCCTCTAACGCGGATAACCACCATTGCGATCTATTTGTAGTGTTTGCGCCCATATAGTCCATATTGTAATTACAAGACAGTACACTCCTCGGCAATTACTCGTGTAAAGAAGATATCGAAGGAAGACCGTAAATTATGTCTTTCATTCTAATTAAAAAGTAAAGAATTTCTATCGTTTTTAGGAGTACAGAAATTTTCATTCATTGCATTTGAGCGAAAATGGCGTCGTGAATTTGTAGAACCAGAGTACCAAACCTCGAACCATATAGTATCTTCGACATCTCGAACCCAAATATCGCTAGTAGTAAGCGTACTCTCCAACCCCTCGTATCAGAAAATTCGGATTTTATTTTTGTATTCTTAAAATAAATAACTCTTATTCAGGATACATATTTGTTATAATTTTATTTATTTAGAACTAGATTGTTGTTTACTGTAAGTTTTACGTCCTATGTTTCTTTGCGTCATCAACCAATCACCGGTTTATCGAGCTTCAAGCCCGCGCCATCTTCATTTTTGAACAAAGCCAGTTGGAGGTGCGTTGCGTGTGGTAGCGTTCCGTAACCGGCAGTTAAAATGAGTACGAAGGAGAATAATTCCGAAGTAGCTTTGGACAAAGTTACGGAAAACAACGAGAAGGCGAGTGGTGACAACCAAAGCTGAAGTGAAAGGAACTAAGAGGCCCGCTGAGGTGAGTGTAAACTTTGTCGTTGTTGCTTCTAAGGTGAAGTTGGGGAGACGCTTCCATGTCCGCGTCGCGCACATTTTGAAGTTCCTTGAAGTGTTAGTAAATTTCTCTTTCACTCTTTTTTATTCACTTTGTTTGGATTATTTCGTTCGGCTTTGGATTGTTTTGTAGTGTTTTTGAAGGTAATTTCAGAAATATATTTTGGAATAGTAGCCATGTGAAAAGAAGCCGGCCGGGTAACCTCGCGGTTGTATTTCTATCTTCGAAATTTTTAATGCACCTTTAATCATATTGAAGTTTGGTGAAGCGTTTCAGAATGCTGGTATTTCATCATAATGAGGTGTTGCAGGAATTTTCGTGTATTGGCGTTTAAATGTTTGTGTAGCGTCCCACGCCTCATATTCAGGAGGCCTTGTTGGAGGCTAGGTCATCTTTTGAACGTGGCGGTCTTTCGCTTTCGTGCATTGTGGGGGCGAGAGGCTAGGTGGGAATCAATAGTAAATTGAGGTGGGAGCCTGAATAGAGGCTATGATAATTACCGTTCACTAAATATTCCAGCATGGGCATTTGAATTATGGTGGTAAATACATTTGGGAACGTTTTTTATGCAAATTTGATTGCGAGGCATTGCCATTTCGTTTGTTGTCATTTGGTGGGGGTGAAATTTATTCCCTTTCAAAATAGTGTTGTTTTCATTTAGCGAGACGCTATTTTAGTGAAATTTGACTGCAGATTTGGACTGAACTGATTGTTCTATTTACTAGTACGGGCTGTACGCCAGCGTTGCAAGAACGCCTCCATTACCCCCCTTTCCTTCATTTTTCATACCATTGTATTTATCTCAAGTTCGAGAGCGATAACGCTTATGGGGGAACTGGCCGCTGGCAACCAATCACGAAGATGGTTTGTGAAGAGAGAGGGTCGAAGAACCTAGCCTCTCGCCAGGTTACGGGAAAATCGATGTTGGCGGTGTTCGGCATTTTCGTTGTTACACATGGCCTCTCTTTCGACCTCTTCCCGCCCTTTTCGACGTGAACCTCAGGGAAACATAATTTTTATCTCCGGCTCATCGATTCAGTTTCTGTCTTGGACAAACCTTATTCCGTATACGAATTAATTATTCGAGATGACTGGGTGGTACTATTAAAAATTGTTAGTCTTGTTTGAGGAGTGCGTTGGTTCTCATGTTTACACTGAAGTATCCCTTTGAGTTACGATTTTCTGGTAACAAGCGTGGACGAAAACGATGGACAACTGAAGTCCTCGTATAGATACGGAAGATGAAAATATATTAACCTGGACATTTTCTAATCCACGCTCTACTAGTGACCTAATATTATGCCTGCACATGTTTCATCGGCTCCCCCTCCTAAGAACTCCCGATGACACAGAATAATTCAACTTGTAGGATATTTTTGCAGTTATATTTATTGGGAAGTTCTGCTGGCAATATTAGAGGTGGGTCTTTTTTTCGAAAGTCTGTTTATTAATATTGCAAATTGATTTTTAAATTGCTCTTACCTGGAGAGACTTTGAAAGACTGGGTTTGAGAGCTACTTGTGTGTTAATATTCCCACAGAATGTTACAAAGCCTGCTTCTCCATTCCTAACTGAAATGGTTGTAAACAAGGATAATTGTTATGTCTGATCATGTGTTTTTACTGTGTTAGGCGAAGAGTGATGATGCTAAGAAGCAGAAGAAAGAAGAAAATGGTGAAGAAGAAGATGCTGAAGATGAGGAGGACGTAGAAGGGGAAGAAGAGGAGGAGGAAGAAGATTTGAATGAAGGAGATGATGACCTTGATGAAGGGGAAGGTAAGATAATTTTTTTTTGTTTTGTTTGGGGGTAGGAGTAGGCGTCAGCTAGCGGAAGATTGATCAGGTCATTAGTTTCTCTCTGGTAAATACCAACTTCATGGTCAATGGGTTGGCCTCGACCTAAAGGGGTTGTTCCAGCCTTTAAAGGGTACTGTTATCAAGATAAATTTTAGTTACTACTGTTTTTCCTATTTCAGAAGAGGAGGATGATGAAGGGGACGGGGAAGGGAAGGCGAAGATGATGAGGAAGATGCATAATATGAAGTGTATGGCAGAGACTTTATAATTAAGAGTGCGCGTGTTCCTGCCTTCCTCATAAAACTTGGATCTCTGGAGTGACAAACACGAGAGTTGGTTCTGTGAAGAGTTATCGACGATGGATCAATCATCATGATTTTAAAATTCCTTTGTTTTGGTCGAATACAAGTTTTTCCATAGGTAAAAACTGGATTGCGCGTGAGAGATTGGTCAGGAATAAGTTTCAGGGTCACAGTTTTAAGGGTTGGTCTGTTTTTAAAAATAAAATATCACCCTTCATCACCTGTTTTTCAGTATGAAAGTGAAATGTTGCATTTCAAATTAAAATGTAGGTATTTTCTTCAGTGTGGCAGTAATGGAAGTGTGAGAGGAAAGCAATGTATACATCCAATGACCTCACTCCTTACTCCAAGTTTTATAATAGGAAATTACATAAATCATTGGGGGGGACATTTTCTAAATCATACATGCAAGATGTTCTATTTAATTTAAACTGAACATTTGTTAAATTTTTATTTACCTTGTTCAGATGTGTGTGAACAACTCCCCCCATTAGTAATGCAGGGAGAAAGGTATTGATAAGACAAGCCTGAATTGAATGAACGTACTTCATTATTAAAGAAATGCGTTGGTTGACAACCTTCATGACGAATGTGTGTGTGTTTTATGTTGTGAAAGAAGCACTATTTTGTAATAACGAGAATTTTGTTCAATTTGTTTTTTATTTCTTTCAAAAGTGTCCTTTTGGTTGTATTGTTTTGGTCACTGTAACATAGATTAGATGACTTTCTTTTTATTGTGAATGAACAGAACCCCAATTTTACTGTACAAAGATTTTGAAAGAAAAAATAGAACACAAAACCTCAGCAATGGCATGGATTTGACCACTTTATCAAGAATGCACCTTTTAACATTGTTATCCTCCATTCGGCAGCAAATGGTACAGGCAATAAAAGTGAAGACTTTGTTATTTCACTGTCTTTTGTTTCACTGTCTTTTGAAATACTGCTTCTGGGCCAAAAGTTAATTTTAGTATAAGATTAAATCTCGCTAGTAGTTTTGTAATAATTGTGTGTTTAAGAATAATTGTGTGATCAGTTATTTCATGTTTTCAAATGTGGCTGAAGTGGTCAGGTATCAGACCCTTTCAATAACAAAGCTCTGCTCATTCCAGACATTTGATAATTGTTGTTTGAATAATTCCAGAGGGATATATGACATGCAGTAGTTTCATTTTTGGCATATTTTTTATGGGATCATAAGGTTTAAACACTGTACGCCTAGGGAATTTGTAGTTGAAATTGTAACTTCATGGAGTGACTAAAATTGGCTAGAATTAGTTTAATATGTTTGTGTTTTTATTTATTCCCTTCCAAAGTGAGTGGTAATAGCGCTTGAGTACTTGCGGAGATCAGAGTAGGCACGACGGGGGGAAGGGCGGACAAGCTAGTCGGCAGCGGAAAGCTGCACGCGTCACCAGCCGGAGAGCCCAGTCCTTGTCTGACGTGTTCTCTTGAGCTACTTTCGAGAAAGATCGCTAGAGCGCAGTGCGAGCGCCGTGCTTGTGGTGCAATCTAGTGGCGGAAAATTGGTTTGACGTTCCGCTTTGTAGTTCCAAGTCGATTGGGAATATCGCGCCTGTAACCCGGGAAGTGGAATTTCGCAACACCCTGGCAATACGAACTGCTTCCATCAAATTAAAGAATCGTGTATTGTGCAACCATATAGCATGAGTGGAAATTATATGGAATGTCCCTCTGATATGAATGCGGAAAAGATCGTAATTATTGGTCGTCAAGTATGTGTGCGTAACTTAACTAGCCCCAGTCATATTCGTCAGTATTTTTATTAGCTGTACTTCATTCACAAAATTTTGCGGAGTCCATGGTCTGTTAATGGAGCTTTGTTATATTCTTCCCCATTCCATCTAATCAGAATTACACAACAGTAGTGCTTAAATATTTGTGTAAAATGTTGAATGTATTTCCATTGTTCACTTGAATGTTACCCATCGGATTCCACCTAGTCGTATTATATGTTACTGTGTTTGGGGAAGGGAAATGAAGTACAGTGAGTATTATAGCAATATAAGATAAGTGTTAAAACATTTTATACAAATTTTCATAAAATATTTTAGAATCATTTTACACATTTCATGTACCTGATGATAACAAGTACATTAAGGCAATATGCCTCAGGGTGGATGTCTATCCTAAGAATGTAACTTTTTTAATCAATTCATTCTATTTATGAGAATTGATCTTTGAAGTGTGTTAATGCCTTGTAGGGAAGCACTTATTCTGTGTGATTAAATTATTACAGAAAGTATTGAAAAGTTCAGGCCCTAATGTTTTTCTTGTCATGAGTGATTGGATATTGTACATGCATGGAATACTGCATTGTCTGAAGTTTATTTAGGTATCTAATATAATTAAACAATGATAAATAATAAAATGACAGCCTCAAGAATGTGAATTTTTCATTCATTTATAGCTGAGATTGTGTGGATTAAAATATCAAAGGTCTGCCCTGACCATTTTACTTCAGGGTCACACATGTACACATAATATAAATTACAAATAATTATGCCTCTGAATATGCCTTAAATGTCACTCGTACATTTTATTTTCGTATATGAGAAGTAGTTCTTCAGTACTCTTTAGATCTTTGTACTTGTCAGTGTAGCAAAAGTATCGGGTGAAACTGATGTTCTAAGTTTAAATAGCTACATTAGATCTTGCTATAGGTTTCAAGGGATACTAAATTCTGTTATATTGTGCTAGTATGCGAGGCATGAATGAGGAAGTGTATGGATGAACGAGTGAATCGAGGAATATTAATTATTTAGAGTATATTGTACTAGGTTCTGAGAGATTTGTTTGAGGAGATAATGTAGAAGTTCAACATTCTTAGGATAGAAACTGGTTTACAGTGTGCTAGGAATGTATTACATTAAAGAATCAAAAAGTATCCAGAATTTCATTAGTAAGTAAGAAAAACATGTAGTCGTGGAGTTCAGAATTCTGGGATGAAAACGCGAGAGAGTTAAAGTATTTTCCTCAGGTAGTTTTGTTTGATCTGCTGTCTTTCAAGTCATGTTCAAGGTTGAATTTGATCTATTACATGCTATTAAATGATTTTTCTGTGCCATGATCATGAAGTTTATGCAAATGTACTGCCAGTAGATGCTATAGGTGCAGGTAAGTGTTGGGGTAAGTATCAGCATGTTTCCTGCAATTGCTTAAGTGTGGGATAGTGTGCTAATGATTACTCAGGGTTGGTTTGAGTGAAAGTTGGTTTACAGTATGTTCTGAGTGATAAGCATTAGGGGGAAGTTTCTAATTTGAAAATAAATGATGTTATTGCTGTTCTGCTATGTAGGATCTAATAGGATAAACTATTCATTTAAACAAGTGCATCTTGTTTGCATTATTTAACAAGTTTATGCATCGGAGAGTTATATATTTGGGTTCAGAGTAGCAGTAGTGGTCGCATACCTTTTCAAAGCAAAATCTATAGAAGTGTGTGTGCTGGAGCATGAAATTATTAAAATTGAAACTGTGGAAACTGATTTCAATAAGTGGCGGTGGAAGATCAAGGAACTGGTTAAAATTAGTTTTTTTGTTTGTTTTGATTAGAGATTAAGAGGGAAGTGTTATGTATTCTGGAATGAAATGCCTAATGGTTAGGTTAGAAAATTCTTTATTAAAATGACTCCATGCACTTCATTCCAGCATGGTTTGTAAAAAAAAATCAATTATGGCTGCACTTGAGTAATTATAACACATGATGCAGTTTGGGTGATCTATATCACCTGAATTTGCTGAGTAGTGCAATAAATTTAATGAGTAGATTGCCATGTCATGTTAGAAAATTAGTGGGTTTTAGGTTGTATATTTTACAAAATATTGCTTATGTGGACTGTGTACAATGAGATTTTTGGGTATATGTTGTAGATGGATTTTTTGTAAAAGGCAAAAGATGTTAATTAAGTTTCATGACGGTTATGTCTAATGGAAAAGCCCAAAATTCGAGTAAATGATATGCTGAATATTTAATGCGTGAGAACACGCTTTCCACTTAAACAATGCATTAGGTTGAGGAAATGTTTGCGGAATTTACTGTTTGATACTAATTGTATAAAAAGTGTCCCAGAAAATATATTTCGGTATTGATTTTAATTGTCAGGTTGACCAATATCAGGAAAATGGAAGGCGTTTGGCAAAAAATGCAGCTGTTACGTCAATATGATTTTGTTGGGAAACAACTCAAATACAAGAAATGCTGAATTACGACTGCAGACATTATATGGCTAAATACGTATTTTTCTGCACGTTTATTCACAAGTTACATTTTTAATTTACGTAACATTATGAATAGGTGGCAACTGCGGCGTTCGTCATCTTTACTGCAACTCGCGAACGGGTATGCGTTAGTGTCATATGCTGCTGCATTTCGTGCAACGGCGATTTTTGGATTTAACACGCGTGAGATAAACTGATTACAATTAGTGTAGGATAGTAAATTATTTCAATGCTCAATTAAAAATACTTTAGTTATTACAGTGATGTGAACTTTTAACATCAAAGGAAATGTGTTAAAACATGAAATATAACTTGGCATAAGACACATGAGAAACGCGTACTTCGTTGGGACCTTGTTTAGCAGTGGCCGCGTTTCAATGACGGCCTAAAAATGTAGAAATCTCGAAAAGCGGAGATGGAATTTGATCTGTGTGACTGTAACGATGAAATATTCTGTGCATCTTTTCAAGAGGTAGGGTCAATTTACACCTGATATGTCCATAAATGTGAGGATACATTGGGAAATTCGCCTGGTTGAATACCAACTGCACAACTGATCCCGTGTCCAATTTTGCAGCATTATAGGGTTATGCAAGTATTTCTATTATCAATTTCCAGGTTTTGCGTATTGTTAAAAATAGCACGACTGTTCTACTTTTCGACTCGTACGAAATCATCCTGGAAACAAAGTGTGGATGATCTCTTCTCGTTTTGTTGGGTGGAAACACTGGAGACCATACCACCCGTTCCCCTTCCAGTTTCTTTAGTAGTTTTGCTCAAGTATATCTTGTAATAGTCTGTTGTCACGTTTGTTTTTTGTATGTGTAACTAGTCCGTCATTTGACACTTGGCTTCCATCCCATTTTCCGCAGCAGACCTACGTTGCCATAGTAGGCATGACTATGACATAATAATAAACTGGTAGTGCTACAATTTTCTTGTCCTTATAATGGTTACGTAATATTATACCAAATGTTCTATCAACATCACTTCTGTCATTACTTGTAAAACACATTACAAAAGATTGGGTGCGAAAATAATTCTGTTAAAACTCATTTACACAAATTCAACAATTAAAGCTGCGCATCGTCCAGCTGAAAACGAATTCACTTAAAGCTAATGTATAAACACATTCAACAATTAAATCTACGTTACATCCAATATTTCCCAACATTGAGAAGGATCTGTAACTGCCGTGTCGCGGTGGGGAATGCTATTGTAGCATTCCACCCTGATATTTCTTCAAGGTTAACAAATAGAGCGCGGGAAATTCGAAAATCGCAAAATTGCTCCTGAACAGGTGAATAGATGTTGGGATCCCCGCGCATGCATACATTTTCATATCTAACGAAAAGGATCAATAAGCACGTTGCTTGCCTTACCACCCCAAAAAGAGAACATGTTTCAAATTCGCGCGATCTCGAGTTCGGCCAGATCGAAGCGGGCGTTTAATATGTCGATGGTTAGACGACGCCGCCGCGTAATATGTGGAGGTGAATGTGGTAATATGAGCCCTCTTAGTATCTGTTGATTCGTCGCAAATACTCTAGCAGCAACGATTTTAACTAAGAGTTTAGTAACTCCTTTTTACATCATAGCTCTGTGGTTGTGAATGAACGCTAATGCATAACAAAGGTGTTAATTTTTTCTCCGTTCTATAAACTTTCGAAGGTAAGTCTGGCTTTTAATTACAGTTTGAGTTCGCTTAGATCGATGGGCAGACGAGCTAAGCAAGGTAGCTGGTCCCACCTGGACGAGATTGGCCCAAGAGAAGACCTCACGGAGACAACTGGGATACGAACAACAAAAAGAGAATGCTCTCCAGCGCAATTAGTATTTCTTGTAGCTACTATTTTGTTTCGCGCTTATATTTTCTTAAAGTTACTAACGAACAGAACAAGTTTAATGCATATGGTGTTCCCCAATACAACTAGTGTTTCTTGTAGCTACTAGTTTTGCTCATTTATTTTCTTGAAGCTATGTAGTTTCTTATAGCTCTAATTTTGTTTATTATATTTGTTGTCATAGTTTGTTTTACAATAGTTTCTTACAGCTTTATGTTTCACTTGGTTGTTTTTATGACTTTGAGTGATTTTACAAATATTAACCAACTGTAACCCTACTAAAGCAGGAGGCTTTAGCTCTTTATGGGATGCAGAATATTATGATTAATTCTTGGGAGAAAAAAAAATCCCCAAAATGAACTCAGAAAACGGTTTCACAGAAAATGGTTGAGTTTTAGAGAAACTTAAATGACATTATTTAAAGCACTTGTACCCCATAGATACAATAATCTGAACAAATCGCCACTTAGCGACGTGAGAGTACATCTAGGACTATCAATATCAAAAGTAATTAAAAAATGGAGCCGTTTTTTGAGAAAAAATTGTTTTTATTTTTTAAATTTGCACGTGTTGCACGCAATATTGCACGAAAACCACTTATTAAAATTTTGAAACAAATGTACAGCCGATAGCAGATAAAATAGGCGATATCCTGAGCCGAAACTCCAAATTTACATTTCATCTTAGATTATTTGCATCGTATATTAAATATTACCATAATTTGCTAGTGACCTATCTAATTATTTTATTAAAAAAAAAACTTTTTAAAGATGTTTTAGAGCCAGTTGCTCACGAACCCGAGATAATTGCTGTTGCGAAATACGTTATCCCTTTTCTCAGATGACCTAATACAAAATTACCATATGGTCACGGAACACGAAAAGATTTTAATAAAAATAGCTTTGATATGTATAATACAAATCCATATAAGAGTATTTAAAGTTAATTTAGTCACAGTGAGTTTTCTACTACAGACATTATTATTGGCAAGTGCAGTTCTAAGCAAACGAATGATTTCTGCTCTTTTGTTTTGGGGAACACAATTCACAATTTCACGTCAGTACAACGTAAAGGTGATTGCAATTTTCGTGGTGTTCTTTACCGCGACTTTTAAAATTCATTTGTGATACCTGGTCTTTGAGGAATTTTACGCAAGAATCATGAACGAGATATTCTCAAAACAAATATTTGTAAATCTTAATGTTTGCAAAGCAAGAAACACCAGCAGTTGTCGATTGCGTAATCACTTGAGGGAAACACCTCAATACAATATATTATTTACATGTAATTTATGTATTGTTTCCACTCTAACACAATGAAATTAATGTTTATATTTTTAAAACACTTTTGATTTTCACGTTACGATATTATTTTCGAAAGACGAACAATGCACACACTTTTTTTTACATGTGATTGGAATGAACTCCAATTACATTATTGGATATATGTTCACTAACGCGTTCCCAGTGATACGGCATTGCGTATTAATAATTTTTTATTATTGAATTTTTAATATGTATTATAAACAGTATGAACATTTAAATTTCTAAAGTTTTTTGATTTGGGAAACTTTCACTCAAGGTGTGTGTATGTATGTATGTATATACACACATACACACACATATACATACAGTAAGGCCGCCTTTCCACGTCGCGACGGCGACGCGCTTCCGTCAAGCAGCAGAGCCCTTTCGACGCCGCCACGGCCGTACTGCCGCCCGCCGTGGAAGGGTGTGGGTTTCGCCGACCCTCCGGCGACGTCGAACAAAGGGACCGCAGCAGGTAAAACGCAGCGACCGGCGGCACAATAAGAAGGCTACAATTTAAAGCTGTGTTCTGCTAGCGGTGGCGAGTACGCCCTCCTCCGCTTCGCGTGGCGAGAGTACTCCGCTGCTTGCCTCA